>CM076581.1:1560937601-1561004189 GCA_034641835.2 Pinus albicaulis
CAATGTTATTGGACATTATGCACGTGTTATTATTGCAAACCCTTTACATGAAAAACTTCCTCGTTTGGTTGTGGTTGTTCATCCAACATGCAATAAATTCAATGCAAATTTTGTTTATCAACAATGGGAAAAGGTAGAATTTATGTGGAAGAAACACGTAGAAAACAATTTGGGACCTATTGTTGGTCATTCCTCGGATGGGGATAGCAGAAGAAGAAAACTTATGTTGAAGGATTATTCTTCAACATCAGGTCTTCGATATCAAATTCCTCGGGAAGGGTGGAGGCTAACTGGGTTGTACAATGGTTGCAATGTAACAGGATTGCATGACCAAGATTACATCCACAATGGCAAAAAGCTAGTGAATCCTTTGTTTAGCGGTCGACGAGAATTGGTTTTAGGAAATGAGTACATAAGTTTTGGCCATGTCAGAATGGTTTATCACACTTTTAAAGTGGACGATCACAAGCTTAAGTGTGAAGATATAGAGAGGATGGATCGACAAAATTGGGGTTCCGCACAACGAATTGCTTCAAGGCATGTTCAGAGGTGTTTGAAAGAGTTGAGAAGTACACCAAGTGGAAAGTTAGAGAGGACACTAGCTACAGAGACTTACCTAATGATTGTTGTTGACTACATTGACATCTTTATGTCTCATAGTTTGAGCCTCTGGGAAAGAGTGCAAAATGCTTCACGAGTTCATCATTCTTCGCATTATGGTTATGTTGGGTACAAAAACAATCTCATACTAATGTCAACATAAATTTCATCAGCAGAGAGGCATATCAAGATGTGAGAATTTCTTGTCATTTCGCAGTTTTGTTGATGAGATTGTTTCGAGATCAATACTCTAACTTGCCATGTGTTTTGCACTTGACTGGGTCAGATGTATGTGAGAACTTCTTTAGAAAAGTTGGTGGGATGGTTGGAATGGAGAGGGCTTATGATTTCACTGACTTGCTTCATGCTGTTGGAACCCTTAATAGAGTTGTTGAAGAAGAATCAAATTCCCAAGGGCTTCATTTTAATAAATCCCATAAGAAGAAAGAAAACATTTGGAATAAATTGCACCAAGAAACAATACAAAATACTGACATATTGTCGCAATATGATTCAATATCCACAGATGCTAAAATTTTAGAAGCCCTTAAGAATGGATTGAAGGATGCACAAGACATTTTATCAACTCTTGGAATGAAACCAGAAAATTACACTCAATGTTCTTGGTGGGTTAAACCGTGGACAGAGGATAAAGATTATTCAACATTTCAAATTGTGGATGAAGTAGTTGATGATTCTCCACCGAGATTTTCCAACTCTATATTTCAATCTTCATCTTCATTGGTACACAATGAAAGTGAATTTCAAATAATGGAAAGTGAGTGGAGACACGAGTTGGATGCAATTTTAGATTCCACTGATGAAAATGTAAGAAAAACTATAAAACCAGTGGTGAATCTTGATGGTAAGGATATGTTCAAAGCATGTTTGGTTAGTCAGTTGAATGGAAATCCAACATTATCCAAAGATAGGTTAAAAAAAGTGAGAAGTGGGGTCTACTTTAGGCGAGATGGGAATACTCTACAAAAGGGTGTTTCAATTGGCTTTGGAATTGGATCAGATTGTGGGGTGCTGTTTGAAAACAACTCAATTCCTCCCACTGAACGTACTGCAAGAAAAGGTGTTCCTCGAAGTACAAAACAAGGTGTTTCTTGTGGAATGTGGTACATTGGAAGGGTTCAAAGAATAAGGAAGAAGGATGGTAATAGGGTGTTTGATTACCATAATGACATCGACCTTTTGGATAGATTAGAAGGCATCGAGCTTCAATTATGTTGGTATAGTAGAATGAAGGGGCAACGCGTGTATAAGTATGATTTGACTGATCATGCTTTTGTACCACTTGAATCTGTTATAGCAATCGCAAACTTATCATACAATGCTAAGAATGATACATACAAATTAGAAGAAAGTGATTACAAAGTTTTTTCAGATTTTGTGAAAAATTTAAACAAGGTTAATTTTCAAAACATTCTTCGTTCACTTTCCTTATGTTGGATTATTTATAAATAGTTTTTGGTTATATTTTTGTTGATTTGTTTGTATGAATCTGATGTTAATTTTGTACTTTTTGGCTTTAGGTATAGTGAATACTTCAAATGGTGAATGTTCGAGATAACTCAACCTTTTTTTGCTACCTACTTTTGGTGTAAGTTTCTTTCACTAGCCATTTATCTTTTTGTAGTTGTGTTTCATTCAAACATTAATTTGGTATTTCTTCCATAAAAACAATATAATTACATACCTATATAACTATATGTACCCCTTACCTCAACACATATATACATTTTGAATATAAGGGCATCCCTTACCTCAACACTTATGTTGGATGCCTTCTACAGTGGTTCTTCTGAAGTTGGTCCATTTAATCACGAAAAGCAAGAAGAATTGGTTCCTTTTTTATGAATATGTTTTGAAGAAACGTATGTGGTTCTTCTCACTAATGTTAATGTTTTCCTTGAATTTTTAGATTAATGGTTCGCTTGCTAGAAAGGATATCGAGGATCTAATGGCACGGGGTTCAATCAGGATGGTTTCTGTTCACTCAAGTCAACAAATTTACACCAGAGCAATGGCTAGCACATGAAGTGCATTTGATTTTGAATGTTTTTGCGGTAGTTGGATTTCCTATTTTTCAAATTGGACATATAAATCAGAGTTTGTAGCTCAAAAAATGTGCCATCAGAGTCTTTTTGCAAGTATTTATATTTTGGCCACCTTGATATCATTTTTATTTTTATTTTTGCAAAAATACATTTATTGTTTTGGAAAAATAGGTCGTTGTAATTTGGCCTATAAAAAAGAAATGTTTTTGTAATAGAGGGGGGTTGGATATTGGATATATCATAGGAGAGCTATTGTACTTGGAGTTTTTTTTTTTGATAATACAGAGGCAGTTGCAGTAAGAATTTTGGGATTCATGTGGTATGGCTTTATAGCATTGTATCTCCTTCGTGTTTCATTTCATCGAATGTCTTCTCAGTTCCATTTCATATCTTATGCTTTCACTGATTGTTCTAAAGAGTTATAAACAAAATTCATAAATCAATTGATGCTCTGTTTTTTAAGGGCAATTATGTTGTGTTACTTTCTTCTTATAGAATGAGTTAATTATCTAAATGCTCATTATAATTCCATTTCTCATCTTACACTGCAATGACAAAGCCTGAAAGCTATCAAAGTTTACCTATCTTGCCCCATTATCGCTACTGTAATTCATTTAGCTAACAAATTTATAACACTATCCTTGCTAGCAACAATAGGTTTGAATTGGTGTCATTATCACTGCAAGGAAAACACCTAAACTTGATACTGATCCAGGATTTTCAGATTGCTGAACTCAAGTTTTTTCTTGATGAGAAGGCTGTAATTGTTGGAGGTACCAATCACAGTCATGCTACCAAAGATTTATATGATGCCATAGCTTCTGGTAACTATCCTGAATGGAAGCTATGCATTCAAACTATGGATCCTGCAAATGAAGATAGGTTCGACTTTGATCCTCTTGACGATACTAAAATATGGCCAAAGAATCTATTTCCTTTGCAGGTAAAGTACATATAAAATACTTAAGACTGAATTTATCAGTCATATAATCTGTAATATAAATTATTCTTGCTTCACAATTTTCAAGTTCTGTTAGTAATTCAACTTTATATGCTCTTCAGTTTCAAGCTTTTTGCATTGAACCATGGTTGAAAATTGGATCCTTTTTGCCCTGGAGTTATTGTGCCCGGTATCTACTACACCGATGATAAAATGTTCCAGACTCGAGTTGTCTCATACTCTGACACGCAGAGGCATAGGCTTGGGCCGAATTACTTGCTGCTTCCTGTGAATGCACCAAAGTGTTCCCATCATAACAATCATCACGATGGTTTTATGAATTTCATTCACAGAGATGAGGAGTTATGTTACATGCCATTACTTCCCTGCAAGTATCAGCAATCTTCTCTCTTTTGTATTTCTCACATGTGGTTTGGTTTGGCATAACACCTTAGTGCAACTTAAATATCGATTAACTTTTTGTACCCTAATCTAAAGATAAAATTTTCCATCTAGATTCTAAAATCCCCCATATAGAGGATGATTTAAGGTCATTGGTTTAACTGCAAAAGCTTTCATGGAACCATCATAGATATATGAAGTTCTTCCCACCCAAGCCACATTATTTCTCTTAGATGGTTTAAGCCATTCAGTGTAGGGCTCTCCTCTATTGTTGATGGTGTTATGAAAATGGTAAAACATCATGTTATCCTCTGTCCTATGATGTGTTCTTCCTTTCAGATTCTTGGACATTTGAACTCCAGTCACCCACACTTTTCTTGGATGCACTGCATATTTGCAATCTCTCTTTGCTCCTCAGTTTGATCTTATTATTAAATGCTTTTGTCTGAACCAATTCCAGCCATGGTTGGCAATTGAGAATCTCAACTTGTGTTTGGGAGAAAATCGATTGACTAGAAGGATTCCTTCAGAGTTAGGTCGGCTCCAAACCCATGGGCTCTTGGACCTCTATACAAATAATTTCACTGGACCTCTTTCTCCAGGGATTGGAAACAGCACATCTCTAGAGCTTCTCAATGTTCCCATTAACCATCTGACAGGTAGAATCTCAATTGACCTTGGTAGTCTCATTGATAAAGAGCAGCTAGATCTAAGTGAAAATTACTTAAATTTCAGATTATATCCCTTTTGGCCAAACTGAAAAACTTCAATAAGGTGATTCTTTGCATTCATCTTTTAAATGGTAACATTCTCCAAGAATTGAAGAATTGCTTGAATTAAGCTGTAAAAGACTAATAGTCTTTCTTCTGCCAACCCTTCTGGAATAGGATCTATTACTAGCCTGGCAATCAATCTCCACCTTTTAACACAACAGTGAACATCGGACCTTTCACAATAATATTAAAATGGTTGGGGTGCTTACAAGCTTGAATCCTTTGAATGTTTCTGTCAATAATTTCTCTGGCCCACTTCCTGCAACACTCTTTTTTTAGAACATTAACAAGTACTTTCATGGGAAATACTGAACTGTCAGTCCCTTTATAGCCAAACCTGTTCTTCTTTTGGAATCCATGATTCAAGTTTCAATCCTTGTTGGAGCAACCACTGTCCCTGTCCACGTTTGGCCTAGCATTATAGTATTAGCTGTGTGCATAGCATGGTATTTAGTATTTAAACAAGGCAGATGCTTTCAATAGGAGTCAATTAGAGATCATTTTTCTTCGCCCTGGACATGCATTCCTCTTTTCAATTTAATTTGTAAAGCAAGTGCCAAGTAGAGAGATTGTTTCTGTCCATTTTTCTTGTTGTAACTTCCTATTTGTCTTTGTTGAAACTTGAAAGTGTCCATTATTGTCATACAATGTTTTCAGGTGCAGTGCACTTATATTAGGGACTTACACTCTGCTGAAAAAGGGGGCAGATAAATTATTCTACTCTCCTTCTCAATACAAATTAGAGGTTTTTATCCTGAAATATTATAGGATTTTCGGCCACCTCTCTGTCAAAGTGTTAAATTTTTCACCTCTCTCTCAAATTGTTAAATTTTTCACCTCTCTCTCAAATTGTTAAATTTTTGTTAGTACTGTAAATCTTGTTTTGCTGAACAGAGTAGTCATTTGTACAGCGTGTTGCAGGTGGAAAAGATGGCCTAATATTCATCTCGAGACAGGAAGGAAATTCACAGCTGTCTGCCATCATTCTGACTTAAGGCTACCACATCTGGGCAGATTACATGAAACTCAAAGGTTACTTTACATGGAATCTGACGCAGCAACAAGTGAAAGTCAATACACTCAAGGGATGGTCATAAGAAATAGGTTATCTTGCACATATAGTGCGCCGCACTTCATCAGCTTAAGATTCCCGGATTGACAAATTAAATGCAGCAATTTAGGACACACTAAATTGACCAAACAAGTGAATCATTAAAAATTCATTGTTAATGAATTTTTAAGAGAACAAGTGAATCATTAAAATTATTGTAAGATTTGTTGGGTGCATTGTCAACAGTGTTCGACACCCTTTACACAAAATCAAGTGAGTGCATGAGTTTTTAAATGAAACAAGAAACAAATTCACATCTCCTGCAAGTGAGCGTGATTATTCATTCAAGAAATTTGCATCAATTCAGTACAATGATCAAACCTTCAAGCGAGCCAGAGTGAATTTTATTACAGCAATCATCACAGCAACCAAACAAGTTAAAACAATCAAGCAAGTTGAGATCGAGATCAAGTGAGTGTGGTTATTCATTCAAGTGAGTGTGAAGTCATCAAGTAAGTCAATTGAGCGCTTAAACAAATGCGATTGTCATCAAGCGAGCGTGAATTCCAGAGTTTAAGCGAGAAAATTCTACAACTCTAGCAAGTGTTCCAAGCAAGCGCAATAAGCAACAAATCAAGCGAGCCTGTCATTCAAGTGAAATAGTTCAAAGTACGACATCTACAACAAGAGAGCCTGATTTCAAGTGCGCAAGTTCAGATTGCGCAACATATTCAGTTGTTAAACATTCTTCATATTTTGATCATCTCCAGTGATGAAGACATGGTGCACGTCAGCAAAGAAACTCTTGCTGATCTTTCACAGCATCTACAACAAACACATGAAACTATTGAGTTTCTTCAGCTCGAGTCACAACTTCAAAGGATTGAATTGCAAGAAAAGAGTGATACTTTCAAGTCTTTGAACCATCCAGATGATAAGTCTTTCATTCCAACAACTTCAAGTGTTGAACTTGTTCCAGATGCAATTTCTTCCAAGCCCATCATCAAGCCCTGGGAAGAAATTTAGAATAACAAGAATCGACAAGGCTTAGGATATGTCCAAGATGATGCCAACTTACATATTCCCGATTATTCCAAGCCCATTCAGTTCATCAGTATGATATTTCTTGAACAGATCCCCTCAACACATTCAGAGACAGTTGCAGACAACTAGCAATGCTCGCAACCCAAAGTTGCAGAAAAATAGAATTCCACAGAACCTGAAGTTGAAGTCAAACCGAAATGTTCTTATTGTCAGAGAACCAGTCATATGGAAGATCAGTGTTTTGATCTCCATCACTGTTGCCATTTTGGCAAGTCCAATCATTCCTCAGACAAATGTCACAATCAACACAAATCAGCCAGATTGAAGATACATTATGAATGGATCGACCCTTGGGAATGGTCATCCACAGTTAGAAGATTGCTTCAGTTCTACAACCGCATACGATCACACATAGTGCAGCCAACAGTGAAAATATGATGGTACTCTCATGTAGTTTAACAACGGAGTACACCAGTGTAAAACTCATACACCTGAAGTGGGGGAGTTTAGGAATACTTTCCAAGCGAAGTGTCTCTCCTTTCAGTTGACAAAGGGGGGAAAATTTCAATGAGATTGACAGTGGTTGTCAAACTGAAAGTCTCGACAAAACCAGCAAAGGCAGCCAGTGGACATCTTCAACAGCCAGTGGGAATCAACAAATTTTCTAGTGGGCATCAACAAATTTTCCAGTGGGCAGTCGACAACACAGAAGCAGTGAACATTTTTCAGCATAACAAAAGCAACAGTGAGTTGTTTTTGACATCATCAGCCAGTGGGCCTTGAACAAAAATTTTGATGCTGATTTCATGCAAAGGATAGATGGATCCTTTTGAAACTTGGCATGTATTGGAGTTGTCAAGAAACATTCAGAGATGAATCAAACATATAGCTGACTCATGGTCTCTTGAGATTGAAGATTTTTTTCAACATCAACTTGAGAACTTGGAAGATGGTTCCTTGTTCTTCTTTTGGATTTATCCTTGAATGGGGGAATGTTAGCCTCTTTCATAAAGACAATTATAAATCCAAAAATACATAAATTGAATAATGTAAAGTTAGGATAAATATATTTATTAAATTAGAATATTTAATAAATATTAGAGATACTTAGAAATAGTATTTTGTTAGTAAAAATAGGACTCTATAATTGAGTCGTTTCCTAGGCTCTAAAATAGGAATAAAGTTAGTGGGATGGTTAGAAGGTCATTTATTGTAAATGGACACTTGTTGATTTTCCAAGTGATCCATAACTAGATTAAGTTAGAACATAGAGCTTATAAATAGGATTGTTTCCTAATTTCATTGTGTAGTGTGAGAGTGAGAGTTTACGTTTGTAAACTCCTGTAATTTGTTATGTAATATTTTTCATGATCAATAAAGTTATGTGTCAGAGGACACTTCTGCATCTACAATTTTCTGATGTATTTTCATGGAGTTATGACGATCTAAAATCATATGAAACAGAGATAATTCAGCATAAGACACCCCTCAAAGAAAACCAGAAGCCCTATAGACAAAAATTGCGCAGAATAAACCCTGTTCAATTACCCCTGGTTGAGAAAGAAATTAAGAAAATGTATGATGCTGGAATTATAGTCCCTGTTAGGTATTCAGATTGGGTATCTAATCTTGTGTCATTTAGGAAGAAAACAGGAGAAATAAGGCTTTGTATTGATTTTAGGAACTTAAACAAAGCCTCATTAAAGGATAACTACCCTTTACCCAAGATGGATGACATTTTACAAAAGGTAGTTGGTTCTAAAAGGATTTATTTGTTAGATGGATTCTCAGGTTACAATCAAATTATGGTACATCCTGATGATCAAATCAAAATAGCCTTTACCACACCTTGGGGTACTTTCATGTATGTGAAAATTCCCTCTGGTTTAATGAATGCTGGTGCTACATTTCAGAGAGCCATGGATATTGCATTCTCAGAAGAATTAGGCCTCTTCATCATTATTTACCTTGATCATATCACTGTTTTTTCCAAAATAGATGAATAACACCTAGAAAAATTGAAAAAATTCTTTGAGAAATGCAGAAAATATGGGTTATCTTTAAATCCAAAGAGAACAATGTTTGGTCTCCAAGAAGGAAAACTACTTGGACACATAATATCAAAAGAGGGGATAAAGATATACCCAAAGAGAATTGATGGTATATTGAAAATCAACCATCCTAGAAATATCAAGGAACTTCAATCTTTCATTGGGAAGATTAATTTTTTGAGAAGGTTCATACCCAATCTAGCTGAACTCCTTAGAAACATAACAAATATGCTTAAAAGGGAAGAAGGAGTTAAATGGACCTTAGAAGCAAAAAAATCACTTGAACTGATAAAAAAAGCATTAACCAAAACACCAGTTCTCATTAGTCCTGATTTTACAAAGGATTTCTTCATTTTTTCATTTGCCTCAAAACACACAGTGGCTGCTGTCCTATTACAGAAGAAATTGAAGGGACAAGAGCAGCCAATTGCATTCTTTAGTAAGACATTAATAGATGCACCTCTGAAGTACAATATCATGGAAAAAAAAGCCTTTGCCTTAGTCAAAGCCTTAAAAGACTTCAGAGTTTACATTTTACATTCCCACATAATTGCATTTGTGCCAAGTTCATTTGTAAAAGACATTTTAACCCAGGATCTAGATGGAAAAAGAGGAAAGTCGATTGTTGTGATAGTTGAATATAATTTAGAAATCAAGCCCACTAAGCTCATAAAAGGCCAAGGACTAGCAACATTAATGGGTGAGTCTAATTTTGAAGCTCTTGATATAAACATGATAGATGCATTAGATGGACAGGAGGAGTTCCCAACTCCCATTATTGAAGATCATTTTCTGTTGTCATCTTGGTATGCTGATATTTTATATGTTTTTCTCAATTTAAATACACCTCCTGGTTTGTCTAAAACGGAGGCAATATTTTTAAAGTTGAAAGCTATTAATTACTACATTTTGGATAAATGTCTATATTGGAAAAATGCTAGTGGATTATTGCTTAAATGCTTGTCTGAGAATGATGTAGAAAAGATCAAGCATGAATTACATGAAGGAGAATGTGGAGGCCACCTCTATTGGAAGACAACTGCCAATAAAATCCTTAGAGCTGGTTACTATTGGCCCACCCTCTTTCAATATGTCCACAAAATGATTTTTGTCTGTCACAAATGCCAACTCTTTGAAGGCAAAAGAAAATTGCTTCCCTTACCCTTGCATCCAATCACTGTTGAGGCTCCTTTTCAGTAGTGGGGTCTAGACTTCATTTAGGAAATTAGTCCAACCTCATCTACCCAACATAGATGGATCCTCACTGCAATAGACTACTTTACTAAATGGATAGAAGCCATCCCTTCTAGGCAAGCCACTGACTTTGTTATCATAAAATTCCTTGAAAATCACATCCTATCTAGATTTGGCTGTCCTAGAAAGATTATCACTGACAATGTTGCTGCATTTGGATCCAAAAATATGGTTGAATTTTGTCATAAATATCAGATTACATTGGGCCATTCTACTACTTATTACCCTCAAGGTAATGGGTTGGCAGAATCCTCAAACAAAATTTTGGTGAATATAATCAAAAAGTTGCTGGAAGACAATAAGAAATCATGGCACACAAAGCTAGTACATGCACTATGGGCTGACAGATTAACCCTTAAGAAATCAAATGGAATGTCACCCTTCCAACTAATTTATCGAGCAGATGCAATTTTTCCAACCAGTTTAGGAGTGCTAGTCATGAAGCTGATCCAAGAAGTACAGTCTAAAGATAACCATATGACAAGGAGAATACATCAGATTATACATCTTCAACAAACCAGAGAGGAAGTCTACAACAGAGCACTACACAAGTAAGAAAATATCAAGAAGTTGTTTGATAAAAGGACAAAGGCCAGTGATTTCAACATTGGTGACAAAGTTTTGAAGTGGGATTCCAGGAGAGAAGATAAGGGAAAACATGGAAAATTTGATAACTTATGGCTAGGCCCTTATCTCATTCATTCTACTACTATTAATAATGCTTATTTCCTGCAGGAATTGAATGGAACTGAACTTTTTGGGGGTCTTTTCAATGGCAGGATGCTCAAACATTATTTTTCTTAACTATACCAGTTTGAAGCATTTTCATTTTCCCTCATTGTAAATATCATATCCATCACTGCTTTCAAAGTTAGAAAAATAAAAATACAAAAACAATAGAAACGAAAAGAGGGTAGAATGAAAACAAGAAAGGTACAGCCCCATACCAAAAAAGAGAAACAAAGTCTGAAAGTGTGCAAGCTCAAATGCCACTCCTAAAAACACACTTCTAGTTAGTCATACAGCCTAATCATGACTAATTAGTTTTTCAATTTACCGTTGATAGGTTAGTGAATTATATCAACCAAAAAACATAATCTTGGCTTATCAGTAAGGTAGATTAGAATAGAAAAACAGAGGTTCAAACAAGCTCAAATCTTGAACCTATGAGATTGATGAAGAGCTGGTTCTAAAAAGCTCAAAACTTGAACCAGATAAGAAGGAAAACATAGCCCAAACAAATTCAAACTAGAGCTGAATAAATAATGAAGGATTTTTTTGAATTTTCAAATCTTAAGCCTTCACCATTTTGTTTTAATTTTCTGCAAATTTTTACTATGTGCAGCTTGTTTTTATGTCATAGATCAGTAGAAAGTTAGATTGTTTAATCCTGGCTTGGCTGCTTTTAAATTTCCTGTTTTAGAATTTAGAGAATAAAGGTCTGTCAGATAGTCTAATCCTGACATATTATAGTTAGGTAGAGAAACTTATGAGTTCAACTAGTTAATCTGAACTCATGGAGAAATAAGAGTAGACTTAGACTAGTTTTATGTTTTTTCAAAAGAATAAAATGATTGATGAAAGAGCTTGCCAATCCAAACGCTCTTTGATGAAGAAAAAATGTTAGGAAGTAGGCTGTGTAGGTAGTTGTTTGGGAAATAATTTTCTGTTGATATAATAAGTTCTAAAACATTTTTTTTTAGCAACTGATTTCATGTAAAATATTATCAAAGTGCAAAGGCACTTATCAGCTTCCAGAGAAAATTGTCTGAAGTTCTTGACACCTTCAAGAAGATGCCATCCCCATGTGGAGCCACTGTTAGCCACCTATAAAACATTTTCATATCAAATGGTGGCTAAATCTTTTTTAGCCTTCAAGAAACAATTCCTGTCCAAATTTTGAGTTCTTGAAGTATTATGATGATAATTACCCTTTGAGTTAGTCTTCGCTGTTGTTTCACTATTAATCCTAAAGTACCTACTGTTTACTAAGAGAAACACTACTTAAAAACTCCATTTCTCATCATTTCACTCCTCCTTTTACTCATAAATTAACCCCATTTTCTGTTGAGAATGTAGCAAGATGATGGAGCTTAGTGAAATGAAGTCGCCTTCACTAAGTGGGCCCGCAGGCAAATTTTGGCGCAAAATCTATTTTTAGACTATGTCTATTTTTAGACATATGGAGCATGGTCCGAGGATTGTAGTATGTTATTCTTGGAGTATTGTTCATGTTGGTAAAAATAGAAGGGACCTCTATTTTTTGGACCTATAGGTCGAAGTCTATTTTTAGACTACCTCTCCTTAAAATAGGGAAGTCAAATATTATTTACCCTTAATAATATTTGGACTATAAACTTCAGTTTACTCTCTTGGAGAACTTCAGTTTGAGCCTTGGAAGTGGCTCATGCATCTGACAGAGGAATCACGTGATTCCCAAGGGTTTGATGGCACATGCATGGTTGATTTCAGTTAGGACTTCAGTGGCAAAAGTTTGGTGGAGTTAATGAGACAGCTAGTGGAGTTGTGTTCGGTTTAATTTAGTTGAACTGGTTGAGATTAGTTTAACTAGCTAATCAACTAGTTATGAGTGGAGTGAATTAAATATTATTTAATTCATTATTTAGTAACTCATTATTCAACTCAAGAACACATCAGTTCACTACAATGCATGATCAGTTCAGTGGAGACCAGTGAAAGAGGTAGATGAAAGGGTGGAGTTAGCTATCAGTGGCGACATCAGTTGTGCATGAGATTTGCACCACACTTGGAGGAATTACCCATGATGATTGCGCTGTCAAGCCAAGGAGATTCGAACCTTGGATCTCTATATAGACAGGCCTGGATTGCGCAATAGAGGCAAGGCAATTGGCGGTGAGTTTTGAACCAGTAACCTGTTCAAAACTGAGCTAGATTGTGTGTAACTTCATGAGAAAGTACTGAGTACTTGTGAGGAGTATTGTATTGAGTTTGTTACATGATTTCTCCATTATAATATACATAATAGCTGCAGGGTTTTCAGCTATAAGCTTTCCCCATATATACTGTGTTAATGTGTATGATGATTTGATGTGTTATCGCTTGATTTTATTTCCGCATGTGTGATGATCTGAGTGGAAGAGATTATGTGTTGCATATAAATTCGAATTGTATGTGATCGGGATAGTCTCGGTGGATAATTAATCATTATTCAGCAAATTTCTACATGGTATCGGAGCTATTGAAGCAGAGATTGATCATCACAGTGATTACAAACTTATTTCGGTAGACAGAGTCTGCATGCGGGCCAGGTAGCCTTTGGATCCATCCTTTCTTTTGAAAGGTGATATATCCAGTAAATGCCCCTTGAAATCAATATCTGTGCTAGAAATAATTTGTTCTCACAGATCTAGAGCGGTTGAGCTTTGAGGTGGAATTCGAATTTTGCAGCAGTTTTGTTTTCTTGGTGCCGGAGTTGAAAATGTCTTTCAACAGTTTGCGACTCGAATATGCTCTTGAAGGCAGTTCGAATTATGTTGCATGGAAGGATCGCATGGAGGCAGTATTAGAAGATAATTTTCTTAAGGAGTTCATGGATACGGATGTCCAAAAGCCCACTGATCCTGCTGAAGTCGAAGTATGGCAAAAGAAGATGGCGAAATGTCGAAGGATCCTGTTGGAGGGCATCAAGGATCATATTGTATCCAGCCTGCATGGAAAGGCTTCTCCATTTTTAATGTGGAAAGCTTTGACAGATCTATTCCAGAGTAAGAGCGACCAAAGGAAGCTGGCGCTCAAAGATAAGCTCAGGAACATCAAGATGGAGAAGGGCGACAGTATCGCCAAATACCTCAAGAAGTTCACTCAGTGCAGAGATGAGCTGGGAAGTGTGGGGGTGACTGTCGAAGATGAGGACATGGTCGACCTGGCTCTCCTTGGTCTTCCGAAGGCTTGGCACTCATATCAAGATAGTGTCAATGGTCGGGAGAAGCTGCCGGCATGGGAGCGCCTTTGGGCGGATCTCATGCAGGAGGAGATAAGGAGGACTACTTGGGATGGATCTTCATCAAAGGGAGCTGATGAAGAAAATTGCGCTTTGGTTGCCAAAGCAAAGAAGGGGAAGGGTAAGAAAACTTCTCATTCCGGTGCAAAGGGAAAGAAGCAGGATATGGCGAAAGTGAAGTGTTTTCACTGCCATGATCATGGACATTATGCTACCAATTGTCCAAAGAAGAAGAAAAACAAGCAAGCGGGAAGATCTGCAGATGGAGAAGCTTTGGCTTCACGGTTCGAGCTTGACTTTTCACTGATTGCATGCTTGGTTTCAAGTGTGATGGGATCGGTGTGGTTCTTGGACAGCGGTGCGTCATTTCATATGATGGGAGATCGGGAGTTGTTCTCAGATCTGGAGGACAAAGATTTGGGTGTGCACATCGAGATGGGCGATGATGGTAGATACAGTGCGACTGGTATCGGTACCATATCCTTTCAGAGGGAGTCTGGTAAACCCTTTGTATTGAGGGATGTCATGCATGTACCTAGATTGAAGAAGAACTTGATCTCTGTGGCGATGTTGGAGGATAAGGGGTATGATGTGGTCTTTAGCAAAGGAAAAGCCTTCCTGCGCA
This sequence comes from Pinus albicaulis, assembly GCA_034641835.2. Lineage (NCBI taxonomy): Eukaryota > Viridiplantae > Streptophyta > Pinopsida > Pinales > Pinaceae > Pinus > Pinus albicaulis. The sequence goes on from CM076581.1 coordinate 1,560,952,390, forward strand.
GTAAGACTACTAGAGAGACCCGGAAGATAGGGGTTCAAACCAAGAACCTTTATCAGTTGCAGGTAGATGGCTGCGCAGCTATGGCATGCAAAGCGGGAGAAGTGGTGAGCCGGGATGATGAGGGCGAACTGTGGCACAGGAGATTGGACCACCTTCACCATGGAGCTTTGAAGATTCTGCAGCAGATTTCTACTGGGCTTCCTAAGGGCACCCTTGCGCAGTCAGATCAGTGCAAGGGGTGTACTTTAGGGAAGTATGTGAAAGCCACCTTTCACGAGAAGGATAGTCGCGCCACGACGATCCTTGAGAGAGTTCACACAGACGTGTGTGGTCCTTTCTCGGTTGCTTCGACAGCAAAGCACAGGTATTATGTGATCTTTGTTGATGATTTCTCTCGAAAGTGCTGGATCTTCTTCATGCAGAAGAAGAGCGATACATTCGCGAAGTTCTGTGAGTTTAAAGCACTGGTCGAGAAGGAGTCAGGGAAGAAGGTGATTGCTCTAAGGAGTGATAACATTGGTGAATTCATCTCGGCTGAATTCAAGGAGTTCTGAAGTGCAGAAGGGATTCAGAGAGAGCTCATCGCACCCCATAACCCACAGCAGAACGGGGTGGCTGAGCAGAAGAACAGAACGATCGTGGGTGTTGCACGGGCGATGTTGCATGATCAGGGCCTACCCCTTCACTTGTCGGCTGAGGCATGCAATACAGCAGTGTATGTGCACAACTATTGTCCTCACAAGGTTCTTGGCATGAGTACACCAGAGGAGGCTTATTCTGGCAAGAGGCCTGATATTTCCCATTTGCAGATTTTTGGTTCTCCTGTCTACATGCATGTGACGAAGGATGCGAGAAGGAAGCTGGATCCAACTGTTGAGGTTGGAATATTTGTGGGGTACACTGATACACCTCACAACTACCGGGTGTATTTGTCAGACAGTCGAAAGACTGTTGTGCGACGGGATATAAAATTTCAGGAGGAGAAAGCCATGCAGTGTTCGCTTGAGAGGGAGCTACACTTGCATGCAGATGAGGAGCTGTTAGTTCCTAAGGAGGAGCTTCCGGATGTGGATCAGCCACAAGAGGAGGTTCGGGAGGTGGAAGAAACCACCCAGGCAGCGCCAACCATCAGAGGGCGCATGCGCACTACAGAAGCTGAGCGACTGGCTCGGGATGCAGAGAAGGTTGTAGGACCACCTACAGCACAGCGCAGACAGAGACAGTCACCGGATCGGTACACTGGATACATGTCTCTTGTGAGTCAATGTGTTGTGACGGAGCCATCCTCTTTTGAGGAAGCTGTGGAGGAACCCGCATGGGTTGATGCCATGATCGAAGAATATGATTCAATCATCAGGAACAGTGCATGGGAGATTGTCCCAAGACCGGTTGGGAAATCAGTTGTAGGTTCGCGATGGATCTACAAGGTGAAGCAGGCGGCTGACGGGAGTGTGGAGAAGTGCAAGGCGAGATTTGTCGCCCGTGGCTTCTCACAGATCGAGGGGATTGACTATGAGGAGACTTTTGCACCTGTCGCAAGGTACTCTTCCATACGGACGATCCTTGCTCTCTCAGCGCAGATGGGGTGGCACATTCATCAGATGGATGTGAAAACTGCGTTCCTCAATGGAGTTATTGAGGAAGAAGTGTACATAGAGCAGCCTGAAGGTTTTGAGATCTTCAGCAGTGAGTCGCATGTGTGCCGACTCAAGAGAGCACTGTATGGGCTGAAGCAAGCACCTCGTGCTTGGTACACTCGGATAGACAGCTACTTCACCGGGCTTGGATTCTCCAGGAGTGAGGCAGATCCAAACCTGTACCAGATTGTGGTGGAGGGGAAGCTGTTGATCATCGTACTGTATGTAGATGATCTGATTTTGACTAGCGATGAGCAGTTGATACTTTCATGCAAGGAGGATCTTGCACGAGAGTTTGAGATGAAGGACTTGGGCATCCTTCATTATTTCCTGGGATTGGAGATTTGGCAGCGCAGCGGAGGACTGTTTGTTTCTTAGGGAAAGTATGCCCGGGAGATTTTGGAGAGGTTCAACATGCAAGGCTGCAAGCCTGTTGACACTCCTCTTCCTGGTGGTTGGAGGAAGGATGATGCTACTTCAGCGGAGGTAGTGGATGCCACTGTCTATCGACAGTTGGTGGGGTCGCTTATGTATCTGGTCAATACACGACCCGATATATGCTATGCAGTTAACCAGCTTTCGCAAGCTATTGTTAAGCCTACCAAGCTCTTTTGGAAGGCAGGCAAGCATGTATTGCGCTATATTAGAGCACATCGGGATATGGTCTATGGTACAGACAGGAGGATCGGTTGAGCGGCATGGCTTCACGGTTAGTATCATCTGTCCCCGAGAGATTGTGTTGATGGAGAATCATGATGCTCATAAGTTCCCCAGAGGATCGGGATGCGACATCACGGCAAAGGCGCTCACCGGGGAGCAAGTTTAATTACGAGAGAGCGAGGATAGGGGTTGGACTCCTGCCTGCTCTTCTTGAGAGGGAGTGTTGAGAATGCAGCAAGATGATAGAGCTTAGTGAAATGAAGTCGCCTTCACTAAGTGGGCCCGCAGGCAAATTCTGGCGCAAAATATATTTTTAGACTATGTCTATTTTTAGACATATGGAGCATGGTCCGGGGATTGCAGTATGTTATTATTGGAGTATTGGTCATGTTGGTAAAAATAGAAGGGACCTCTATTTTTTGGACCTATAGGTTGAAGTCTATTTTTAGACTACCTCTCCTTAAAATAGGGAAGTCAAATATTATTTACCCTTAATAATATTTGGACTATAAACTTCAGTTTACTCTCTTGGAGCACTTCAGTTCGAGCCTTGGAAGTGGCTCATGCGTCTGACAAAGGAATCATGTGAATCCCAAGGGTTTGATGGCACATGCATGGTTGACTTCAGTTAGGACTTCAGTGGCAGAAGTTTGGTGGAGTTAATGAGACAGCTAGTGGAGTTGTGTTCGGTTTAATTTAGTTGAACTGGTTGAGATTAGTTTAACTAGCTAATCAACTAGTTATGAGTGGAGTGAATTAAATATTATTTAATTCATTAATTAATAACTCATTATTCAACTCAAGAACACATCAGTTCACTACAGTGCATGATCAGTTCAGTGGAGACCAGTGAAAGAGGTAGATGAAAGGGTGGAGTTAGTTATCAGTGGCGACATCAGTTGTGCATGAGATTTGCACCACACTTGGAGGAATTTCCCATGATGATTGCACTGTCAAGCCAAGGAGATTCGAACCTTGGATCTCTATTTAGACAGGCCATGATTTCGCAATAGAGGCAAGGCAATTAGTGGTGAGTTTTGAACCAGTAAACTGTTCAAAACTGAGCTAGTTTGTGTGTAACTTCATGAGAAAGTATTGAGTACTTGTGAGGAGTATTGTACTAATTTTGTTACATGATTTCTCCATTATAATATACACAATAGCTGTGGGTTTTTCAGCTATAAGCTTTCCCCATATATACTGTGTTAATGTGTATGATGATTTGATGTGTTATCGCTTGTTTTATTTTCCGCATGTGTGATGATCTAAGTGGAAGAGATTATGTGTTGCATATAAATTCGAATTTTATGTGATCAGGATAGTATCGGTGGATAATTAATCATTATTCAGCAAATTTCTACATTTTCATCCTTATTTCCTTCATAAAATCCCTCCATTAACCTTCATTTTAACCTTCAAAGCATCAAAACCCTCTTAAAACCTTATATTTCCCCCCCTTATTTGGTTTTAATTTCCCTATCAGAACTCTCATTAGGCTTTAAAATCCTTTTTATAAGCCTAAAAATAGTTTTTGAACTCCTAAGGCATTAAGCCCCCGAGAGCTTATATTTTTTTAGCCCTCCACCTCATATGGCCTAAGCCCTACAATCGGGCACTTAAAGGCCTAAAAACCCTCTTCCAAACCCTTATTTCCTTTGTTTTTTCATTTCCCCTATGTTATGATTTAAATGAATATAGACCGTTGATCTGCACATATCAACAACCATCAGGCCCCTTCCATCCTTCCTTTCACCCTGCCTTACCTTTTCCTCCACCATCTATCTGCTCCTCCTTCTAAAATCTTGACTGTCCATCTAAGAGATCTAATGGTTGAGACTTAACCCGATGACCCAAACATCCGTCCACTACGCGACAAGGCAACTGACGTCGTCATGGACCCCACCCATCTTTCAACCCTGCTTCTTTATTCCTGTCGCGTGTGATCCGCACCGTCGGATCTGGAACCTCCGATCCAATGGTTGTGGCGGCATATCGCAAAATATTTGCGCCAGAGGTTTAATGCCCAAAAATTTTGCGAAATGGGTGGTATTAAGAATACTGGTTTCAAGCGATGTATGGAATCACATTTCTTTCAGCAAAACTACCTACCCCCTAAAAAAATTGTGAAAACTGCTGTCGGTTTTCTCGAAACCACCCTTCTTCATATTCGTGCCATAATTAAAATCTGAGTCTGGATAGCTGTTCTTCCAGGTTTTAACCCTTCTACTACTGCATTCCTCCATCCTCGCAGCTTCGAAACACTTCCATAAAAAACCTCCTAAGAAGTTAAACCTATCTTCGCAGGATTTATATAATTTTCGTTTGTTTTGTGTAGGTTCTATGAAGTTTTCCCACAGTTATAAAGATAACACGAAGGCCAGGAATGATGATTCCAAACCTTTAGTACAGGAAGGGATCTAAGGAGCTTTCAATTCCACAGTCTCGGTCGACAGATCATGATTATCGATCCATTTAACAGAAACCCTTCGACTGCATAAAACCATTTGTGCCGGTGAAGACAGGACAACAAAGTGTATCAGAGTGAAGAAATTAACGATAAAGGTGATTAAAGCCAAATCTTGAAGATCATATTTTTAATCCACGGGTTAAAGAGATTAAGACAATGTTAAAGAAAAAAGACCCGAAGATAAAGATTATGGCTTAATTAAGCCTAAACACCGACCAAAAGCAAATTAAAGGTGTTTTAAGGAAAAACAGAGAAAAATATCAGTAAAAAGGCCTTCAATGCCACATCAGAGGCTAAAATATCCTTTCAGCTACCAAAGTTCCACCTGCAGCCTCAATAAATCAAAAGAAGGCATAGTTATTGCCTTATGAGTGATATTTTGTTTAAAGACAACCAGAGTTATTTCCAGCCTGCCTAAAGAGTTTTAAAGTCAAAAAAATCTTCCAAGTAGCTAAGAATTAAATGAAAACCAATTAATAAATGGAAAAGATTAGAAATATTCTCTATTGAGCCTCTCAAAGGCGGAGAAGCATTAACTTGTATTAATTGAACCTACAAACCTTTTCTTTCATCCCACCTCCTCTTTCTTCTATAAATATTTTTGAAGACGATGAGATGTTCTTGGTTGTTGGACTGTTGATGTAATACTTGTTGCTTGAAACTTTCTGTATGTAAATAGTTTTCAAAGGCTTTTGAAGCTTTGTTTTTAATCAAAGAAGTTAGGCTGAGAAGAGAATTTTTTGCTGTAATGAAACATTGGAATTGAAGTATGTAATTGTATTTATGTCAATATACAAGCTGATTCATGGGATCCTAGTCTATACCATTGGTGATGTACCTCTCATTGTACTTGTTTTCCTTCTTATTTTTTCCATAAAACTGTCCATTTTTCTCTGATAAAGAATAGCAAATATAGAGCTAAGATTTACTGTCAAAAGTACCGTACTCTCATTAATAAGCTTTATCTTTATGTTTTCCTCCAATTGCGTATTTAAGAATGATTTAATATAGTCCAAACAGTCAAGGAATGTTGGTGAGCCCATGTCTTACTCTCTAAACTCTAAACATTGTTCTTGAATGATTTTTTCATTACATGCTAAGTAGAGTTGGAATAGGAAAGTTTATGGTTTGCCTTGTCTCCTAGTTATTTCTCCAAAGGTTGTTTGAAAGTTTCCCTAAGAGTATGCTGAAAGCAAGCCTAGATTTTAATGATATCTTACTTGATCTTAGGCTACACTTTGTCTTCTTATATGTTTTCATCCTTTCTGAAAGTAGTCATGTGGATTACTGGATTATTTGTCTGATAAGTTGGCTTTAGTACAAGTTTGCCCAAATAAGTCTATGGTTAGCCCTGTCCTTTGGTTTACTTCAAAACAGTTACTTAAAGGCTTTTTTCTTGTTCAGTAGAGTTAATTAATCCTTGATTGAGTTGTTAGCTTTACTCTATTCTCAACACTTTAATGTTCCATTCCATCATTTAATCTAAAGAATCCTTTGTTATATATGACTTGCCCCATGGACCACTCTTGAAAATTGTTGTGCAATTAAAACCTTTTGTGACTCCATAGCCCAATGGATTAAGTGCAATTTCATACCTATCCTATCAGCTGAACCTTGTTTTTTATTATTCACACCCTCACCCCTCTGAAACTCTTTCATTTTTAGGACTTTCCACTCAATTAAAGATCATACCCGACCAACCAAAAAAAACAAAAACCCTTGTTCTTAATAACTAGCCTAATATCATATAAAAACCTTAAAAGATAAATCAATCTTTGCACTTATAGAGAGATTCCTCATTAGATTCAGGAGGGCTAGATCCTAGAATCCCAAAGTGGTTTTTGATGTAGTCTCTGCAGCATTTAGTCTTGCCACTCTACTAAATTACAGAGGCCTAAAAAAATGATTTATTTATCATTTCAAGAATGTGGTTAAGGAATAATTTACAAATAATTATTTTTTTAATTATTTCTAGGTGATTTAGTCAAATTTAACAAGGAATAATAACTAAATAATGATTTAATTAATTATTCCAAGATAAATAATTATTTATCAAATTATTTCTCATAATTTGGTTAGATATGACCAGGAATATTAATTGAAAATCAAATAAATAAGGATTTATTTAATTATTCCTCGTTGGATTTCTTGTTTTAACCATAAATAACTTAATAAAATATGGTTTATTAAATTATTTCTTATAGTGAAAGAAATTTTACTATGGTAAAATTGGTCTTACATGTTGTACTTCAATCCATCTAATTGTAAATGGTTAGATGACCAAATTTTTGTGATAGAAACTATATCCTGCTCCATAAAACTATGGTTGTTTCAGATTGTAACCCTTTGACATACAATTTGTCATGTCAATTGATGGGGTGAAAATACTCCAAATGGATTATCATCCTACAGGAGTTCAATTTGGAATTCATCAAATCCAAGGCAAAGAAATCCTTAGTTTTTGTTGAGCTGATATGCAACCTTCCCATTGTTGATCCTAATCATTGTCTGAAAATTTCATCCCATATGAGTCTCTCTTTCTAACATTGTCATCTGACCCATGGGATGGAGACATTCTTATATATTTCCACACCCATACTTTCTGTTCTGACACCTCTCACTCAGAACAACGACGTATTCAATATCAAGCCAAGAATTACATTATCATTACCGACAACCTCTATCGATGTGGTTTTAATACAATTTTCCAAAGGTGCCTCACTCATGAGGAGGTTGAGAAAGTAGTTTGTGGATGCCACTTGGGGGCATGTGGGAGTAATTTATCTGGTTATGCCACTACACATAAGATCATGTGTGCAAGTTAATTTTCACCTACCATATTTCACGATTGTATTCTCGCTATCCAGAAGTGTCATGCATGCTAAATTTACGACCGTAAGACCCATGATATTCCCGCTCCTTTTCATCATGTTATCTTTTTAGGTCATTTTTAAAAATGGGGTATCGATTTCATGACATGTAACCCTCACTTAGATGGGGGACCTGGCTATATCATTGTAGCAGTAGATCACTTTACAAAATGGGGCGAGGTGATGCCTACATTAAACAATACTAGAGAAACAACTACTTACTTTTTCTTTAACCATGTCATTGCATGGTTTGGCATTCCGCAAGCCATATGATGTCCAAACTTACTACCAAGTTGGGAATCTCCCTTGAAATTTCCACTCCCTAATATCCTCATGAGAACAAGAAAGTTGAGGCTATTAATAAATTTCTTGAAATGATTCTTCAACGTATGGTATGGGTCCATACGTCGAACTGGCATTGGATTATTTATGCCACTTTTTGGGTGTACCAAACCTCTGTTATGAATACTACAGCATTTACTCAATTCCTATTAGTTTATGGTCTAGATGTTATCCTTCTGATTGAATGTGAAAATTTTTCAATGAAACTTGTTGTATAATTTCTTCCTACCACTTCCGTAGAAGAGTAACATATATTACATCTGATGCATATAGATGAGACTCGGCATGATGCCTCCATGGCTAATGAGCCCCATAAGAAACATATCAAAGCATAATATAACAAGAGTGTAAATCCTCATGTCTTCTCGAAATGAGATGTTGTCATGTTATACGACCAAGAGTCTGATAAATTATGATCGGGAAAGTTTAATCCCATGTGGTTAGGTCCATATATTTTCAAACGTTTTCTTGCTCAAGGGGCCTACGAGCTTGTCAATTTTTGTGGAGTTCCACTAGTGCAGTCTACAAATCAGTTGTATATTAAGAAATACTATGCTTGATTTTTTGTCTAGAGCATTGTGTACATGCTATATATAGGTGTCTTATTATGTTTGTAGTGTGTCCCTCAAAATTTATTTAATAATTTGTTAATCCTTTTTACATTTGGTTTTTATATCTTGACATCCCTTGAACCATATGTTAGTTATGCAGATGGAATTATTCATAGTACTTGGAATATATTATCCTCAACGTGAGCTATATTTGCTCCAAATGGTGTGTTAGTGAGTCTACAAGGGATTTGTATTAGTCTCTCTACGAATAACATTTTTGAGTATAATGCAATGATAGAACTATTGTGTGATTCTATTTCACATGATAGTCGTCGTATGTTCATCACACTTGACTCACAACTTGTAGTACTACAAATCACTAATGTCTATTCAGTTAGAAGTCCAACTATGCTTCGTATTTTCTTAAGGGTGCATCTTCTAGAAAGATACTTTGATTTAATCCAATATAAACACATTTCTATAAATCTAAACACATCAATAGATGTATTGGATAATGATTTTTTAAATAGAAATTTGAAAAATATGTAAATAAATTTTAATACACATCACATCCATTGAAAGAGATAATATAAAGACTGAAGATAGTTGTATATATATAAGAGTTTGGTTTTACAAAATTTGTGCTCAAGACACATATGGTCACACATCTTATTATATCCAAAAATATACAGGAAAATATGGCTATAAGCCTCCTAGTAGACTAATCATAATTCTCATGGTAACACACCACATCATGAGCTATCATGTGTAGTAGTCAACTAATGTGACCGGGCACTCTAATAGTGTGTCATTGCAGTCACATAAGAAGTTGGTCGACTTCGGTCTCAGCTCTACCATGTGTCAACCCCTCCATATGACGATCTACCTCTGCTACGATCTTAGCCACATTGGAATCTCGTAGTAAATCTCGTCCTGCTACAACAACTTGTGTTGGTGCTAGTACCTGTTGTAGATCTCCTACAGGCTAGAGATATGAGGAACCCACGGGTCGAATGGGCCCAATATTTGAATTTACAAATAAATATTTTAGTCTTAGATACTTCAAAACCATAAAAAAAATTGTAAATATAAAAAATAAAAAATGGTCAAGATATCTTACCTGTACAACCTCATTGCTCGCCCATCTGGAAGCACGAGCTCAATGTCTCCACAAAAATACACCCCTATGTATGGATAATCTTCTACCATAATGAGCTACCTATGCAACCATCTGAAGAATACTAGTGTGAAGCTTATCCTCGATGGACTTTCATGTCGAGACATGAGATCCACCCACCACCTCATCCGTGGGACTCTCATATTAGTGGGATCAAGTGAAATATGATGGGGTTTTATAAATGGAATTTGTTCTAAATAAAAGGATATCAGGATTGAACCATATCCAAAAACTCAATCATTCATATTTTTCCTTAGTCAACTACTCTTTCATGTTGACCAATGCTCACCCACTCTAATTGAAAATTGTTGCTTTTATACATTTTAGAGCATAGTTCATGTATAGCCTATTGGCCACGCATAGTGTAGAAATACCAACCAATATAGCAATAATGAATAGGATCATCCTTAAAGGAAATCAAACGACATATTTTATGTTGATCTTCTCATCCTTTTTCGGCTAGGCTCGAGGTCTGAAACGAGCGACAACATAGTCTTTGACTATCTCTCCACCCCTTCTCATTCCTAAGTAAGAGATAGGGGACCCTCTTCTAGATAAACAGTCAAAAAATGTTTGTCCTAAGCCTATATCTCAAGCATATGTGCTCCTAGTCTAAATGCTTGAGCCTGAACATCCCATACATGCACAAGTTATTCTAGTAGCTCAATTTCTTGCCTCGTTCCAGGAAGAGAGAATAATTTCAGTAATCCAAAGTCTCTTAATTCCTAGATGGTAAAATGATCATTTTTTGCATTCATATCTTGTTCTTCATGTTCTCTTTCCCTCCATATAAAAGTCTTTTTGTTAATAAAGTGTTGAAACATCATAAGGAGATTCATTTGAAGCCATGTCATGCAAAAATCTTGACATATTTTGAGAGTAATTAGTGAAAAAAAGTTGAAAATTGCACCCAAAAAACCCTCCCAAATGGATACAATGCATTGCAACATTATCCCCAATGTAAATGATCCCATATCAATGCTCCTTTCGACCTTTAGGGGGTGTGTTGATCCTAGGGTGAGGAATTAGAGTCCTAGGGACCTCAAACACCAATAAGATACGCATGAAATCACAAAATGCAACCATGAAATGAAAGATAAAGGTTTTAGCTCCTACCTGGAAGTGAAAACACCTGAAACAATATACCAGATTGACTGCAATAAGCTGCAGAATATTGAGGGAAAAAGTACTCAAAACTCAAATATTAAAGGGTAAATGTGAAATGGTAAAAATGAAATGTCACTTTGGTTATTATGGTAATTATAATCATTATTGTATTAATATTTAATGTTTTGGCCTATTAATGATTCAATTTTATCATGAAATATGTATTTTTAATCTTTTGATTGTGTTCTGAGCACGTCAACAATTATTTGACGGATTTTTTCATGTTATAAATGGAACTATATCATTTTGACCAAAGAGAAAATGTTTATCACTTTTTCGGGCTATGTAAACTCACGAAAAATGACACCCCTAGAGTCCTCTTTCAACTCTTTTGAGACTCCCAAAATATAAAAACATTTTCGAGCACTTATTTTTTCGAAATCGTTAAAATAAATGAAAATTCATCTACAGAGTATAGCTTTAACCACTCTCCATACTGAGATAGACTATTTACGAAAACATAATACTTTAGTGGATCATGGATATGAGGTTCTTGGGTATCATTTTCTTCCTTTTCGGACTCAAGGGACTATCTAAGAAAAGGAACCCTTGGATTTTTCTTTTTGCATCTCTTTTTCAAAATCTATAAACATGAAAAATATGTCGAGTTATAGCTTTGTTGGACTAATAAAAACATAAAGCAGCGATGGACTTTTCAATCATGATGGGAAAAAAATCTCCCCTTATCAGTGTTTTTTAAACATATTTGAAGGGATTCATCTGAAGGATGAACTTACGGATCAAGCATATGTTATCCTCCTCAATCTTGTTAAAAAAATAAAGAGATACTAACCAACAATGGTTAGGGAAATTTGGAAAATAGGGTACTCCACTTTTTAATGGAAATGAGTCACTCTTGAACATGACACTCTTCCACTTCATCTCTGTGGTTGTTGGGTTTGGAAATTTTCTTGTCATTTGGTTCATCATACCATTTCAAAGCCTCTAATTTCCGTTTTGGGTGAATTTTTCCAACTACATTCAATTTCACCTATATGCTCAAGAGAATTTTTCAAGTCAATATTTGCAAAAATACTCTTAAGCCTTCATTCCACATTTTTCTTCATTGATCCAATTTTGTATCCACATCATTCTATCTCAAATCATGATACATGTTTCATGTAGTTGATGGGGGATACATCAAGGCCGTCCTACGATAGGTCGCTTCATGTTAGCATCAACTCATTATCTGGGAATTTGACTTAGAAACACCCTTCGGTACCTTGGTGCTTGCATACATTAATGGTAAGTTTCCTTGCTCTCGGTGGCATATTTTCATCATTGGCCTTTGATAGAAAAATTCTGTGTGGTGTTTGAATTCAACTCATTCCTTAACACCATACAGATTGTAATGTGGTAACTTGAGATCCATTAACATCATCAATGGTTTCTCCCACATCTGATAATGTCTTACATAATTGGTAGATAACTAGATGGTGTCTACCATGTTCAACCCTAACTCATTGATTCATGTGGTTAGACTCGTACATTTGACGATCATTTGAACGAGATAGAAGAACTTGGATCTAGTTTCATCCATTTGGGATGTGATTTCAAGATTAATATTAGAATACAATGAATGATGGCTATGATCATACAAATAGTCATCCATTTGTTGGTCTACACTCTTTCATCAGTGGACGTGTCTTTTTTATAATTTTACATTTAATGTTAGCTTATGTTATGAGTATGTGTATGCCTCCCTCAACAAATATATCATGATATAAATTTATTGTAACAGATGATGATCTCGGACGGATTTTCTTGATATAGACTTGCCATAAAGTAAAGCACCTTAGTCATCAACCATTGTTTCTAGCTTTTCTACTTAGGGAGCAATATGTTATACGCCATTTTGTGACATCTATTCAATAGGTATGTTAACTGGATCAATCAACATCCATCAACAACTTGTCATCATCAGTACACAAATCCCTAGGCATGAATCTTCATAATCCCTGATTTTTTGGGCTTAACTACTTCATTTTCATGCTTTTAAGGCCCAACACACCATGCTCCCTTAGAAGATTGCTTCCAGTGTAGGTTTCTCCACTCTGCACCCACGTTGATCATTAGTAGGTCTTCCCCTTGTGTGGGTACGCTGATTCTAGAAATTCATGAAAAATAAAAGGAATCCTAAAGCTCCCTCTTCCAAAAGCTTCTAGGCATTGTTTCAACCATTTACTTTGGATATTACCTTCAGATCCTATCTCATTCTACCTTGTATATTTCACCCATTATCCCTTCATCTCATCCTCCCATCAAGAGTGGATCTCAAGCCTAGATTAGTAAACAGATAAGAATTCTTAAACTACCATCCTATCCTATATATTTACTGACATCCACAAGATATGGTTGGATTTCAGAGATTGCTTACCGTCATGTTGTTTCCTTGGTTCTAAGAGAGTCACCATTCCATGAATTGAGGTGACATAGAGGTGTTCTTTGTGGCAAGGAAGGACAAGTAAACTTGGGGAGTTCTCTACATGATCAACTCCTATATTTGATTGTAACTCTCTCCATTTCTATTAATACAAATAGTAAATTTTTTTCCTATATATTTATTTTCATATGTTTCAATGCTTTACTGATCCATTGAATTAAGTGATTGGATAATGCTACATAGATTTCGTAGATATTTATCTTGTTGTGTTTGTATGTGCAGGTTCTAATTATAGCAATAAGAGATAGGATTGGAGTGTACAAGCCAAGAAGAGAGTGAATCTTGTGACGGATTCCAGGTAAGCCTCATCTCATTGTTCAATTACTTTAAGGGAAACATTATATTATTCTCCTTTTGTTGTTCTAGATTAGGCCACTAGGTATAGGGAAGGTACTTCTATACAATGGTAGATGAATATGCCTTAAGATCAAAGGATATTAATCATTCCATTAGATGAATTGCATTAATTTGGATTTCTATTATCTAATACATATAGACTTTCACTAACATGGTGGCTAAATAGTTTCATGGAATTATACAAGGAAAGAATGCTCATGATCTTGGTGAAATATTTATTCAGAAGGGATAAGGCTATCATGAAGCATAATGAAATTCCTTTTAATCGTTGTATTTATTTTTGAATGATTCCTTTCATTCCTAAGTCGTTATTTTAGCTTATAATTCTCTTTACTCATGGCTAGGAGGTCTACATAAATTTTATTTAGCTCTACCTCAGACAACTATGCAAAGCATACCTTTGATATCCCTATGTAAAGTATATGTGCATCACCCATAATTTTAATAAATTATCTATTTATTTGGAATTTAGTTTCTTATTTCCTGCTCTAATTGTTTTAAACCAACACCTTCTTAATCTCAATGCATGAAATCAAACTTAAATGTGCTTAATTTACATTCATTTCATATATACCCTATTAAGATTCATTGGTTCTTATATAAACTAGTTTGCCAACTCCCCTATATTGTTGATTTCATTTACCGTCAAACCCTTCTTCTTGTATAGAATACCAATTTACGTTGCTATGTTTTTCTCATATTCTATACATTCCTTTGGAATGAGGTACCTTGATTCTTCAAGATTTGATTATCAATTTTCTCAATTCCCCACATGTCATTTGTTCCTCACACCATTGCTAGAACATAAAGTACTAGGATTTTTTCATTGATACATAAACTTTTCATTTCTTTCTTGGTAGTTGTAATGAACACATAGTGGTGAATGTCACAAGAGGCTTGACTAATGGCCTTGATTCCATAGAGGGTGGGCATGAGAGAATTTATACATGATTTAATATTCTTGTCTTGACCTCTACATAACTCAAAGATCCTTTGTATAATTCTTATTGCTTATATTTCTCCTGATGAAATCTCCACATGAAACATTGAGATGGAAATAATTTCTCAATTACTTTTTGAGGGTCATGGAATTCACATGGGATTAAGTATAGATACTTTGTATTCTTTGGATTCCAAGTCCAAATTATCTTCCATTACTTGCATCCAAATTTGATACCTTTGATCTTTAGCAATATATTTTGCCATATCTCTTTCTTACTCAATTTTAATGTGATTAACACTCAATGAAATATATTATAGAAAGATATCTCATAAATAAGAAAATGAACTAGCATGTTTTTTGGAAATGTATGTGGAGTAGTAGATGTCACATATTTCTTTATATAGTTTTTTCTCTCAATTAAGTACCTATCGCAAATTTGGTTTAACAAATTCAAAGAACTTTTTGTTTTTGGACATTTCTCACCATTTAACCTCTCACACAATGGAGCCATGGAATAGTTTCATATAGTAAAGTAATTCCATACATATCTAGTGTACCCACTATAGAAATATCTAAATAGATTCAAATTATCTTGCAATTTACTAAAACAAAATATTGAATCAATGTACAATTTGTGGAAACCAAATTTGATCGCACAATCACATAACAAGAAAGATAAAGAATATCAATCACACAACACAAATATTTATCTCTGGAAAGACTCAACTAAAAACCTCACTATCTATATATTTCATAAAGTCAAGAATATAAAACAATACAATGTTATTTCCCTTCCCGAGAAACCTCTGCACTTTGTTGACTGTCTCACTCTAATATAGGAAAAATTGGTCTAATATTTCACCAATTCCTTGCCTCTGTCTGAACAGGATGGATTAGGAATTCCTAAGGTAATTGATCCCCTATTAAATAGGAAATTCCCAAGAATTTATTGTTAAATTCCTTGAAGGCATCTTAATGACCTCATGGATGACTTGTACAATTTTCTAATACAACTGATAGTTATCTTCCCTTTAACTTTAATCTCAACTAAGTCTTCCTTAGAACTGAAATGAAAAAAATATTTATAGATAAATATTAGTTAACTTATTGACCACTACTTCTGAATTAAATCATATTTAATTCATTTAACCTCTCACTAGCTCATCTCTCAGTTAGAACTAGTTAAATTGATTTTAACTCAAATAATTGAGTTAACTAATTACAACTCACAAATAACTCAACTAGGGCACCTAAAAAGTAGGAGACACCATACATGCCTCTATTTTGAACCTCGAATCGAATTAACTGAGATAAATAAGTCTTCCTAACTCAGTTAACACTTAGAACCTGTCATGTGATGTGGAATTACAACTTACTTCTAATTTATTTAAGGGAAAATTAAACTAGAAGCCTCATGGGCGCCATTTTCAATATTTTTTGTTGCCATTTTCAACACTCCCTATCAACAAGAAAGGAATTCAACTCTATCCTGATCTGGTACCTTTGTAATGTTCTGCATGAAACACTTATCTCTAGTTTTGTTACTCCTACAAATTTTGAAACTGAAAAGAATCCAAACTGAATTAGTATGATGCATCTGTCTTCAGAGTCTCTGACTGCTACTAGTTACTTCATTGTCTATTGAAAACTCTACGCTAATGCTGACTCTGCATCTGTCCCATCTGCACTACTGCCAACTCTGATCTGCAATCCAATATATAAATTTTGTTACTCTGACATCTAACTGCATCAGTCGTCGATGATTCATCCTAATACTTTGTATTGTGGGACCCCATATCCAGGTAATAATCCATGAGACAAGACATATCGATGGACACTACCCAAATTTCTTCTCTTGGGATTATGAATTCACATCACCCCACATCTCACTTGGATTTATGATGGCATGTGCTTCCTCTTCCCACCTGACACGAAAATCCCCCCTGCCATAGGTTTCTGCTTGAGTGGATGCCTCCACTCAGTCTCCTCTTTGCTTCTCCAATTTTGGCTGCTCCACAACTTGTTGAGGCTTCTTCTAAGGCTGCATTTTGAGAGGTTATTCATGCTCCCTCTTAACCACCAAGTGTCTAAGCTTTTATTTTCTCCTCAAATATTTTCATGCATCTTGTACATCAAGTTCATACAGGTGCTATACGCGCACATCGATCTATTTCACCCATCCCGTGGTGATGTGTTGTGTAACCAACTCAAAAAAAGAAGAAAAGAGATATAAACGCCTTAGAAATGAGCCACTTCGAGGGGGCAACCTCCAATACATTACATAAATGAACAATTCTTGGATGATACAATTCACAAAACCTCCTTTCTATATATAGGAGTCCATGGGGCCATAATGTAATCCTAGTGGGCCACAATGTAATCCTACCCGACCTAACAATAATAATTTAAGGGCACAATAATAACAAAATGGGGGTTACAAGGGTACAATAATAACAATAAGGGGTTTACACTAACAATAATAAGGGGATATACTAGTGATATAGGGACCTAACATGCCCCTCTCCTTCAAAAAAGTGTTGTCCTCAACACTTGAGTAGCTCCGGGTGCTTCTGTATAAAATTCTCATCCTCCCATGTAGAATCTTGAGTGGGTAAGTTCTTCCACTTGATGAGATACTCTGAAATTGATCGATTCCGTAGTTGTCGAGTTCTTTTTTCCATGACTGCTTCAGGTTCCAATATGATTTTCCCTTCCCCATCAAGTTCTGGCAATACTGTTTGAACTGGAAGATTTTCACCTATAACCTTCTTTAAGCATTAAACATGGAAAACTGGATGTACTCGCGAAGAAGCAGGAAGCTCCAATTTGTATGCCATAGTACCAATCTTTTGCAACACCTTGTAAGGACCATAGTACTTTAGCGATAATTTATTATCCTTCTTTGCTTGCTTGAGGGACATTTGTTTGTATGGTTGTAGCCGTAAAAATACCCAATCTCCTACATCAAAACTTCTCTCGCTACGATGTTGATCTGCCTGTTGTTTCATTCGATTTTTTGCCAAATTCAGGTTATCCTTTAAGAGTTGGAGAACTTCTTGCTGATGCTCGATGTGATCTTCCACTGCTTGAACCTTCGAATTTTCCCTTAAAGATGATGTGATGGATGGTGGATGATGTCCATAAAGTGCCATAAATGGGGTCATTTTTGCTGCAGTATGGAAGGAAGTGTTATACCACCATTCAGCAAGAGGTAACCACTTGACCCATTGTGTTTGTTTATCGGATACAAAACAACGAAGATATCCTTCCAAACATTTATTTACTATCTCAGTTTGACCATCAGATTGAGGATGATAAGATGAGCTATGAGCTAATTGAGTACCCAAACAAGAAAATAACTTTGTCCAAAAATTTCCAGTAAAAATGGGATCTCTGTCGCTCACAATAACCCTTGGGTTTCCATGTAGCTTTTGAATTGTGTCCATAATTGTAGTAGCAACTGTACTTGCTTTAAATGGATGAGATAATGCACAAAAGTGTGCATACTTGGTAAGTCTATCAACTACCACCATGATGACACTCTTTCCTTGGGACTTAGGTAAACCTGTGATAAAATCCATTGAAATCTCCTCCCAACGTTGACTTGGAATGGATAAAGGTTGTAGAAGTCCTGGGGTATTAATTGTTTCCACTTTATTCTGCTGGCAAACCAAACATTCAGCCACAAAATTTTGAATGTCAGATTTAAGGCCATCCCAAAAAAAATCTTTCTTCACCCTGTGGTAAGTTTTTAAAAATCCTGAGTGTCCTCCTAAAGGAGAAGTGTGCAATTCCAGAAGAATCTTTTGTTTCAGTTGGGAATTCTTACAAAGATATAAGCGATCTTTGTACCATAAGGAATCATTTTTTCCAACTAAATGTATCAGATGTACTAGGATCTTGCTGCAACTTTTGAATGAGTGTCCATACATCTTTGTCCTTCTTCCATTCATCTCTTGCTTAGGTTATCCAATCTGGTTGGATAATAGAAATGGCACAAAGCAATGCTTCCACCTCTTCATTCTTTCTTGAGAGTGCATCTGCAACAACATTCAGCTTTTCTTTTTTGTAGATTATTTCAAAGTCATAACCCAACATCTTTGTGACCCATTTTTGCTGTTCTTCCGACGATAGTCTTTGTTCCAAAAAGTGTTTAAGACTATCATGATCAGTTTTTACCTTGAAGTGTCTTCCCATTAGGTAAGTTCGCCATTTCTTTAGTACATGTAGTATTGCTAACATTTCCTTCTCATAAATAGGTTTCTGTAAATACTTTCCTTTGATTGGACGACTTTCAAAAGCAATGGGTCTTCCTTCCTGCATTAAAACAACACCAATTCCATTTTCTGAGGCATCACATTCCACAATAAAGGTTTTTGTGAAGTCTGGCGTAGCTAAGACCGGTGCTAGGCACATTGCCTCTTTAAGACATTCAAAGGCCTTAGTTGCTTCAGGAGTCCATGAAAATGCATCTTTCTTCAATAATGTTGTTAGAGGTTATGCTATTCTCCCATAATTCTTAACAAACTTGCGATAATACCCTGTTAACCCGAGAAATCCTCGCAACTTCTTTATGGTTGTGGGGACTTTCCATTCCTTAATGGCTTCAATTTTGTTAGGGTCTACTTTAACACCCTCGTGAGATACAATATGACCCAAATATACCACCTCTTGTACTCCAAGAAACATTTGGATTTTTTTGCATATAATTGTTTCTCCTGCAATAGTTTGAGAACCCTGTCAACATGTTCAACATGATCCTTCCAAGACCTGCTGTAGATTAGTATATCATCAAAAAATACTAGCACAAATTTTCTAAGGAAGGGTTTGAAAATGGAATTCCTCAACCCTTGAAATGTAGAAGGTGCATTGGTAAGGCCAAAAGGCATGACCAAAAATTCATAATGACCCTCATGAGTTCGAAATGCTGTTTTTGGAATGTCTTCAGTCTTCATTCTAATTTGATGATATCCTGAACGAAGATCCAACTTGGTAAAATAAATTGCTCCATGTAATTCATCCAATAATTCATCAATCACAGGAATGGGAAATTTATCTTTAATGGTGAGCTTATTGAGCTCCCTATAATCTGAACACATTCGCCATGATCCATCCTTCTTGTGTACCAATACTACAGGAGCAGAGAAAGAACTTTGACTAGGTTGAATTATACCCGCCTCTAACATTTCTGCAATCATACGTTCAATTTAGCTCTTTTGGAAGTAAGGATATCTATAAGGCCTGATGTTTGGAGGAACACTTCCTGGAATCAAATGAATAGCATGATCATGATCACGAATAGGTGGGAGTCCTTTGGGAATTTCAAACACCTTGGAATGATTGTCCAAGACTTGTTGGAGATCTACAGAAATAGATGATTTTGATGTCGGAACTTCTAGTGAGCATAATTGTGCAATTACGCCTCGTTATTCTTTCTTTAGAAGCTTTGTCATGACATTAGAGCTTATTATCCTTCCCAGCTTTCTTTCAATACCCCGTAATTCGACTTCCTTTCCTTCTGAAAAAAATTTCAAGAAAAGTTCTTAAAAATTAAAAGCTACCGTCCCCAAAGATTGTAACCATTGTACTCCTAGTACAACATCAGCACCTCCCATAGGAATGGCAAGCATTGGACTAGTCAATACATATTCCCCCATGGTTAGCTTGATATTATGGCATTTTCCAGAGCAGTTTATAGTTCCTCCATTTGCAACCATCACTTGACATTCTGGTGCTGGGTATAGGAAACAATTTAATTCCTTGGCTACCTTATAATGAATAAAATTATGGGTGCTACCTGAATCAATCAACACTATTACTCTTTTCTTCTTTATATGTTCTTCTATCTTGAGAGTTTGAGGAGTGGTAATTCCTGCCAGTGCATTACACGATATGGTCGGATTCATTTCTTCCTCTTCTAGGGGTGGTTCCTGGTGTATATCCTCTTCTTGTTCATTTTCTTCTTCTTTTTCACAATCTATGTAAAATAATTTCTTCTCAGCACACTTATGACCTTTAGTGTATTTGCTATCACAACTGTAGCAAAGCCCTTTTGCTCTTTTTTCTTCAAATTGTTGTGGTGTCAACCTTGTAGGTTGTGGAAATCTAGGCGTAGCAACACTTCCTTCTTTATAGAATTGAGTGGTAGGCTTCCTTGTCGCCATAGTTTTACATTCAACTTTTCTTGCCAACCTGAATGCCTTCTCCAATGAATCAGGTTCCAAAACGCGAACTTCATGTTCGATGTTATCCTTTAAAGTGCCTAGGAAGAGATCAATCATGTGTCCCTCTGGAATATCAGTCACCCTTATATTCAATTTTTGGAAGTCCTCAATGTGCTGCCCCACTAAACCCTTTTGTTTGAGATTTATCAATTGGGTAAAGAAGGTGTTACTCTTTGTATCCTCATAATGTGCTATCATTTCCTCCGTAAAAATTGACCAAGTGACAATTTTTTTACGGGAGCAAAGCCATCGATACCATACAAATGTATTTTCTTCTAAATGTAAAGTTGCAATGCGTACCTTTTGTGTGTTTTGCACATTATGGAGATCAAAATATTGCTCCATCTGTAGTATCCATGTTACAGGATCCTTTCCATCAAACTTCCTCATATCCATTTTGGAATATGGTGGTTCTTCCCGCCAACATTAGAGTTTATGAAATCACGATTAACATTTATTTTGTTCTCATCATGAGGTTCTTCTACTATATTTCCGCCATTAGGAATCATTTCTGGTTTTAAGCTTGTCATCAAACCTTCCATGTATGCTTTTAGATCATTCTTCATGTTTTCCATGTTGTCTTTCATGTCATCCATCTTAGCTTCCGCTATCCATCTTAGCTTCCACGCCATCCATTTTAGCTTCCTTTTCTTCAAACCGTCCATCTTAGCTTCCATGCCTTTCTTCAAACCGTCCATCTTCACTTCCATGCCTTTCTTCAAAACTTCCATTTCATTTTTTGTTGCTCTTTGCGAGAGTGAAAACTATTGCATTTGCTCTTGTAATTTTGATAGATCATGTTGCAATTCTTCATCTTCATGAGTCATAGTAGAGCCTTCTGAAGGCTTAATGGGTGTTGAATTATTTTTAGGGGCCATTTTAAAATCCAATATTGATATCTATTCTACAAGTTTCCCTTGGAATCAATTCAACTTGATTCTTCCAACGAGACTTATGTAATTCGGAAAAAAAATACACACCTTTTACTAGCTTTTAGGAGCTCGATATTGAAATTGAATTATCTCTGTAATTGAAAATCTTCGATATCTCAAATTCAGCCCTGTAGTAGCCCTCTGAAGCTTCTTTCAAATGCCACAGGTCTGACCTGATTAGGATTCTCCAAGACAAATTTGTGTCCAATCTCCCACAATGACCTAATTTTGGACTAGTTCAGTAGAGCGAACTTGTATGACTTGCCACGTGTCACTGTTTTGTTCTTTGTCTTTGAAATTGATAGCCAAGAAACTAGAGGCCGTGTACTTGTGACCACTTTTGACAGCACTCCAATCCAATCTCCAGAGAGAGAGTTATTGAAATTTTCCCACGATCACCTCTTTGAGATGCAATTCTGGAGCCTGAAAAAGCACTACCTTCCACAGATCATATCTCCGAAAATATTGCGAACCAAGCTCTGAAAGTTTTTGACGAATTTCCTCAGGATTTCAGCTTCGCACCATACGTAATTTGATTCTGAACTTTCGTGGAAAAAATTTACAGAAAACGATGTATGACCCCATGCTTAGGAGCTTCGAACAAAGAGCCACCTACGATGATATTCCTTCCATAAATATTACGAACCAAAGATCCTAAATTTTTAGACAATCTTTCTCAAGATTAGCCGCACCCCAAAAATTTTACTCAAACTCATAGAAAAAAATAGCGAAAATGCCACGATGACCGTTTGAGCAATGAAACCCTAGAATCCCAAGGTTTCCGATACCAAATGTTGCAATCACGACCAAAAAGAGAAGAAAAGAGATATCAACGCCTTAGAAAATGAGCCACTTCGAGGGGGAAACCTCCAATACATTACATAAATGAACAATTCTTGGATGATACAATTCACAAAACCTCCTTTCTATATATAGGAGTCCATGGGGCCATAATGTAATCCTAGTGGGCCACAATGTAATCCTAGCCGAGCTAACAATAATAATTTAAGGGCACAATAATAACAAAATGGGGGTTACAAGGGTACAACAATAACAATAAGGGGTTTACACTAACAATAATAAGGGGCTATACTAGTGATATAGGGACCTAACATGATGTGTCTAAGTAAAACCTTTCCTCTTCTAAATATTAAATCATAGTTGTGGTCTTCCAATACCACTATGGAAACAAGATTATTATTTAGAACTGGAACAAGCAAAACATATGTCAGTCTAAGAGGGGAGCCAATCCTCCACTAGAAGGTAAATGTACCTATGTTGGTCATGCTATACCTCTCATCATCTCCAAAATCTAGGTTCTGTTGCAGGTTCTTCCCCTCCAAGTCACTGAAGAGATATTTATTTCCCATCATATGGAATAATGCACCGTGGTCGAGACACCACATGAATCTCATTATAGTGTTGGCCATGCATGCAATGAGATTAAAATCAAGCTCCAACTGTGAATCTAGAGCATCACCCACTGCTGCAACTAGAGGCACCTTCTTCCTCACCTTATGTGGAAATTTCATGGCATAATGCCCATACTCGTGATAGTGAACACACTTGACCTTGGACAAGTCTCTCTTGCCCTCTTCTCATTGGGACTTATTTCCCTTGGCTTCCTTTCATTTTCCAACTAATGAAAAATATTCTTCTTTTTCTTTGGAATAGGTCTCATCTCTTGTGCTTTGCCTTATCTCTTCTTGTCCCAAGTCGGACCATAATCACTCCCACTCTGGTAACTTCTCCCTCCCATTAACTTAGTCCTGGTAGCTATTCAAGCTCCTAGGAAGTCCTAGAAGTGCTAGGCTCACCAAATCATCCTCAAGAATTGTAACAACACTTACAAGCTCATCTCGACACTAAGTGAACTTTTTCAAGTATTTTGGTATTGTCTCGCCCTCCTCTGACTTGATTTTTCTGATATTATATTTCAGTGCCAACTTCATGTGGTCACTTCTATTCTGAAAAATATATGTCAAGGCCTTCTACACATCATATGGAGTTTCCATTCCATGGAGGGTCAAGACAATATGATCTTGAACTCCTTGTAACAGTATCCTTCTCATCTTTGCTACATTCTTCTTCCATGGATCAAGATTTTGGGCATCTTCTATTGTGGATTTTGGAATATTACTATCTATGAATTGCTTCAATACATTTTCCTCCAACACTTCCTCCATCCTGTACTTCCATGCTACATAATTCGAACTACCCTCAAGGGCATATTCGAGTCTTAATCCATAGAAAGACATCATGATCCACTATTGTTCTTGAAGAATAAATTTGCAAAATTGATTCACCTATTCAAAAAAAACTCGGATTATTCTCTTCTATTGTGATTCCTTCTCTTATACCATGTAGAAATATCTATATAGATTCAAATAATCTTGTAATGTACTAAAAAAAAATACTGAATCAATCTACAATTTGTGGAAACCAAATTTGATTGCACAATCACATAACAAGAAAGAGAAAGAATATCAATCGCACAACACAAATATTTATCTGGGGAAAGCCTCAACTAAAAAACCCACTATATGTTTATTGCATAAATTAAATAATATGAAACAATAAAACAATATTTCCCTTCTTGAGAAACCTTTGCACTTTGTTGACTGTCTCACTCTGATCTGGGAAAAATCAGTCCAATATTTCACCAATTCCTTGCCTCTATCTAACGAGGCTAGCTCACACATTCTTAAGGGAATTGAGCCCCTATTAAATAGGAAATTCCAAATAATTTATTGTGAAATTCCTTCAAGGAATCCTAATGACCTCATGCATGACCTGCACAATTTTCTAATTATACAACTGATAGTTGTCTTCGCTTTAACTCCAATATCAATTAGGGGTTCTTTAGAAATCACATGCAACAACTATTTATAGCGAGTTATCAGCTGACTAATTGACCACTACTTTTTAAGTAAAGAAAATTTAATTCATTGTACCTCTCATTGGTTCATGTCTCAATTAGAACTAGTTAACTTTATTTTAACTCAAATAATTGATTTAACTAATTACAACTCACAAATAACTCAACCAGGGCTCCTAAAAAGTATAAAACACCCTACATGCCTCTAGTTTGACCCTTAAATCAAAATAACTGAGCTAACTAAGTATTCTTGACTCATTTAACACTTACATGTTGTCATGTGATGTGGAATTACAATTTACTTCTAATTTAAATAAGGGAAAATTAAACTAGAAGCCTAATGGATGCCATTTTCAATATTTCTTGTTTCCATTTTCAACACCCAAAAACGTTAAAGATAAACATGCATAGGTGCAAAGTAATCTACTTTGGTTTAAAACAAATAAATTCCAAACAAACAATTATTCAATCCATTAAATATGACACTATATAGAATTTTGATGTCCATTTATCTATACATGATTGGGCCACTTAAATACACTAAGTTAGATTATTAGATATGATGTCTACCTAATTAAACATTATCAAATTCTTGATCAGAACATGGATAATTGGAATCCAACTTCACCATATGTATTTGGTGTTTAATATCCCATATAATTAGTTCATAATGATGGTAAGATATGTATTCCACTCATAAATTTACATAGTACAAAATGCTATAGTTGAAATCCACCAACCAATTCACAATATTATGCACATCATGCACTTACTATATTTATGCAAAATATTAATATGTTTTCACTTGTTTTATTGGTTAAAAGATGTAGAGGGTGCTGAATAATACCTACTATATGGTAGTGGTGCATGGTTGTGATGACTTATTAGGAATAAAGGATGGGTTGGGTGATTCAAGCAAATTGCGTGTGAGCTATTTAAATTATACTATTAAGGGAGATAAATAGAATAAATAATTATTAGATCCTTAATTAATGGAAAAGTAGTGAGTTAATTTTTCTCATAGTGAGTATTGTTAATTATGATTGAAGGAGTAGTGGAAGGGGTCCCAAGTCAGTCATCCAAACTGGAAATGGTCGTGTGAGTAAGGACATTGGTCTCTTAAAGTTATGAGTTCAAGTTTTCCTTGGCTGAACAATGTAATCCTATGTAATAGTATCAACTTAAAAAAAATAATATAAGCGGTTCAATTTTGTGTGAAAGACCTACAATGTGGTTGGTTGGAAAAAGGTGATGGAAAGAGAAACAACGTGAAAGGTGAAAGAAGACGACGAGGATAATATGGATAACATAATTTTTTAAGATAAATGAGTAATATGCCATGATAATGGAGAACCTTTTTTGGAGTTAATATCGGAATAATGGAAAAATATTATTTTTCATTATTAAATAATTCCTCGTGTATGGCGCACATTGATTCCAGATATTTCTAACTATGTCATGTACGTAAAACTAGCAAGGGAAACTAGTGTCAATGGATCCATTTGCTATATCACCAAAAGGTTTAAGCACGAGTATATAAATTATGCATTGAATAGAAACATCAGATAAGTCCTCCAAGCTTTTTTGTAATGTATATAGGTTGAGGATGGGTGTGTTTGAATGTTATATCAATGATGCATTGTGGAGGAAGCATTATAGAAACTTTTATATTGATTTGTAGAACTTTAAAATAATTTTCTTCCAATTGGGTGTCTATAAACCTAAAGCTTCAATGCACATGTGATAAGGATTTTGGTAACTAAGTTATTTATAATCTTATTTTCCTTTCAAAATTTTATTTTCCATGCTTGCATTAGCACATTTGACCTATTATATGTTTATTATGGTATATTGAACTTATAAATATATCTTACTAGAATTAGAATATTTTAATTACAAGCATAAATAAAATATACTTAGAAAAATTTATACATCTAAGTTATAATAGGAATTTGTTGAAAATGACAACATGAAAATCCTCATTTAATTTTCCCTTGAACTAAATTAGGAGAAAAATGTAATTTCACATCCCAAGAAAACAAGAATGTGTTAACTAAGTTAGTTTGACTTAGTTGGCTCAAAAAATTGTAATTCCACATCACAAGACAACAAGAATGTGTTAACTAAGTTAGTTTGACTTAGTTGGTTGAGTTAATTCAAGTTGAGGGCCTAACTTGAGTCATGTAGAGTGTATCCTAAATTTTAGGAGCCTAGGTTGAGTTTAATTTGAGTTGTAACAATTTAATTAAGTTAAATTGAGTTAAAGTCGGATAAAATAGTTCCAACTATTGGAAGAATTGGGAGGTCTAGTAGTGGGGTGTGTATTCAATGATCAACCAGTTAGATGATAAATCAACCATAATTAACTCATGCATGTATGAAATATGATTTACCCAGTTGATATTGGAGTTCAAGGGCAGTGTACTATCAGTGATATAATTATCCAAGTTGTACAGGTGGTGCATGCAATTAGAGAATGACCAATAGGGATTTCATAATAGTAAGAGGAATTTCCTATTTAATTGGGGCTTAATTTCTTGAGAAATAGCGTAAGAAAATAGGAGCTTGGCAGAGAATAGAATTGGCTAAGTGTTGGAAAAGTATGTTTGTGAGACAGTGAGATAGATTGTACTAGTGCAAATATTGTTCAGAATTGATCTGAATATGGGCAAACTTGTTATTGCTATGCAAGCTACCTCATCAATATCAAAAATTTGATTATGATCGTCTCATGTTAACCACTTGTGAAGGGGGTTTATGTGTGTAGTTTCATGTGTTTTTAAGGATCATATTATGAGTTAATTAACAGTTAAAAACTAATTTACAACAAATGAAACACTAAAATATAACTCACAGCAATCACATAACACAATGGATGATGATGGAGTTCACCCCTCTTAGGCTACATCTCCATGGACCTGATTTAACTAGTTAGGCCCTCTTGGGATTATGAGCAAAATCCGCACTAAGGGGTTTGTATGCGATCTGTGCATTGGTCTCAGTTACATCGGCTCAACAGGGTGGCTCATATATTTGTAGTTGTTTGAGTACAAGCAACGTTTTTGCGGGGAGGATTGTAATATTCCTAATTTAGTTTTTAGCTAATTAGAATAATAAATTTTGTCTTCCTTAATTAATAGATGAATAAGAGGGTAGAGGGACCCATAAATCCCTTTAGTGGGAATAAAACCACTTATTAATGTGAATTTGGATCAATGCATCTAGATGGGGTCAAGATGAATAAACCACTTCTTGGTGTGAATGTGGGTCAATGCATGTGGATGGGGTCAATTTGACCAAATCAACAATGCAGTCACAGAGGTAGTGAAGACAATGGAGGACAACACAGTCATAATGGAGGTTAGTGGCCATGTGTGTAGCATCATTATTATGTGGGGCGAAGAGGGTGAGGGCTCACAAGCATATCAGGAAGGGGATGGAAACCATAGAGAGAATTTTGGATTATTATTATTTTCTTGTCATTTATGAGTTGAGCATGCTAGAGTTGTTTAGCCGAGTCTGCAGTGCTGTTTAGCACACGGGTGTCTTCGAGCGGAGATCCCAACCTCATCCCCGGGGGACTTCAAGTGCCTACTTAGCAATCGATTTTTGTTGTCCATGTGAGCTGATATCATCATCTGGCATTCATGCAAGTTGTAGACCCTCTAGTGATGTGTAGTCACTCAGTGACTTATGCAGTCCAGTAGCAGAGTCCATCAGAGGAGGGGGAAATTCCATAACATTTCTGCTTGGAATTCATTGAAGGGATTAACCCTTCAATAGATGGGCTTGAGAGTAGTTGCAGCTATTCTATCTTTCAGTTCAGCCCATAGATCTTCATACCCAGAAGTTATGCATTGCAAACCCTAGGAGGGTGATTTTCCGAGGTGAGCCAATCCGGAAATCCTTTTTGGGTTATTCTGGGTTTTTGCCATAGAGTTTCGATTATAAATCCTGGATTTTTCTAAGCATCAGAGCATCCTCATTTACGCAGTCCCATTCACATAGGAGCAACATTTCCAGCAGGGCAATGCAGTAGAGAGAAGTGTTTTTAGTCGGAGAAATTGAGGCCATTCCAACCCGCTTTTATTGGCTTGGGTGCTATCTATTTTGAAGCACTGTTGTATTGTTTTCACCTTCATATTAATAAAATGGCTCAACTGTTCTGTCTATTTTTATGGTATTTTCAGTTTATTTCCATATTGCTATAGTTTCTAGTTTATTGTGTTTTATATTACTATATTTTCCTGTTTGGAATTTTACAGTGGTATAAGAGCTCATATACTTGGCTCAGCTTGTGGAACAACCGGTCTATGACACCCAAAGATAGAGAATACATTACAAACCAGACAAGGAGATACAAAAATAGAGAACGTAGAAATTCGTTGGAATAAAAAGTGATGATTATCCAAACTCTAAGACATGGGTTTTTTGCAGAACAAACCAATTTTGTTCTATCATGTGCAACTTTTTCAAATTCAGTCTAGATTGAGAGAAACAAAAGGTTTTGTGAGAGATACAAAAATAGAAAATGCGGAAATTCGTTGGGATAAAACGTGACAGTTTTGCATTGGATGTTTCAGGAAAATGAAGACTAATATTGAAAATATGAGACATGGGTTTTGTGCAGAACGGACCAATTCAATTTCCCCATGAGCAGTTTCTCCAAATTTGGTCTAGATTGAGAGAAACAAAAGGTTATCTGAAGATGATTTTCTCTGATTTGCTGTGGTGTCATTTTTCAAATTCTTGCAATTGTAATACTAGATTCAACTTGTTTCAGAGTTCACATCCGACAAAGAAAATCATGTTCCATTGGATGAGGATAAAGGGAGTCTCCAATGGCAGAAGAAGTTTATGGGAAGGAGTTTGGCAATCTCCTCCTCATAACTATGTAGGATCTCACTAGAGAGATCAAGGAGATGAGAGTGGAGAGACAAAGGGAAACCCAAGAGGGTTTCAAAATGGATAAAGTTCTAATACTTCACATCATTGGTGTGAGAAATTAGTAGTGCAACAAGCTTAAAAATGCTCCACTATACCTACCTTCCTAGCAGTAGGAAATGGAGCGGGAGGACCACAAGAGGAGGAGGCTCTTAGTGATTATTTTCTGGAATATGAATCTCAGTCTCAAAGATTCAAAGAACATCTGACTTTCCGGGAATTTTTCCAGATTAAGGAAAACCAAATACCTTGCAACTAAAATAGAGGAAGAGGGTACACATAGGGCAATGACCTGCAACGTACAGTGGGTGGAATTTTTCTACCTATTTGTGATGAGTCATCAAAGAGTATGGCAAAGACATGGGAGGAGACAACTGAGCATACACTCATTGATGAGAAACCACCTATTTTTGAGGTATCCATTGATGGGGTATCTGGGGTTGTGACCGAGTTCTCTGATGATATCAGTGCATCATAGGTTAATGACGGTTCGGGAGACAACTCCACCATTTTTTAGGAGCCGATAGGTACAAAGGCCTCTAGATTTATGGAAGAATTGTCGGATGACAATCAGATGCAGCTGACTAGTGAGCATGCCTTGTGTGTTGGAGCATATATGGAGGAGGGTATGCAACCATCCTTTGGGCTAGCCCTTGAGGAGGTGCTATGAGATACATAGGTATTGGATGATGGTTACACATAGCAGTGCCATCAGTTTCAGGTCAACCTTCTAGCTTTGAAGGTGAAGGGAACATTAGTATGAGGGGCTATCCTATGGTAGAATGAGGAGTTGGAGGGCATGAGAGTGGTTTGTGCCGAGTTAGCAGAAAATTTAGTCCACATTGGGGCACATTTGGATTCCTTAATGGTGCAGTTAGAGGGCACATTGGAGTGTCATAGCACCCCCCTTCAGGCATACATCGGCAGGGTGCAACACTTGCACGATGGAGGGACTATTTGTGTAGGGATTCTTTCATTTGATTCTATTCTCGAGGTTGGATGGCGAGAGGAACTGAGCTGGTACCCCATGGAGCAGGGTAGGAAGATGGATACATCTGTGGCCACATTTCTACAGAGTCCATGGATTACCATAGGGACACGAGGGCCAGATTATTGTTGGGATCCAAGTGGGATTTACCATCACATGATAGAGTCAATAAGTGATGGTAGTAATTATGTGATGGGTTTGAAGTTTGGGTGCACACACATTTTCAAATATCTGTCAGAACTCTAGACATCCCTAGTGATAGGATGGTTCGACATGAGGGTACACCCTTTTCAGGAGCTATCTCAACATAACAACCGTGCATGGAATCACAGGGTGATTATCCTACTTTCACAGGAGTTGGTTAGAGGAGGTGGCATCAGCAGGCCACTAGACATGGTAGTACGTAGAGACGGTGCTCTCTCATGGATATATGGTACACTTGAGCTATGAAGGATAGGAGAAATGATGTCATTTTCATATGAGGAGTCGGGCTACTCCAATCCTTTAGAGAAGATGGGGAGATGTAGCTCACCTGATGGGGGGTTTACTAGTAGAGTGGTGGATCTTATGGCCCATGCAAGATAAATGATGGTACAAGATGGTATAGCCATAACCGACAGTATCTAGTGGTGTACAGGGGAAGGTTGCAGCATACAGTGGAATGACGAGGAGTGTAGAGACACTTGGCGGTATGCAGTGACCCATGATATGATGCAACAGGCACTCGAAGTGTTGCCTCCAAGGGGATTTATGGACAGGGGCGTTAGGTGTACCCTGGGATGCATCTCACCTAGGATTGATGAGGATATTATTGAGCATATGGAGACACCACATTTAATAGAGACAGGGCTATGAGGGTGTTATCGGTAGATCCGAGGTAGAGGGAGTGTCGTCCAGAGGATTACTCTTGAGCATTAAGGAATCAAAAATGAGTTGAGGAGGAAGGGACTTTGCTTCATCTACAAAGAACCTTGGAGGCCTGATCACTCATTCTTGAGTGATGTAGATGATGTGGGAGAGGTAGAGTAGAGGGACATTCCTTCTACATACCAGCATGAGGAATCTCCTTCACATGAGTCCATGGGGTCATATGAGGATACTTCTAGGGAGTATGAGTCATCATATGGAGTTGACGACAGTCGGTTAGATTTGTCTTCCAGCGTGTAGGGTGAGCAGTTAGAGGACTCGATGAGAGATATTTAGGATGATGAGTCACTTGTGATGATTCAGCCTGAGTAGCATATGGTGGAGCATGGGGCAGCTGAGAGGGAGGCTATGCACATCATGCATGATAGTCCTTTCGGGGAGAGCTAGATGGAGGCTCACAGTGATCCAATGCTAGATATGTGGCTAGCCTAGGGGTTAGCCATTGAGGAGAAGCTGTTGGATATGGTGGTGCATCCATATTTGGGCCGACCCATTGATGAGGTGTCGGTAGATGCATATACAATTAGCAGGAGTGCAGTACTTTCAGGGAGCAGCACTCTCAAGGAGTACATCGATGGGGCTTGCAGTACATATTTCTGACTTGAGCCTATTATAGAGAGATGGGCCTATCCTTTGAGGTAGTTTTTGTTGATAGGTGGAATAGAGCAGCATGAATTGATTTGGTGACCCCACTCCATATATGTTCCATATGTAGATATCACGACATTGGATTCTTTGACCAGGATAGACTGGAGGGAGATCATGAGTTAGTATCCTATTGATGGTACAATCTTCTTATTCAGGTGCATAGCAGAGCAGGGACCCGTATACATGACAGGTACTACGATTTATTGTTGGAAGTGGGGCACATGTCGAAAAATCTCTAGCATTCCATCCCGACTTCGTGAGAGTAGGATCAACATTGGATTGACTCAAGGGAGAGAGGTGATGAGTTAGTGCGCAGTTGGTGGGGTAGCTTATACAGTCAGATCGATGGCACAATAGGGGTCATGGAGCATTAATGCATGTTGGTGGTCTTCAACTTATGAGGCAGTAGTTATAGTCAGATGCAGTGCATAGTCCGAGCTAGGGGACTTGGGCAATGAGTGGTCATGGCGGTGTTGGGATCCGGGAGGATTGATTGATGATAGGTATGGTGAGAGATCCATTTGGGATCCCGACATTGAGGGGTTTGTTCTAGGTAGCCTGACACAGGGGCATAGCCGCACTGAGGGGTTTGTATGGGATCCGGGCATTGGTCTCAGCTACATCGGGTCAATAGGGTGGATCACATATTTGCAGTTACTTGAGGACAAGAAATTTTTTGGCGGGGAGGACTGTAATATTCCTAATTTAGCTTTTAGCTAATTAGAATATTAAATTTTGTCTTCCTATATTAATATATGAATAAGAGGGTAGAGGGACCCATAAATCCCTTTATTAGGAATAAAACAACTTCTTAATATGAATTTGGATCAATGCATATATGTGGGATCAAGATGAATAAACCACTTCTTGGTGTGAATGTGGGTCAATGCATGTGGATGGGGTCAATTTGACCAAATCAACAATGCAGTCATGGATGTAGTGGAGACAATGGAGCACAACACAGTCATAATGGAGGTTAGTGTCCATGTGTGTAGCATCATTATTGTGTGGGGCCAAGAGGGCGAGGGCTCACAAGCATATGGGGATGTCATCCATAGAGAGCATTCTAGATTATTATTATTTTTTTGTCATTTATGACTTGAGCACACTTGAGCTGTTTAGCTGAGTCTGCAGTGCTATTTAGCACATGGGTGTCTCCAAGCGGAGATCCCAACCTCATCCTCGGGGGACTTCGAGTGCCCAGTTAGGAGAGGATTTTTGTTTTCCATGTGATCTGATCTCATCATCCGGCATTCAAGCCAGTTGTAGACCCTTTAGTGTTGCACAGTCACTCATTGACTTACGCAGTCAAGTAGGAGAGTTGATCAGAAGAGGGGGAAATTGCATAACATTTATGCTTGGAATTCATTGAAGGGATCAACCCTTAAATATCTAGGATTAGGATTCCTTGCAGCTATTCTATCTTTCAGTTCAGCCCACACATCTGCATACCCAGCCGTTATGCATTGCAAACCCTAGGAGGGTGATTTTCCGAGGTGAGCCAATCCGGAAATACTTTCTGTGTTGACCTTATTTTTCAAAAATTCGCCAGAAAAATCTCCTAGACAGTTTTTGATGAGCCACCTAATCAAGTCAATTTTGGGATAATGTCTTACCAATTCCTTTATCACTTCAAACAACAAACAAAATATGGTTGAGGATGTTTTCAGATCCATTTCTTTTGGAACTTGATTTTGTTTTGATATTTTGTCAAATTCTGTAATTAAACTTTCCAGATATTATGGATCTCAAAACTGATGTAATTTTTGTATAAATTAGATGGAAAAGTAGAGAGAACTGTTGGAATTTGAGAGAAGGAAAACTTTAATGTAACTGTGTTCATTGTAAATTAATTAAAGATCTCTTGGACTAGAATTTCAAGGGTTTTTGTTCAGAGATTATTTTTTTAAGAAATTGTGGTTTGTATCTTAGTGTTGTATTTCCTTCTTTCTTTATCATTATATGTGTGCATTCTTATCTGAATTGAAAAGAAGATGTAAAATTCATGTGAAAATGATCTATATCTCATATTCAGATATTCACCTTTCAACTAATGAGTTTATACACAATTCCTCATATTGTTGCTCTATTTTAAACTTTGAATGTAATACTCTTCATTTTTCCATGTTATGAAGGAAATGACATCTAAAAATTGCTGATTATGGGCCTTTGAAGGCGATTACTCTTTTTCACCAAGCTATAAAGATATTGAGACAGTTTCTAATAAGACTCCAAGCCCAATGGTCCTTTCCTTAATCCCCAACCAAACCTAGCATTTTTATAGTTTTAAATATGGCCACCGAGCATATTAAAGACTTGTTGCTATTATGACCCAGAGTACAAGAGTTTATGAGAGATACTCTCCAGATTTTAGGGATAGATTTCAATCCCAAAGTGGTTAGAAGTTACCTCATAGCTTTTCACCATCATTTTCTGGTGAAATTATGAGTGATAACAAGATCCTCCTCTGAATTTTTAGGAAGTAAGACAAGGAAAGAAATTCCTTTAGTTGATCATGTAGATGAGGAAGAAACTTCAATAAGTGACAAGGAAAAAATATATCACTTGTAGATGGATGACCCCTTGAAGTCAATAGAAAACATGGTTAGGATCCACATTTGGAAAAATGGAAAAAGCATCTTTCCAAGTAAAACAAGAAGTTAGTCAAAGTCAAATCGACAAGCAGTAATGAATGGAATGTAAATGTGTTTGGATGTTGAGATTACTTTGGAAAATATTTAGTTGGAAAGGAAATATTTCTTTTGTATTAGGGAGTACCCACTTGAGGCTTTGGATTGATCTGATGTGATCAATATCAAACCTGTAAGGGATATTGACAAATCTAAATAAATGTAATGGTTTTACATTGGATCACATGTTTTCTTATATATATATATATATATATATTTACGAGAATATCAAATGTTTCACTTAACATATTTTGTATTATTTAAAGTTATATTTGGTATATTAATTCACGATGAGAAAGAGATCAAGAGTGGAAGATGAAACATCATGATGGTTACACTTTCATGTGTGATAATATGTTGAGATGTCTATTCACATTATTGTTCTTTTGTTATTTTTTTATTTGGGTTTGTCACAAAATTATGGGTATTGAGGTTGAATGATAATGTTTTAAAGTAACCAAAATTCAAGACTACATACTTAAGTCATGTCATTTATTGGAAATGTGTTATATTCTTTGCATGGCTAGTTTCATCAATTGTATATTATACCATGGGTTGCATGGGGGGTTGGCTAGGGCCCCCTTCTGAATGATCAGGGGGTGAAACTTTGAAAAAAGTAAAAATTACACTATTTTTTGTCCATTTTTTACCTACTTTTTGTTTTTTTTCAATCCATTATAATCTAATTATGGTTAAGGAATTAAGATTGTAGTCTAATATAGGTCATTGGATTAGGGCTTTTGACCCTATATAAATTTGTTTTTTTTATTTAAGGTTTTCACGGATAAATCACAATGTTTGTTTGTGCATGATGTATGTGTGTGTTTTGTTATTTTCTCTATGTGTTTGAGTTCATTTTATTGGTTTAAAACTTACAACCACTAAAACCATATGGCTAGAATATTAGCATGCCCATGATATAATGCACCAATTTCCCACTCTAATTTAGTATAAATGTAACTACTACCATGTGAATCTATGTTGATGATTCTATGTACATTTTGATACAACGATTGTTGGAATAAATTTATATACCAAGAACCAAGAATAGAAAATAGAAAATAGAATATAATCAACGATTAAATGGAAGAGAAAATAGTGCTCCAAGATAACGGGTGGTGTCTAGAGACATCATTATATCAATAAATCACAACGCATTATGGTCATAACATCACAACGCATAATATCACAACGCATAATGACGAACATCTTAATAAAAATGTGTGATTCTCATTGTTACATATTCGACTCATATGGTCCTTTATTTATTTATAAGTACCAAATCTAACTAGTCTTCATGAATTACAAAGGATTTGGTCAAATGACGAGGCTTGGTTGTTAGAATTATTTTCAGAAAATCCACACTATATTTTCAGTTATATTTACGTTGATTTTTTGATAATTGAAGTCGATCCAACAATCTAATTCCTTTGGCCATTTAATTGACAGTCCCGCTAGTCGACCTTTGTCTTCTAGTCAGTTACTCAACCAACCCGATGAATACTCAATCAAGTATATTGGAAGGTGATCATTTGTTTCATTATCTAGCATTAGTTAAAAATTTGATTAATTTCCTCTATAATCTCTTAACATCTGATGAAATAGAATAACCTTTGGTTCCACCACCCCCCACCAACAGAATTCTCTAGCGGTTCAGGAGGTGAAATTACGTCTGTAGGACACTCCCCCTGATTAATTGAAACTTCTTAAAGCATGAGATAACTAGGTAGCTTGAAATACTTGGCTCCAAATAATGACTTCATAAATATGTCAAGAATTTTATCATTAGTGCTGCAATAGACAAGAGTGATGAATTAAAACTACCTTTGTCCCTACATTGATAACTCCACGATACTCTGTTTTTGTAGTCGATAGAGAGAATATACTTTGTTTCTTTCACACCGAAATCGGTGATCCACCATTGAAGCAATATAGATAGCAAGAAGTGGATTTTTTTTCATCATTGATGCCTACCCAATGAAAGTCAGTGAAACCAAAAAATAAATCTAATCTTTAACAATATTTGATACCAAAGTGAGAGGTATAGTTGAGGTAGCAAAAAATTATTTTTGCAAGTTTTTTAGTGAATTTCTCACAGATCTTCTATAAACCAAGGAACAACACTAACAAGAAAAGAAAAAATAGGCTAACTGTGATCCAAATATATAAGGCTACCATCCAGTTGTTGATAAAGGGTAACATCAATTTCTAGGGAGGGGCACTTTTTAGTTAGCCTAACACCTAATTGAAAAGGTGTGGCATAGGGATTACATTCGACCATGTTGAATCTTTTCAAATATTCCAATATGTATTTGTATTGAGAGATGAAGAGAACATCAAAGAAAGGAAATATTTGAAGACCAAGAAATAAATGAAAAATACCAAGGTTATTTGTTTCAAAGGTATCAAAATGGAAAATCTTGAACCTAGGAATTGCATATGTATTAGTACCAGTGAGAAGTATGCCATCTACATACAAAACAAAAATAAAAATATCACCATAAATACTATGGTCATATTCACAACTTTTGAAACCAATATTGAGAAGGAAAGATCAATATTCAAATACTAAGACTGAGGATCTTGCTTCAAACTGTATAACAACTTTTGTAGTTGGTGGACAAGATTAGAATGTGTCACTAAACCAAGGGATTTCTCCATGTGTATTTCTTTAAATAGGTATCCATGAAGGAAGGTTCTTTTAACATCCATCTAATGAATTTTCCATCCAAAATGTGTATAATCTAAAAAAATAAGCTGAATATAGTTAATATTTGCAACAAAGACAAAAAATTTCAGTGTAGTTGATGCCTTCTTGCTGCGAGAAGCCTTTTGCAACCAAACAAGCCTTCTGATGGTCAAAAATACCTTCAAAATTGAATTTGGTCTTAGTACCCATTGACACTTCAAAACATTTTTTCCTTGCGGTCGAGGTGTTAGTGTCAGTATTTGCATCTTGCCATCAGTGATAAAAAATACTCTTTTTATATCATTTTAGGAGTCCCACTCAAAAATTTTCGTTATTTCACCTAGGTCTTCATTCAAAAATTTATTCACTAATGGTAGCCCTAGTCAAAAAAATTCACTCTTCCTAAAAAATTCATACTTGTTGGCCCACTTTCATGTATTGTTAAGCATAATTCAGTCATGAAAGTCCATTTCATCATGTCATTATGTCATTCAGGTCACCATGAAGTCTAGTAACTCAAGGTCTTCATTAGGTCTCTAGGTTTTCATTTTCCAAGGTTCAATAAAACACCATTCCATTGCATAAGGTCAACGAGTGAAAGAGTGAAAAAAATAAACATATCTTTACCATGTAAAGAGATGATTTGCAAAGATGTAATTATCCTTTCAAAGCTGTAATTTTATGTCATTTATATGTAATAAGTACAAGGTTCCCAAGCTGAAAACTCAGTTCCATATGCCAAATACATAAAATTTCAAAGTATGAACATTTCCTACTCCAGCATGATCAATATTCAAAGCAAACAAGATAGAGTTAGAGATTATTTTGCAAGGTTTTAAAGGTGAATTTGAAAATAGCAAAGTGGGTACCAAGAACTAATTCATTCAACCCATCAAGTATAAATGCCATTAAAACATCAAAGAGGCACTCCTTTTCTCTCTAAGCCATCAATATCACCCTCAACTACACTCCATCTACCTCCCCTAACCTTTTCCCAAGCCCATTCCTCTCATTTCCCTCACTTTCCTACAAACCCTAGCCTATTGCTACATGTTTGGCACCTTCCTAGGTTAGGGTTGTGTTTTTCCCTTTCAGACCCCTTCCCCTCACTCATTGATAGAAATTACAACTCCCCACACTCTCTAATATCTATCCCTATCCACCAAAATTTCCCCAACCCTAACCCCTTTATTCCCCTCCCTCTACAAGATCCCCCGTTTTCCATACACTTATGGAGCGACTTTATGAAAATCCATTTTTATCCTTGATGGAATGTCCAAATGAATTTCTTGATAAGTAAAATGACACTAGATAGAGAGATATTTCCAATAAGCTATCTGATCTCAATTTTGAGTTAAGGAATGCCTCCAAAAGATGCCTGTAAAAGCACACTGCATTTTTGCAACATCATTCTGAACTTTTTGACAAGTCTTGGGATAATTGATTTTTGATGGGCTATACTTGATCATTTTAATTTATTTATATGTCCATTGTGTATCCAAGAGAGATATATTTCCAACGAGATATCATGAGCTCAATTTGAAGCTCGGGAAGGCCTCCAAAAGTGGCCTACAAGACAACGTTGTGCGCTTGTTCATTGTGCTATGTGTTTCCTCTTGGAATTGCGTGCCTGCTTTATGTGTTGTGTGTTTGACCGTTTTCCACAAAAAACCAAAATAATTGTGCTATCACCTTCAAATATTCATCAAAATCACTCCATAGCCTCCATAAATCAAGTAAGTTTCCATTAGCACCACTCCTCTCCTCATCAATTCAATTTGTTGGTGTTTGAGCTTGTTTAAAGCACTAGTGTTTATTTTTAAGTTTGAAACCCTAGTATCATTACCTAAATCCCAATTGAATATCAATTTTCACTCCCTAGCACTTTCATTCCCTTCCCACATCATAATTACCCTATCCTTACTCCCTATATCACATAATACCTTTTCCCTAAACCTTTCATCCCCAAACCCTAAGACCTAGGAAACTCATTTGCCTAGGCTTCCAAAATCCCTAACCTATAATAAATTTCCCTATCCCAAACCCCATAATATTTATTCTCCCTATCACTCCCCTCAAATCATAAAAACCTTCCCCCATCTCCCTAAATTTCCCTATCTCATTCCTCACTCCCCAAACTTCATTTCCATTCCATTACACGTACCTAGGGTTTTAACACCAATACACCATGGAAGAACAACACATAAACTATAGTGAGGGAGAAGAAAGAGAGGAGAAAAGATACCACAAATGAGGGAGAGTCTAAGGCTTGAGCCATTAGACACCAAGGAGTTGATATCATTACTGCTAGCAGTCAAATGTTTTCAAACATGTGGGTTATTATAAGTTTTGTGAAATGGTCCAAAAAGTGGAGGAGGTAGGTTTTCATGAGCAGCTCACAGACATGTTTGCCACCACTTTGAAAGGAGACAAGGCCATCATTTTAGGTGTTTATTTCATATTCTTAGTAGATACCATATCTCAGCCACAAACATGCCCAACCAAGGTGAGAAATGGTTTAAAAACCTAGACCTCGATGTTTGAAACTACAAACCCTAATCAAGAAGAAAGAGAAAGGTAAGTTAAATTTGCATACTTATACTTCCCTCATGGCATATCATACCATATTAGGTATCAATGAAGCAAGTGTGGATAAATTTTGAAGAAATTTGAAGAAAATTTGGGAAAATTTGAAAAACTCTTCAAAGGCACATTTTCCAAAAATCTTGTTTGAGACATATTTTTGTAGAGAATATTATGTTGGGTGTGGAGCTTGATTTTCATCCTGATTCAAAGATCCTTGTTTTAGCTAGATGTATACCCCAGGAAAACTGTACACCCTTGCAGTGGGGGGGGGGGGGGGGGGTGCGGGGGGGACTTGTCCCCCCCCCGCGGGTTCCGAGGGGGCTGACCCCCCCGGCTGGGGGGTCCGGGGACTAGCGATCCCCCGGCGAGGGTTTCGAGGGCAACACCCCTAAAGCTAAAAACAGATGTAAAATTTCCTTGTAAAAGTATATTAATTTCTAGTCAATCTGGGCCGTTCATTAGGTGGATGATCTGACGATAGAAGTTTTGTTTAGTTTAGGGTTTTTTGCCCTATAAGGCAACCACTCTCTTAGTATGAGGGTATTGTATTTCGGCTGTGTATTATCTAAGCGGGAAATAGATAGGGAGACTGTGAGAGAGAACAAAGGATATTACAGTGGATCTGTTGTAGGTTTTGTCTCTTCATTTTTCTGGATAATAGAAAGGAAGGACTGGTTGTTCAGGGTGGACGTAGCCCAA
Source organism: Pinus albicaulis (assembly GCA_034641835.2). Classification (NCBI taxonomy): domain Eukaryota; kingdom Viridiplantae; phylum Streptophyta; class Pinopsida; order Pinales; family Pinaceae; genus Pinus; species Pinus albicaulis. Next base: position 1,560,993,209 of record CM076581.1, read on the forward strand.
ACTGGGTGAACCACGTATATCTGTGTCTCTTTGGTTTTAATGTGTTTTGTGTGCTTGTATTTTCCGCATATTTTATGTGTTGCATTGCTCCATAATATATAATTTTCTAGCAGATTATTATGAAACCAACTCCAAAAATAGAAGAAAGAGAGATCAACGCCTTATAAATAAGCCACTTCGAGGGGGAAACCTCCTTTAAATTACATGAATGAACAATCCTTGGATGATACAAATGAAAAAACATCCTTCTATATATAGGAGTCCATGGGGTCACAATATAATCCTAGCCGACCTAAAAATAATAAAATAAGGGCACAGTAATAAAAAAATTGGGGTTACAGGGGTACAACAATAAAAATAAAGGGGCTACAATAACAAAAATAAGGGACTACACTAGTAGTATAGGGACCTAACATGCCCTTCTCCTTCAAAAAAGTGTTTTCCTCAATGCTTTAGTAGCTCTGGGTGCTTCTGTATAAAATTCTCATCCTCCCATGTAGAATCTTCAGTGGGTAATTTCTTCCACTTGACGACATACTCTGAAATTGATCAATTTCTTAGCTTTCGAGTTCTTGTTTCAGTGACTTCTTTAGGTTCCAATATCATTTTCCCTTCCTCATCAAGTTCAGACAATATTGTTTGAACTGGAATTTTTCCACCTATAACCTTCTTTACGCATGAAACATGGAAAACTGGATGCATTCGCGAAGAAGCAAGAAGCTCCAATTTGTATGCCATAGTATCAATCTTTTGCAACAATTTGTAAGGACCATAGTACTTTGGTGATGATTTATTATCCTTCTTATCTTGATTGAGGGACATTTTTTTTTATGGTTGCAGCCGTAAAAATACCCAGTCTCCTATATCAAAACTTCCCTCGTTGCGATGTTGATCTACCTGTTGTTTCATTCGATTTTGTGCCAAATTTAGGTTATCCTTTAAGAGTTGGAGAATTTTTTGTTGATGCTCGATGTGATCTTCCACTGCTTGAACCTTAGAATTTTCTATTAAAGATGATGTGATGGATGGTGGATGATATCCATAAAGTGCCGTAAATGGGGTCAATTTTGCTGCAGTATGGAAGGAAGTGTTATACCACCATTCAGCGAGAGGTAACCACTTGAACCATTGTGTTTGTTTATTAGATACAAAACAACGAGGATATCCTTCCAAACATTTATTCACTATCTCAGTTTTATCATCGGATTGAGAATTATAAGACGAGTTATGAGGTAGTTGAGTACCCAAACAAGAAAATAATTACGTCCAAAAATTTCCAGTAAAAATGGGATCTTTCTCGCTTACAATAATCTTTGGGTTTCCATGTAGCTTTTGAATTGTTTCCATCAATGCAGTAGCAACTGTACTTGCTTTAAATGAATGAGATAATTCACAAAAGTGTGCATACTTGGTAATTCTATCAACTACCACCATGATGACACTCTTTCCTTCAGACTTAGGTAAACCTATGATAAAATCCATTGAAATATCCTCCCAACGTTGACTGGGAATGGATAAAGGTTGTAGAAGACCCGGGGTCTTAATTGCATCAACTTTATTTTGTTGGCAAACCAAACATTCGGCCACAAACTTTTGAATATCATATTTAAGGCCATCCCAAAAAAATTCTTTCTTCACCCTGTGGTAATTTTAAAAAAATCCTGAGTGTCTTCCTAAAGGAGAAGTGTGCAATTCAAAAAGAATATTTTGTTTTAGTTGGGAGTTATTACAAATATATAAGCAATATTTGTAACATAAGGAATCAATTTTCCAACTAAATGTATCATATGTACTAGGATCTTGCTGCAACTTTTGAATGAGTGTCCACACTTCTTTGTCCTTCTTCCATTCATCCCTTGCTTCGGTTATCCAATCTGGTTGGATAATAGAAATGTCACAAAGCAATTCTTCCACCTCTTCATTCTTTCTTGAGATTCCATCTGCAACAACATTTAGCTTCCCTTTTTTTGTAGATGATTTAAAAGTCATAACACAACATCTTTGTGACCCAATTTGCTACTCTTCTGAAGATATTCTTTGTTCTAAAAAATGTTTAAGACTATCACGATCAATTTTTACCTTGAAGTGTCTTCCCATTAGGTAAGGTCGCCATTTCTTTAGTGCATGTAGTATTGCTAACATTTCCTTCTCATAAATAGATTTTTGTAAATACTTCCCTTTGATTAGATGACTTTCAAAAGCAATGGGTCTTCCTTCTTGCATTAAAACAACACCAATTCCATTTCTTGAGGCATCACATTCCACAATAAAGGTTTTTGTGAAGTCTGGAGTAGCTAAGACCGGTGCTAGGCACATTGCCTCTTGAAGATTTTCAAAGGCCTTAGTTGCTTCAAGATTCCATAAAAACGCATCTCTCTTTAATAATTTTGTTAAAGGTGCTGCTATTCTCCCATAATTCCTAACAAACTTGCGATAACACCCTGTTAACCCGAGAAATCCTCGCAACTTATTTATGGTTGTGGGGACTTTCCATTCATTAATGGATTTAATTTTGTTAGGGTCTACCTTAACACCCTCGTGAGATACAACATGACCCAGACATTCCACCTCTTGTACTCCAAAGAAACATTTGTATGTTTTTTGTATATAATTATTTCTCCTCCAATATTTTTAGCACCCTATGAACATGTTTAACATTATCCTTCCAAGACCTGCTGTAGATTAGTATATCATCAAAAAATACTAGCACAAATTTTCTAAGGAAGGGTTTGAAAATGGAATTCATCAACCCTTGAAATGTAGAAGGTGCATTGGTAAGGCCAAAAGGCATGAACAAAAATTCATAATGACCCTCATGAGTTCAAAATGTTGTTTTCAGAATATCTTCAGTATTCATTATAATTAGATGATATCCTGAACAAAGATCCAACTTGGTAAAATAAATTGCTCCATGTAATTCATCCAATAATTCATCAATCATAAGAATGGGAAATTTATCTTTAATAGTGAGCTTATTGAGCTCCCTATAATCCGGAAACATGCACAATGATCCATCCTTCTTATGCACCAATACTATTGGAGCAGAGAAATAACTTTGACTAGGTTGAATTATACCAACCTCTAACATTTATGCAATCATATGTTCAATTTCTCTCTTTTGGACATAAGGATATATATAAGGCCTGATGTTTAGAGTAACACTTCCTGGAATCAAATGAATAGCATGATCATTGTTATCACAAAATCAGACCTGATAGGCTGCTCATCAAACCAATCTTGTGCAACTATTTCAAACCAATCTTTTGGTTGAGGCTTAGCCTCCTCAACCTGAGAGTGCTCTCTCAAGGGTTTATGATTTTTGATAAATATGTAGATGGCTAAATCTATATGAGATAAAAATATACAATGATGTAAACTGGTTGTAAATCACATTGGCAAGTGTCCATTGGGCTTATGGAGTCATGATAGCTTCAGAAAAATCAAGATAATCTACCTAGCATGGAATTCAAGGCATATCAGAGTTCAAGTCAAGGAAAAAAAACATGTAGAACAATGAAACATAGTCAGCTTGATTATGAAGGAAGTCAGAGCATCATTCATGGATTCTGAGTAACATAAGCAAACACCAGTACAATATAATATTGGAAAAATTCCATTAGAACAAGAACATACAAAAAAATCCTTATGAATCTTGAGTTGTCAAAGTAGAAATTTTCCTATTAGGCTGAAAACAGTCACTTACATAAAACAGAGTCTTTTTGCTAACAAATGTCCAACCCTTAGAATTTTGAATTCTTCCTTTTTATAGATCATTTACAAAAAAGGATAACCTTATCCTCAAATAGATACCTCGAAATCCTACTATTTGACACCTTTTCTAACCATAAACATGGTCTTTATTACAAAATGACAGCTGCAAACCTAATGAGAACTCCTATTTCAAATAGGACTAAAACTCTTTAAATTTACTCCTAACAACCTTATCTAAATTTAATTACATCAAATGAAACTTGTATTTTCTTGAAGTCAAATTCTAATGTTGTGTAACCAGCTCCAAAAATAGAAGAAAAGAGATATCCACGCCTTAGAAATAAGCCACTTCGAGGGGGCAACCTCCAATACATTACATAAATGAACAATTCTTCGATGATACAATTCACAAAACCTCCTTTCTATATATAGGAGTCCATGGGGCCATAATGTAATCCTAGCCGACCTAACAATAATAATTTAAGGGCACAATAATAAGAAAATGGGGGTTACAAGGGTACAATAATAACAATAAGGGGTTTACACTAACAATAATAAGGGGCTATACTAGTGATATAGGGACCTAACATGCCCCTCTCCTTCAAAAAAGTGTTGTCCTCAACACTTGAGTAGCTCCGGGTGCTTCTGTATAAAAATTCTCATCCTCCCATGTAGAATCTTCAGTGGGTAAGTTCTTCCACTTGATGAGATACTCTGAAATTGATCGATTCCGTAGTTGTCGAGTTCTTTTTTCTATGACTGCTTCAAGTTCCAATATGATCTTCCCTTCCCCATCAAGTTCTGGCAATACTGTTTGAACTGGAAGATTTTCACCTATAACCTTCTTTAAGCATGAAACATGGAACACTGGATGTACTCGCGAAGAAGCGGGAAGCTCCAATTTGTATGCCATAGTACCAATCTTTTGCAACACCTTGTAAGGACCATAGTACTTTGGCGATAATTTATTATCCTTCTTTGCTTGCTTGAGGGACATTTGTTTGTATGGTTGTGGCCGTAAAAATACCCAATCTCCTACATCAAAACTTCTCTCGCTACGATGTTGATCTGCCTGTTGTTTCATTCGATTTTGTGCCAAATTCAGGTTATCCTTTAAGAGTTGGAGAACTTCTTGCTGATACTCGATGTGATCTTCCACTGCTTGAACCTTCGAATTTTCCCTTAAAGATGATGTGATGGATGGTGGATGATATCCATAAAGTGCCATAAATGGGGTCATTTTTGCTGCGGTATGGAAGGAAGTGTTATACCACCATTCAGCGAGAGGTAACCACTTGACCCATTGTGTTTGTTTATCGGATACAAAACAACGAAGATATCCTTCCAAACATTTATTTACTATCTCAGTTTGACCATCAGATTGAGGATGATAAGATGAGCTATGAGCTAATTGAGTACCCAAACAAGAAAATAACTCCGTCCAAAAATTTCCGGTAAAAATGGGATCTCTGTCGCTCACAATAACCCTTGGGATTCCATGTAGCTTTTGAATTTTGTCCATAAATGTAGTAGCAACTGTACTTGCTTTAAATGGATGAGATAATGCACAAAAGTGTGCATACTTGGTAAGTCTATCAACTACCACCATGATGACACTCTTTCCATCGGACTTAGGTAAACCTGTGATAAAATCCATTGAAATCTCCTCCCAACGTTGACTTGGAATGGATAAAGGTTGTAGAAGTCCTGGGGTCTTAATTGTTTCCACTTTATTCTGCTGGCAAACCAAACATTACGCCACAAACTTTCGAATATCAGATTTAAGGCCATCCCAAAAAAATTCTTTCTTCACCCTGTGGTAAGTTTTTAAAAATCCTGAGTGTCCTCCTAAAGGAGAAGTGTGCAATTCCAGAAGAATCTTTTGTTTTAGTTGGGAATTCTTACAAATATATAAGCGATCTTTGTACCATAAGGAATCATTTTTTCAACTAAATGTATCAGATGTACTAGGATCTTGCTGCAACTTTTGAATGAGTGTCCATACATCTTTTTCCTTCTTCCATTCATCTCTTGCTTCGGTTATCCAATCTGGTTGGATAATAGAAATAGCACAAAGCAATGCTTCCACCTCTTCATTCTTTCTTGAGAGTGCATCTGCAACAACATTAAGCTTTCCTTTTTTGTAGATTATTTCAAAGTCATAACCCAACATCTTTGTGACCCATTTTTTCTGCTCTTCTGAAGATATTTTTTGTTCCAAAAAGTGTTTAAGACTATCATGATCAGTTTTTACCTTGAAGTGTCTTCCCATTAGGTAAGTTCTCCATTTCTTTAGTGCATGCAGTATTGCTAACATTTCCTTCTCATAAATAGGTTTCTTTAAATACTTTCCTTTGATTGGACGACTTTCCAAAGCAATGGGTCTTCCTTCCTGCATTAAAACAACACCAATTCCATTTCCTGAGGCATCACATTCCACAATAAAGGTTTTTGTGAAGTCTGGCGTAGCTAAGACCGGTGCTAGGCACATTGCCTCTTTAAGACGTTCGAAGGCCTTAGTTGCTTCAGGAGTCCATGAAAATGCATCTTTCTTCAATAATGTTGTTAGAGGTGCTGCTATTCTCCCATAATTCTTAACAAACTTGCGATAATACCCTGTTAACCCGAGAAATCCTCGCAACTGCTTTATGGTTGTTGGAACTTTCCATTCCTTAATGGCTTTAATTTTGTTAGGGTCTACTTTAACACCCTCGTGAGATACAATATGACCCAGATATTCCACCTCTTGTACTCCAAAGAAACATTTGGATTTTTTTGCATATAATTGTTTCCCCTGCAATAGTTTGAGCACCCTGTCAACATGTTCAACATGATCCTTCCAAGACCTGCTGTAGATTAGTATATCATCAAAAAATACTGGCACAAATTTTCTAAGGAAGGGTTTGAAAATGGAATTCATCAACCCTTGAAATGTAGAAGGTGCATTGGTAAGACCAAAAGGCATGACCAAAAATTCATAATGACCCTCATGAGTTTGAAATGCTGTTTTTGGAATATCTTCGGTCTTCATTCTAATTTGATGATATCCTGAACGAAGATCCAACTTGGTAAAATAAATTGCTCCATGTAATTCATCCAATAATTCATGAATCACAGGAATGGGAAATTTATCTTTAATGGTGAGCTTATTGAGCTCCCTATAATCCGGACACATTCGCCATGATCCATCCTTCTTGTGTACCAATACTACAGGAGCAGAGAAAGAACTTTGAATAGGTTGAATTATACCCGCCTCTAACATTTTGCAATCATACGTTCAATTTCGCTTTTTTAGAAGTAAGGATATCTATAAGGCCTGATGTTTGGAGGAACACTTCCTGGAATCAAATGAATAGCATGATCATGATCACGAATAGGTGGGAGTCCTTTGGGAGTTTCCTAATTCGACTTCCTTTCCTTCTAAAAAAATTTCAAGAAAAGTTCTTGAAAATTAAAAGCTACCGTCCCCAAAGATTGTAACCATTGTACTCCTAGTACAACATCAACACCTCCCATAGGAATGGAAAGCATTGGACTAGTCAATACATATTCCCCATGGTTAGCTTGATATTATGGCATTTTCCAGAGCAATTTATAGTTCCTCCATTTGCAACCATCACTTGACATTCTGGTGCTGGGTATAGGAAACAATTTAATTCCTTGGCTACCTTATAATGAATAAAATTATGGGTGCTACCTGAATCAATCAACACTATTACCCTTTTTCTTCTTTATATGTCCTTCTATCTTGAGAGTTTGAGGAGTGGTAATTCCTGCCAGTGCATTACACGATATGGTCGGATTCATTTCTTCCTCTTCTAGGGGTGGTTCCTGGTGTATATCCTCTTCTTGTTCATTTTCTTCTTCCTCTTCACAATCTATGTAAAATAATTTCTTCTGAGCACACTTATGACCTTTAGTGTATTTGCTATCACAACTGTAGCAAAGCCCTTTTGCTCTTTTTTCTTCCAATTGTTGTGGTGTCAACCTTGTAGGTTGTGGAAATCTAGGCATAGCAACACTTCCTTCTTTATAGAATTGAGTGATATGCTTCCTTGTCGTCATTATTTTACATTCAACTTTTCTTGCCAACCCGAATGCCTTCTCCAATGAATCCGGTTCCAAAACGCGAACTTCATGTTGGATGTTATCCTTTAAAGTGCCTATGAAGAGATCGATCATGTGTTCCTCTGGAATATCAGTTACCCTTATATTCAATTTTTGGAAGTCCTCAATGTGCTGCCCCACTAAACCCTTTTGTTTGAGATTTATCAATTTGCTAAAGAAGGTGTTGCTCTTTGTATCCTCATAATGTGCTATCATTTCCTCCGTAAAAATTGACCAAGTGACAATTTTTTTATGGGAGCAAAGCCATCGATACCATACAAATGTATTTTGTCCTAAATGCAAAGTTGCAATGCGTACCTTTTGTGTGTTTGCACATTATGGAGATCAAAATATTGCTCCATCTGTAGTATCCATGTTACAGGATCCTTTCCATCAAACTTCCTCATATCCATTTTTGGAATATGGTGGTTCTTCCCGCCAACATTCGATTTTATGAAATCACGGTTAACATTTATTTTGTTCTCATCATGAGGTTCTTCTACTATATTTCCGCCATTAGGAATCATTTCTTGTTTTAAGCTTGTCATCAAGCCTTCCATGTATTCTTTTAGATCATTCTTCATGTTTTCCATGTTGTCTTTCATGTTTTCATCGATCTTAGCTTCTATGTCATCCATCTTAGATTCCATGCCAGCTTCCATGCCCACTTCCATGCCATCCATCTTAGCTTTCAAACCATTCATCTTAGCTTCCCACTTCTTTCTTCAAACCATCCATCTTAGTTTCCATGCCTTTCTTCAAAACTTCCATTTCATTTTTGTTGTTCTTTGCGAAGTAATTTGTTGCACTTGCTCTTGTAATTTTGATGTCATGTTGCCATTATTCGTCTTCGTGAGTCACAGTAGAGCCTTCTAAAGGCTTAATGGGAGTTGAATTATTTTTAGGGGCCATTTTAGAATCCAATACTGATATCTATTCTACAATAATCCCTTGGAATCAATTCAACTTGATTCTTCAAACAAGACTTATGCAATTCGGAAAAAAAATACACACCTTTTACTTGCTTTTTAGGAGCTCTGTATTGAAATTGAATTATCTCTATAATTGAGAATCTTCAATATCTGAAATTCACTGTTGTAGTAGCCCTCTGAACTTTCTTTCAAATGCCACAGGTATGATCTGATTTGGATTCTTCAAGACAAAGTTATTTCCAATCTCCCACAATGACCCAATTTTGGACTGGTTTAGTAGAGAGAACTTGTACGACTTGCCACGTGTCACTGTTTCATCCTTCGTCTCTGAAATTGATAGCAAAAAAACTGAAATATGTGTACTTGGAACCACTTTTTACGGCAAATCCGATGCCCAGAGAGAGAGTTATTGAAATTTTCCCACGATCACCTCTTTGAGATGAAATTTAGGAGACTAAAAAAGCACTACCTTCCACAGATCATATCTCCAAAAATATTGCGAACCAAGCTCTGAAATTTTTTGACGAATTTCCTCAGGATTTCAGCTTCGTACCATATGAATTTTAGATTCTAAACCTTCGTAGAAAATTTTTTATAGCGCAAATGCCACGATGACCTGTTTATGAGCCTGAAAAAATACCTAACTTCCACAGATGATATCTCCTCAAATATTGCGAACCAAGATCTGAAATTTTTAGACAACCTTCCTCAAGATTTCAGCTTCGCACCCTAGAAATTTCAGCTTCTGAAGCTTCGTAGAAAAAAAGTTATAGAGAAAATGCCACGATGACCTGTTTGGAGCAGCGAAACCCTAGAATCCCAAATCTCTGATACCAAATGTTGTGTAACCAGCTCCAAAAATAGAAGAAAAGAGATATGAACGCCTTAGAAATAAGCCACTTCGAGGGGGAAACCTCCAATACATTACATAAATGAACAATTCTTAGATGATACAATTTACAAAACCTCCTTTCTATATATAGGAGTCCATGGGGCCATAATGTAATCCTAGTGGGCCACAATGTAATCCTAACCGACCTAACAATAATAATTCAAGGGCACAATAATAACAAAATGGGGGTTACAAGGGTTCAATAATAACAATAAGGGGGTTACACTAACAATAACTAGTGATATAGGGACCTAACAGGTGTTGTGTAACCAGCTCCAAAAATAGAAGAAAATAAATATGAACGCCTTAGAAATAAGCCACTTCGAGGGGGCAACCTCCAATACATTACATAAATGAACAATTCTTGGATGATACAATTTACAAAACCTCCTTTCTATATATAGGAGTCCATGGGGCCATAATGTAATCCTAGTGGGCCACGATGTAATCCTAGCCGACCTAACAATAATAATTTAAGGGCACAATAATAACAAAATGGGGGTTACAAGGGTACAATAATAACAATAAGGGGTTACACTAACAACAATAAGGGACTATACTAGTAATATAGGGACCTAACATGCCCCTCTCCTTCAAAAAAGTGTTGTCCTCAACGCTTGAGTAGCTCTGGGTGCTTCTGTATAAAATTCTCATCCTCCCATGTAGAATCTTCAGTGGGTAAGTTCTTCCACTTGATGAGATACTCTGAAATTGATCGATTTCGTAGCTGTCGAGTTCTTGTTTCCATGACTGCTTCAGGTTCCAATATGATTTTTCCTTCCTCATCAAGTTCTGGAAATATTGTTTGAACTGGAAGATTTTCACCTATAACCTTCTTTAAGCATGAAACATGGAAAACTGGATGTACTCGCAAAGAAGCAGGAAGCTCCAATTTGTATGCCATAGTACCAATATTTTGCAACACCTTGTAAGGACCATCGTACTTTGGCGATAATTTATTATCCTTCTTAGCTTGCTTGAGGGACATTTGTTTGTATGGTTGTAGCCGTAAAAATACCCAGTCTCCTACATCAAAACTTCTCTCGCTGTGATGTTGATCTGCCTATTGTTTCATTCGATTTTGTGCCAAATTCAGGTTGTCCTTTAAGATTTGGAGAACTTCTTGTTGATACTCGATGTGATCTTCCACTGCTTGAACCTTGGAATTTTCTCTTAAAGATGATGTGATGGATGGTGGATGATATCCATAAAGTGCCATAAATGGGGTCATTTTTGCTGCAGTATGGAAGGAAGTGTTATACCACCATTCAGCGAGAGGTGACCACTTGACCCATTGTGTTTGTTTATCAGATACAAAACAACGAAGATATCCTTCCAA
>CM076581.1:1561004289-1561253812 GCA_034641835.2 Pinus albicaulis
GCTGCTCTTCTGAAGATAGTCTTTGCTCCAAAAAGTGTTTAAGACTATCATGATCAGTTTTTACCTTGAAGTGTCTTCCCATTAGGTAAGTTCACCATTTCTTTAGTGCATGCAGTATTGCTAACATTTCCTTCTCATAAATAGGTTTATGTAAATACTTTCCTTTGATTGGACGAATTTCGAAAGAAATGGGTCTTCCTTCCTACATTAAAACCACACCAATTCCATTTCCTGAGGCATCACATTCCACAATAAATGTTTTTGTGAAGTCTGGCGTAGCTAAGACCGGTGCTAGGCACATTGCCTCTTTAAGATGTTCAAAGGCCTTAGTTGCTTCGGGAGTCCATGAAAATGCATCTTTCTTCAATAATGTTGTTAGAGGTGCTGCTATTCTCCCATAATTCTTAACAAACTTGCGATAATACTCTGTTAACCCGAGAAATCCTCGCAACTGCTTTATGGTTGTGGGAACTTTCCATTCCTTAATGGCTTTAATTTTGTTAGGGTCCACTTTAACCCCCTCGTGAGATACAATATGACCCAGATATTCCACCTCTTGTACTCCGAAGAAACATTTGGACTTTTTTGCATATAATTGTTTCTCCTGCAATAGTTTGAGCACCCTGTCAACATGTTCAACATGATCCTTCCAAGACCTACTGTAGATTAGTATATCATCAAAAATACTAGCACAAATTTTCTAAGGAAGGGTTTGAAAATGGAATTCATCAACCCTTGAAATGTAGAAGGTGCATTGGTAAGGCCAAAGGCATGACCAAAAATTCATAATGACCCTCATGAGTTCGAAATGTTGTTTTTGGAATATCTTCAGTCTTCATTCTAATTTGATGATATCCTGAATGAAGATCCAACTTGGTAAAATAAATTGCTCCATGTAATTCATCCAATAATTCATCAATCATAGGAATGGGAAATTTATCTTTAATGGTGAGCTTATTGAACTCCCTATAATCTGGACACATTCGCCATGATCCATCCTTCTTGTGTACCAATACTACAGGAGCAGAGAAAGAACTTTGACTAGGTTGAATTATACCCACCTCTAACATTTACGCAATCATACGTTCAATTTCGCTCTTTTGGAAGTAAGGATATCTATAAGGCCTGATGTTTGGAAGAACACTTCCTGGAATCAAATGAATAGCATGATCATGATCATGAATAGGTGGGAGTCCTTTGGGAGTTTCAAACACCTTGGAATGATTGTCCAAGACTTGTTGGAGATCTGCTGAAATAGATGATTTTGATGTTGGAACTTCTAGTGAGCATAATTGTGCAATTACGCCTCGCTGTTCTTTCTTTAGAAGCTTTGTCATGACATTAGAGCTTATTATCCTTCATGGCTTCCCTGCAATACCCCGTAATTCGACTTCCTTTCCTTCTGAAAAAAATTTCAAGAAAAGTTCTTGAAAATTAAAAGCTACCGTCCCCAAAGATTGTAACCATTGTACTCCTAGTACAACGTCAGCACCTCCCATAGGAATGGCAAGCATTGGACTATTCAATACATATTCCCCCATGGTTAGCTTGATATTATGGCATTTTCCAGAGAAATTTATAGTTCCTCCATTTGCAACCATCACTTGACATTCTGGTGTTGGGTATAGAAAACAATTTAATTCCTTGGCTACCTTACAATGAATAAAATTATGGGTGCTACCTGAATCAATCAACACTATTACCTTTTTCTTCTTGATATGTCCTTCTATCTTGAGAGTTTGAGGAGTGGTAATTTCTGCCAGTGCATTACACGATATGGTCGGATTCATTTCTTCCTCTTCTAGGGCTGGTTCCTGGTGTATATCCTCTTCTTGTTCATTTCTTCTTCCTCTTCACAATCTATGTAAAATAATTTCTTCTCAGCACACTTATGACCTTTAGTGTATTTGCTATCACAACTGTAGCAAAGCCCTTTTTGCTCTTTTTTCTTCCAATTGTTGTGGTGTCAACCTTGTAGGTTGTGGAAATCTAGGCGTAGCAACACTTCCTTCTTTATAGAATTGAGTGGTAGGCTTCCTTGTCGCCATAATTTTACATTCAACTTTTCTTGCCAACTTGAATGCCTTCTCCAATGAATCAGGTTCCAAAACGCGAACTTCATGTTGGATGTTATCCTTTAAAGTGCCTAGGAAGAGATCAATCCTGTGCTCCTCTGTAAGATCAGTTACCCTTATATTCAATTTTTGGAAGTCCTCAATGTGCTGCCCCACTAAACCCTTTTGTTTGAGATTTATCAATTGGGTAAAGAAGGTGTTGCTCTTTGTATCCTCATAATGTGCTATCATTTCCTCAGTAAAAATTGACCAAGTGACAATTTTTTTACGGGAGCAAAGCCATCGATACCATACAAATGTGTTTTGTTCTAAATGTAAAGTTGCAATGCGTACCTTTTGTGTGTTTTGCACGTTATGGAGATCAAAATATTGCTCCATCTGTAGTATCCATGTTACAGGATCCTTTCCATCAAACTTCCTCATATCCATTTTTGGAATATGGTGGTTCTTTACGCCAACATTCGAGTTTATGGAATCATGATTAACATTTATTTTGTTCTCATCAGGAGGTTCTTCTCCTATATTTCCGCCATTAGGAATCATTTCTGGTTTTAAGCTTGTCATCAAGCCTTCCATGTATGCTTTTAGATCATTCTTCACGTCATCCATCTTAGCTTCCATGCCGACTTCCATGCCATCCATCTTAGCTTCCAAACCATTCATCTTAGTTTCCACGCCTTTCTTCAAACCGTCCATATTCACTTCCATGCCTTTCTTCAAACCGTCCATCTTCACTTCCCTGCCTTTCTTCAAAACTTCCATTTCATTTTTTGTTGTTCTTTGCGAGAGCGAAATTTGTTGCATTTGCTCTTGTAATTTTGACATGTCATGTTGCCATTCTTCATCTTCATGAGTAATAGTAGAGCCTTCTAAAGGCTTAATAGGTGTTGAATTCTTTTTAGGGGCCATTTCAGACTCCAATATTGATATCTATTCTACAATAGGCCCTTGCAATCAATTCAACTTGATTCTTCAAACAAGACTTATGCAATTCGGAAAAAAAAATACAAACCTTTTACTAGCTTTGAGGAGCTCGATATTGAAATTGTATTATCTCTGTGCTTGAAAATCTTCGATATCTGAAATTCAGCCCTATAGTATCCCTCTGAAGCTTCTTTCAAATGCCACAGGTCTGACCTGATTTTGATGCTCCAAGACAAAGTTGTGTCCAATCTCCCACAATGACCTAATTCTGGACTGGTTCAGTAGAGTGAACTTGTATGACTTGCCACGTGTCACTGTTTTGTCCTTTGTCTCTGAAATTGATAGCGACGGAACTACAGGCTGTGTAATTGTGACCACTTTTGACGGCACTCCAATCCAATCTTCAGAGAGAGAGTTATTGAACTTTTCCCACGATCACCTCTTTGAGATGAAATTCAGGAGCCTGAAAAAGCACTACATTCCACAGATCATATCTCCAAAAATATTGCGAACTAAGTTCTGAAATTTTTTGAAGAATTTCCTCAGGATTTCAGCTTCGCACCATATGAATTTCAGACTCTAACCCTTCGTAAAAACAAATGTATAGCGCAAATGCCACGATGACCTGTTTATGAGCCTGAAAAAATACCTAACTTTCACAGATGATATCTCCTCAAATATTGCGAACCAAGATCTGAAATTTTTAGAAAACCTTCCTCAAGATTTCAGCTTCCCACCCTAAACATTTCAGCTTCTGAAGCTTCGTAGAAAAAAAATTATAGCGAAAATGCCACGATGACCTGTTTGGAGCAGCGAAACCCTAGAATCCCAAAGCTCTGATACCAAATGTTGTGTAACCAGCTCCAAAAAGAGAAGAAAAGAGATATCAACGCCTTAGAAATGAGCCACTTCGAGGGGGCAACCTCCAATACATTACATAAATGAACAATTCTTCGATGATACAATTCACAAAACCTCCTTTCTATATATAGGAGTCCATGGGGCCATAATGTAATCCTAGCCGACCTAACAATAATAATTTAAGGGCACAATAATAAGAAAATGGGGGTTACAAGGGTACAATAATAACAATAAGGGGTTTAAACTAACAATAATAAGGGGCTATACTAGTGATATAGGGACCTAACAGTTGTCAAAGTAGAAATTTTCCTATTAGGCTGAAAACAGTCACTTACATAAAACAGAGTCTTTTTGCTAACAAATGTCCAACCCTTAGAATTTTGAATTCTTCCTCTTTATAGATCATTTACAAAAAAGGATAACCTTATCCTCAAATAGATACCTCGAAATCCTACTATTTGACACCTTTTCTAACCATAAACATGGTCTTTATTACAAAGTGACAGCTGCAAACCTAATGAGAACTCCTATTTCAAATAGGACTAAAACTCTTTAAATTTACTCCTAACAACCTTATCTAAATTTAATTACATCAAATGAAACTTGTATTTTCTTGAAGTCAAATTCTAAAGATGAGCTCCAACATGTTGTGACCATAAAGCTGATGATGTTGTTTTCCTAAAACCTAGGAAACTGTCTCCATGTTTTTAGGCCTTTGATTTCTTTGACTCCTTGGGACATTCTGACCATTTATGAACCATGATTTAGATGCCATTTGTTGTCAATAACTAAAAACATATGTCTTCAATCACTTCCTTGTGCCAGTTGTGCAACATTGACTTCGAATTATCCAAAAAGTTTGAAAACAAACCTACGCTACGAAAAGAGCATAGTTTCGTAGCGCTTTTTGTAGCGCAGTGTTTTAGCCCATTTCTTTTAATATTTTGATATTTTCCCTTCAAGGTGGCTTTCATCTGCACTTGACATGTTTCTTCTAGAAATTTCAGGGCAAAACTCTCAAAACTTCCCCTCAAAATTGATAAGGAAAAGGGTGAAAAGGCTACTATAGCAGTTTCGTAGTGCTTTTCACCCTTTTTGCACTGCAGGCACTACGAAACTGCGTGCAAGCAGTTTTTTCTAGATTTTCACAAAATTTTAAAACAAAAAGGTACCATAGCTTTAGAAAATCATTGACCTCATCAAAACTATCAGACATTTTAACTAAAAACATAATCTTCACAAAGTTTGATCCTTCTTTTCCATTTAGACTTTGTTTTGAATTTGTCATTTTGTACCTCTGCTTTTTAGTTCATTTTGAGACTATTTTAATTGTAGCTCCAAATATTTCACTTGGCTTCTTAGATTCCTGTTTCTTGCTCTCAAATGAGTGTTGCTCACTCTAACAAACATTACCTCTTTAATAGCTGGAATTTTCCATGAATAGAACTGTTGGGCACTGCTTGGGATCTCTAACCTAGCAACTGTTTGACCTTCCCAAACAACCTTCAACCTCTTGAATTTTGTCTTTTCATTGCTGTGTTGTCTTTACATCTTTATTGTCATTTCCATTTCTTTATTTTCTAGTTTCAACCTTTCTTCCAACAATTAACACTCTGACATGTCTCTTTTCCCTGCATCTACCTTGGTGACTCCATTTAAAGTTCAGATGTTCAAAGGTGGCTTCGAGAAGGAGATACACGAGGAGTAATCCTAACCCAGATCCACCTACCATAGTGGACAATACAAACACCATTTCAAGAGGTAGTTAAGGAATTTCTGAAATATCAGGTACTCCATCTCATTTGAAATCCTTGTCCTCTAAAATATCAAGAAGTCCTGAAGACAAAAGAGTTCATGATAAAATTCATGAGGTTTTTATTTAGATCAGAAAATGAAAAGGAGCTAATTGGAATTATCTTAGACTTACATAACAGAGGAATTGACACCTCAGCTCTAGTAACACAAGAAGATAAAGAGTAATTCTAGGAAGCTGTCACTTCATAATTATTGTTGGAAAGAGAGTCTCTAGAAAAATTAAATGAGCTTCATCCTTTCGAAGTATTGTTGAAAAGTAAATTTGGTTTACCTCTTCCCAACTGGAACTTAATTGTTAGTGGAAATTGGGTGATTCTTCTATGTCTATTGCATGCAATATATCATCCAAGTCACCTTTCATCTTTGGATTGTCTTCTGCCATTGAAATAGCTGCTTTTCCCTTTGATGTTGATATTTCACTTCTTTTCTTTCTTTGGCTATCTTGCTTACTGGCCACCTATTTCTGTTTTGTTTCTTTGACCTTTTCTACTTTCTGTTTTGTAGGTGATGGGGTTTTTTGCAACAAGCACTGATGCTTTCTCAATTCTATCTTCAACCTGTTTCCTAGGTTTCAACTTTAAAAACCTCTTAGCTTTGGTAATCACTGGCTGATTGGATTCTGCTATGGGTGTTGAAGGATTTCCCTTGATCTTAGGGTTTTTAGCTAGAGTCAGGGCTTCCATTTCAAATCCAATAATAAATAAAAAGGAAGACAAATCTCTATTTATTTTTTGTAGCTCATTTAAAACCAGTAACTTAATCAAACCATGATGAACCAGGGATGTTTCACAACCATCAGATTTAGCTTGGACTTTGTCAGCCATTTTGGAAAGGATTCAATTCAATAAGAATGGTAAATATAATGATATCATTCCTGTGAAATGCAATAGTAGTTTAAAATGATAAGTGTAGAATTTATGGTACCTGCCTTCACATGTGAAATATATTTGGATGTTGAATATCAACTTTGCATAGTTATCCTTGATACAACTCCTGGGTATTGCATTGTTCAAGTCCATGTCTACAAATTTAGGTTTCATAAAATCCTTGCATGACTCCATGTCAAACCTGAAACCTTTAAACCAAGATTGTTGTCCCCTTGGCATCTCTTTCACAACAGCTATGATCTCAGGTGTCATTGGCATATTTTTCATTCCAACTTTCGTGGTGGTTCCACTTAAATGTAGAGCAAACTCTTTGGACACTTGAGTGTGGAAACCTTGAAGCTTTTCACAAAATTTTAGACACCCAACCTTGCTAAAAGACTCCATCACCATTTGATCTTCTATAACAGCATTTGCATTCTCAGGTTCATATCTAAGACAATGTCCCCCTCTGTGGATCTTATTTTCTTTTGCCATTTTTCCTATATAAAACCCTGTTTATTTCTCTAAAACCTGTAAATCAGCCTCTCTTGACCAGATGAACAGCCTCGCTTGATTTGATGAAAGTTGTATTTGGATAGAACAACCATAAACTTCTCCTCACTATTTCAGAGCTTGGACATCATATGTGAAGGTGAATGAAACATGAATGACTCAATTAGATAAAATAAATTCGAATTAGGGATGTCACTTCATGACCAAATGATGTTTTATTGATACCCTATCATGAAAATGATGAATGTAGGACAAGTGGGGACTATGAATCTATTAATTAACTGACTCACCATACTCCTATCATGTCATTCCCCAACTAAAACTAACAAATCCTGGCTTATTTGACACGATAGCTATGAAACCGCGCTTTCGTAGCACTCACAGTGTAAATTTTTCAATTTGTACTACGAAAGTAGCAGCGATTTCATAGCGCAAAACTCATTTTTTGAACTATCGGTGCTACGAAACTGTGGATTTGTAGCTAATTGTAGGAAATCAAACTAAAACCTACTTAGATGACCTTTACATGAAAAATGTGAACTTTTTAACTAGGGAATGGACCTAAAGGCCTCTTTTGAATTTGGATTGTGAACACTAAACTTCTTAAGAGTATGACATACCCTTAACCATTCTCAAATGACTTTCAAAAATATTTAGATCATGATCAAAACAGAGTTGACATGCCATGTAATTTTTTTTATTTTTTTTAAGTGATAACAATCATGATCATGAACACGTGGGAGTCCTTTAGGAGTTTCAAACACCTTGGAATGATTTTCCAAGAATTTTTTGAGATCTGGAGAAATAGATGATTTTGATGTTGGAACTTCTAGTGAGCATAATTGTGCAATTACGCCTCGTTGTTATTTATTCAGAACCATTGTCATGACATTAAAGCTTATTATATTTCTTTGCTTACTTGAAATAGCCCGTAATTCGACTTCCTTTTCTTCCGAAAAAAATTCAAGAAAAGTTCTTGAAAATTAAAATCTATTGTCCCCAAAGATTGTAACCATTGTACTCCTAGTACAACATCAACACATCCCTTTGGCATGGAAAGCATTGGACTATTCAATACATATTCCCCCATGGTTATCTTGATATTATGGCATTTTCAAGAGAAATTTATATTTCCTCCATTTGCAACCATCACTTGACATTCTAATGCTGGGTATAGGAAACAATTCAATTCCTTGGCTACCTTAAAATGAATATAACTGTGTGTACTATTCAAATCAATCAACACTATTACCTTTTTCTTCTTGATATGTCCTTTTATCTTGAGAGTTTGAGGAGTGGTAATTCCTGCCAATGCATTACACGATATGGTCAAACTCATTTCTTCTTCCTCTAGGATTGGCTCCTGGTGTATATCCTCTTCTTTTGAAGTTTCTTGTTCATTTTATTCCTCCTCTTCATAGTCTATGTAAAATAATTTCTTCTCAACACACTTATGACCTTTAGTGTATTTCCTATCAAAACTATAGTAAAGACATTTTGCTCTTTTTTCTTCCAATTTTTGTGGTGTCAACCTTGTAGGTTTTGGAAGTCTAGGAGCAGCTACACTTCCATATTTATAGATATGAGTGGTAGACTTCCTTGTTGCCATAATTTTACATTCAATTTTTCTTTCCAACCTGAATTCCTTCTCCAATTTTCCCACAATCATCTCTTTGAGATGAAATTCGGGAGCCTGGAAAAACCCTAACTTCCACAGATCATATCTATGAAACTATTGTGAACCAAGATCTAAAATGTTTACATGAAGTTTCTCAGAATTTCGTCTTCGCATGATAAAAAATTCAGATTTTGGACCTTTGTATAAAAAAAGTTATAGCGAAAATTCCACGATGATCTGTTTGGAGCAGCGAAACCCTAGAATCCAAAGCTCTAATACCAAATGTTATGAAACCAGCTCCAAAAATAGAAGAAAAGAGAGATAAACGCCATAGAAATAAGCCACTTAGAGGGGGCAACCTCCTTTACATTACATAAATGAAAAATTCCTGGATGATACAAATGAAAAAACCTCCTTATATATATAGGAGTCCATGGGGTCAAAATATAATCCTAGCCGACTTAACAATAATAATGTAAGGGAACAATAATAACAAAATTGGGGTTACAGGGGTACAACAATAACATAAGGGGGCTACACTAACAACAATAAGGGACTACACTAGTAATATAGGGACCTAAAAATATTGTGGCCAAACAAAAATGTATTTGGAGAAACTGTAGGAGGTTTTTGTTCATAACATGCCAAAGAACAAACCTCTCTTAGTTTTGCAAAACACATCATGGTTAGTGAGATAATGCTCCATCTTGGAGGCCAATTTTTCTAGAAAATTCAGAATTTTTGCATAGCTAGAATGCTAGGCGCGCAGCACCCTAGGCATCGCGCTCTTTTTTGAGCCACTTTTTGACCAAAAGGGCACCACCATTGGATTTTAGCGTTTTTTTTTTTGACAACTAGCAGTTGAAAAAGGAAAAATACACCCAAAAAATCATGTTTCTGCCCTCTTTTTGAGCCTTGCACTGAGCAGTCTTGGGAGAATCAATTTTTGATAGGGAAAATCAACTCCATTCTACAAAATAAAGGCATATTTGGAAATTATACTGGATAGGATTTCCAAAAAGCCATCCTGAGCCCAATTTGGACACCGGGAAGGCACTCGAAATCAAGCTGCAACATGGATGGTGCATTTTAAAAAGGGATGGCATGTTTGATAGTTGTCTGATTTTTTCTGCGTTTTTGTGCAAATTTGACTTTTTATCTTGGGGAATCATGTTTTTACCTCTGTAGATCAATGATGTAAATGTAATTATGGTATTTTTACTATTACATAGGGTAAATACATTATGTTAAAACTCATGATGATGTGTAATGAATCAGTTTTCAAAAATTTAGGGTTGAGTCATTTGGACCTCCCTACACTTCAGCTTTTAGCTAAGTCTTCGGTGGAACTACTCCTCCTCTCATGGATTCAACCCCTGAGGCTGGGAGGAGTTTGTTTGATGCCTATATAAATTTTTTTTTTTAGTCATTTCACAGGTTGGAATCAATTCAATGTTGGCATATTGATCAGAGACTTTATTGTAATCATTTTTACAGGAGCTTAATAAAAGTGTTGCAGCTATTTCTTTGGGGTACTTGTGGTATGGTTGTCTAGCATTGTTTCTAATCTTGTTTCATTTGTATGAATGTATTTTTGGTCCATCTTCCATTTCATGTCTATTATATGATCACTTTCAAGTTAGAGAAACATAATTCATCTCACATGCTCTATTTTGGGAAAATTTTCATAGTCTGTTCATCTTTCTTTCAGTTTAGGAAGAATTAATCTTTCATGCTCTTCCTAGCTCCTCACCTGTCTGAATCATTCCATCCCAATAACCTTAATGTGCTAGAATTATTACATACCTTTCCCCATTGAATCTATGCAACCCTAATCCTATTTTCCCTGACCTAGCCTCTTTGACCTAATATCCTCATCTAGCAACCCAATCAAAACAAAACAAACCCTTCTACATTTCATAGCTAGCCTAAAACCCTAATTTATCCAGCCCTCTTAGCTGTGACCTTGTGGATAGAGCCCTCACTGGTTTGGTAGGGCTAGATACCAAACCAAAATATTGGTCTGTGGTTACCTCTGTTGGTATTTCTTCTTCAGTCTTAGAAATATAGCAGAGTGATAACATACTAGCATCGTTGCTGGGGAGGTGAAAAGACAAATATTACCTGGAAAGGAACGAAAAAAGATTAGATATGATTGTTGATGGTGAAGAACGGTTAGATGCATATAAGACTGCATCATTCACCTGGTGACTCCAATGTTGAAGAATCCAAAGGTTAAAATTTTTTTTGGCAACTCCACTCTTCAAGAACCAGTAGTTTAAAAACATTGTTGGTGACTTCATTGTTGTCAAAATGGATTCGTTTGCTCGAAGGTATGATCCTATGAATGGAGCTCATATTTCTGGTTTTCCGAACCATATTCCTCGTATATATTGGCAATCAGGACTGTCAAAGTTTAAGGTTCAAGACAGTGAAGATGCTAGTTTGCATTTGGTCAAATTTCATTTGCATATTCATAGACTAAAGATTCAGTTTCGTGAAGATTGTCCGATGAAGATTTTTTTGGCTACCTTGGAGGAAAAAGCAAGATCATGGTAGGAGAGTCTACCATCTACTAGTTTATATTCTCTAAAGGACTTTCATTCTTTTTTCTTTCAACATTATCAAAGCTCTAGTTCTTCCTTATCAATGATTGATAGTTGCCGTGAGATCTCTGGTAATTTCATTGATTTTCTTGAAAATTTGTATGGGGATGAAGAATGCCTAGACGATGAGATCATAGAAGCCCTATATGATTTTTCCTCCCAACAAGAATTAGTAGTTTCCTCCTAGGTTGAAAAATACCAGGGCCTAGAAAAAGAAATGCCTATTCTTGATCTTGAAAATGAGAATCATCAAGCCAATGCTAACTGCTATAAAACTCAGTTTTCTCCTTTGTCTGAAGATGAGATAGATCAACTCGTGGAAAGTCATGTTACAACCCAAGCTAAGTAGGTTTTCAATGTTAACATAGTCAATAATGTGTTAGTGAAAATTATTCCATTATTGAAAATGAAAATCTGATTTTAAATGATGAAAATCATGAGATTGATGAAACTATACAGGAAGTTGTTGAGAGTAAGCCAATTCTTTATGATGATTTCCTACAAGATCAGATAATAGGGACTATTTTATTTTATGAATATGATAGGGATGTCATGTTTAACAATATTGAAAAATGTTTTATGTTCAAGGATGATTTAGAATATGAATTTGAAGAGTATGAACCTAAGATAGACAACGTGCAAGTGATAGAGTCATAGTTTCCTATGCTTCAGGAATTTGCAACCAACACTCAGACATCATAAAGTCATACCTCCCTATGCTTTATTATGATTCAACAACCAAGTGTTAATTCAGATCAAAATAAAGGGAGTACTTGTATTTTTTTTGCTGGATCTTAAGACAAGGTAATGCTTCAGGATTTTTAGGATCCCTTCGGCAATATTTTGCAAGAATTGGAGAAGATGAATGTTGTCTTGTTTGTCAGCATAAGCCTTGTTTTTAGTTTCTATTGTGATTTGCCTACATGTAAATTATTCTACCTGCTTGAGGAAAGTGAGAGAAAAACTTCAGTAAGTAGCTATCTCGTGGATTAGTTACACTGGAAGGTTCATTTCACCTAATCAGCAATTGTGCAGCAGATTAGAGTAGGTTGGTATCATTTCAATTTGATTTGATTTTGTTTTTAGCAACAAGTTTCTTTCAATATTTAATTTTATACAAGTGCGAAGTAGAAAAGCACTGGAGTTCGGAGCCCGAAGTGAAGGCCATAGAGACTCATTGACTTTATGTCATTTTCAGGTTCAGTTTATAGTCAAGTCTTGAGTCATTTTTTAGTCAATTTCAAGACAATTCAAAGTCAGTTTGTGTCATTTGAGTTGTCAGTATTTAGTCATGTTTTTCAGTTTGAGTTTTTTACTGTACTGGCCCACATGGTTAGGCACTTGGTCTACGGTGTTCTTGACACCTCCAAGGAGCTTCCATCCCCAATAAGGCTGATGTTAATGTTTGTATTTGCATCTTGCCATCAGTGATCAAAAATACTCTTTTCATATCATTTTAGGAGTCCCACACAGAAATTTTTGTCATTTCACCTAGGTCTTCATTAAAAAATTTACTCACTGATGGTAGCCATATTAAAAAAAATCACTCTTCCTAAAAAATTCATACTTGTTGGCCCACCTTCATGTATTGCTGAGCATACTTTAGTCATGAAAGTCCATTTCATCATGTCATTATGTAAGTTAGGTCACCATGAATTCTAGTCACTCAAGGTCTTCATTAGGTCTCTAAGTTTTCATTTTCCAAGGTCCAATAAAAAGGCATTCCATTCCATAAGGTCAACAAGTGAAAGAGTGAACAAAATAAACATCTCTTTACCATGTAAAGAGATGATTTGCAAATATGTAATTATCCTTTCAAAGCTGGAATTTTATGTCATTTATATGTAATAAGTACAAGGTTCCCAAGCTACCAACTCAGTTCCATATGCCAAACACATCAAACTTCAAAGTATGAAGAGTTCCTACTCAAAAATTATCAATCTAAAAAGTAAACAAGACAGAGTTAAAGGGTATTTTTCAAGTTTTTAAAGGTGAATTTGAACATAGCAAAGTGGGCTCCAAGAACTAATTCATTTGATCCATCAAGTAGAAAGGCCATTAAAACCTACAAGAGGCACTCATTTTCTCTCTAATCCATCAATATCACCCTCACCTACACTCCATCTACATCTCATAACCTTTTCCCAAGCTCATTCCTCTCATTTCCCTCACTTTCCTACAAACCCTAGCCTATTGCTACACTTTTGACACATTCCTATGTTAGGGTTGTGTTTTTCCCTTTTGGACACCTTTCCCTCACTCATGTATATAAATTCTACCTCCTCACACTCTCTAAAATCTATCCTTATCCCCCAAAATATCCCCAAGAATTTAGACAACCCCTAACCTCTTCATTCCCCTCCCTCCACAAGATCCCTTGTTTTCCCTACACTTCTAGAGCGACTTTAAGATAATCCACTTGTATCCTTGATGGAGTGTCCAAATGACTTTCTTGATAATCCAATAACATATATATAGAGAGATATTTAAAATGAACTATCATAAGCTCAATTTGTACTTTAGGAAGGTCTCCAAAAGTTGCCTACAAAAGAAAACTGCATTTTTTCACCCTCATTCTACACTTTTTTACTAGTATTTGGAGGATTGATTTTTGAGGGGCTATACTTGATCATTTTAAGTTCTTGATAGGTCCATTGTGTAGCCAAGAGAGATATATTTCCAACTAGCTATCATGAGCTTAGTTTGAAGCTCAGGAAGGCCTCCAAACGTGGCATGAAAAATGGCGTTGCACGCCTGGGTGTTACGCTGCGTGTTTCCTCTTGGCACTGCGCGCCTGCTTTATGGGCTGCACATTTGACTGTTTTCCACAAAAAACTCCAAAAATTGTGCTATAACCTTAAAATATTCAGTAAAATAACTCCAGAGCCTCCATCAATCAAGTAAGTTTCCATTAGCACCATTCCTCTCCTCATCAAGTCAATTTGTTGGTGTTTGAGCTTGTTTAAAGAATTGGTGTTTATTTTTAAGTTTGAAACCCTAGTATAATTCCATAAATCCCAATTTCCTATCAAATTTCACTCCTTAGCACTTTAAATCCATTCCCACATCATAATTACCCTATCCTTACTCCCTATATCACATAATCCCTTTTCCCTAAACCTTTCATCCCCAAACCCCAAGACCTAGGCTACTCATTTGCCTAGGCTCCCAAAATCCCTAACCTGTAATAAAATTCCCTATCCCAAATGCCATAATAGTTATACTCCATATAAATCCTCTAAAATCATAAACCCCTTCCCCCATCTCCCTAAATTTCCCTATCTTATTCATCACTCCCCAAACTTCAATTCCATTCCATTATACCTCCCTAGGTGTTTAACACCAATACACCATGGAAGAAAAACAGAGAAACTACAAAGAGGGAGAAGAAAGAGAGGAGAAAAGACACCACAAAGGAGGGATATTCTCAAGGCTTGAGCCATCATACACCAAGGAGTTGATATCATTACCCCTAACAGTCAAATGTTTTCAAACATGTGGGTTATTTTAAGTTTTGTGAAATGGTCCAAAAAGTGGAGGAGGTAGGTTTTCATGAGAAGCTTACAGACATGTTTTCCAACACTTTGAAAGGAGAAAAGGCCATCATTTTAGATTTTTATTTCATATTATCATTATATTCCATATCTCAGCCATAGACATGCCCAACCAAGGTGAGAAATGGTTTAA
The DNA here is from genome assembly GCA_034641835.2 of Pinus albicaulis. Lineage (NCBI taxonomy): Eukaryota > Viridiplantae > Streptophyta > Pinopsida > Pinales > Pinaceae > Pinus > Pinus albicaulis. The sequence continues at coordinate 1,561,019,255 of CM076581.1, forward strand.
AAACCTAGATCTGGATGTTCGAAACTACAAACCCTAATCAAGAAGAAAGCGAAAGATAAGTTAAATTTTCTTAATTATACTTCCCTAATGGAATATCATACCATATTAGGTCTCCATGAAGAAATTTTGGAGAAATTTGTAGGAAATTTGAAGAAAATTTGGGAAATTTTGAAAAACTCTTCGAAGGCACATTTTCGAGAAATCTTGTTTTAGACACATTGTTTCATAGAATATTGTGCAAAAGAAATGAATTTGGAGAAACTGGAGGAGGGTGTTCTTCAAAACATGCCAAATAAAAAAAACCTCTCTCAGTTTTACAAAAATCCTCATGGTTAGTGAGATATCGCTCCATATTTGAGGCCCATCTTTCCAGAAAAATCAGAATTTTTGCACGGCTGGAATTCTAGGTGTGCAACACCCTAGGCGCTGCGCTCTTGTTTGAGCCACTTTTTGACCAAAATTCCACTATTAATGGATGAAAAATGACAAATAAATTCAATAAAAACAACTTTTGTAGCCTTTTTTTGGACAACTAGAAGGTGAAAAAGGAAAAAAGCACCCAAAAAATCATGTTTCTGCCCTCTTTTTGGGGCTTGCGCTGACCAGTCTTGAGAGAATAAATTATTGACAAGAAAAATCAACTCCATTATGCAAAATAAAGTCATATTTATAAATTAGACTGGAAAATATTTCCAACGAGCCATCCTGAGCCCAATTTTCACATCGGGAAGGCACTCAAAATCAGGCTGCAAAATGGATGGCACGTTTGACAGTTGTTTGATTTTTGAGTTTTTGTGAAAATTTGACTTTTTATATTGGGGAATCATGTTTTTAGCTTTGTAAATCAATGATGTAAATGTAATTATGGTATTTTTACTATTACTTAGGGTAAATACATTAGGTTAGAACTCATGATTAGGTGTAATGAATCAGTTTGCAAAAAGTTAGGGTTGAGTGACTTGGACCTCCCTACACTTCAGCTTTCAGCTTAGTCTTTGGTGGAACTTCTCCTCCTCTCATGGATTCGACCCCTGAGGCTGGGAGGATTTTTTTTTAGGCCTATATCATGTAATTTTTCTGTCATTAAATAGGTTGGAAACAATTGGATGTTGGCATATTGATCAGAGACTCTATTGTAATCATTTTGGCAGGAACTTAATAAAATTGTTGCAGCTATTTCTTTGGGATACCTATGGTATGGTTGTCTAGCATTGTTTATTATCTTGTTTCATTTGTATTAATGTATTGTTGGTTCATATTCCATTTCATGTCTATTGTATGATCACTTTCAATTTAGAGAAACAAAATTCATCTCACATGCTCTGTTTTCGGAAAGTTTTCATAGTCTTTTCATCTTTCTTTCAGTTTAGGAATAATTCATCTTTCATGCTCTTCCTAGCTCCTCACCTATTTGAATCATTCCATCCCAAGAACCTTAATTTTCTAGCCTTATTACCTACCTTTCCCCATTGAATCTCTGCAATCCTAATCCTATTTTCCCTTAACTAGCCTCTTTGACCTAATATCCTAATCTAGCAACCCAATCAAAACAAAACAAACCCTTCTGCATTTCATAGCTAGCCTAAAACCCGAATTTATCTAGCCCTCTTGGCTCTGACCTTGTGGAGAGAGCCCTCTCCAGTTTGGTAGGGCTATATACCAATCCAAAATATTGGTCCGTGGTCACCTCTCTTGGGATTTATTCTTCAGCCTTAGAAATCTGGCGGAGTGATAACATACTAGCGCCATTTCCGGGAAGGTGAAAATTCTTACCTACCTTGCCCCATTGAATCTCGAGAATCCTAATCCTATTTTCCCTGACCTAGCTTCTTTTACCTAATATCCTCATCTATCAACCCAATCAAAACAAAACAAACTCTTCTACATTTCATAGGTAACCTAAAACCCTAATTTATCCAGCCCTCTTATTTGTGACCTTGTGGAGAGAGCCCTCTCCGGTTTGGTAGGGCTAGATACCAAGCCAAAAGATTGGTTTGTGGTTACCTCTGTTGGGATTTATTCTTCAGCCTTAGAAATATGGCAGAGTGATAACATACTGGCGTCATTTCCTGGGAGGTGAAAAGACAAATATTCCCTTGGAAAGAACAACAAAGATCGAATTTGATTGCTGATGGTGAACAGTGGTCAGATGCATATGAAGACTGCATCATTCACCTTGTGACTCAAGTGTCGAAGAATCCAAAGGTTCAGAATTTTTATGGCGACTCCCCTCTTCAAGAACCAACTGTTTAAAAAAATTATCGCTGACTTCATTGTTGTTAAAATGGATTCGATTACTCGAAGGTATACCCCTATTAATCGAGCTCATATTCTTGGTTTTCAAAACCGTATTCCTTGTATAGATTGGAAATCAAGGTTGTCAAAGTTTAAGGGTCAATAAAGTGAAGATGCTAGTTTTCATTTGGTCAAATTTGATTTTCATATGCACAAACTAAAGATTGAGGTTCCTAACGATTGTCTCATGAAGATGTTTATGGCTACCTTGGAGGACAAAGTGATAACATTGTATGAGAGTCTGCCATCTGCTAGTTTATATTCTCTAAAGGAATTTCATTCAGTTTTCTTTCAACATTATGAAAGCTCTAATTCATCCTTGTCGATGGTTGATATTTGTTGTGAGATCTTCAATAATTTCATTTAGTTTCTTGAAAATTTGTATGGGGATGAAGATTGTCTAGATGATGATATCATATAAGCGCTATATGATTTTTGCTCGCAACAAGAATCGACAGTTTCATCCTTGGATGAAAAATACCAGGGCCTAGAAAAAGAAATGCCTATTTCTAATCTTGAAAATGAGAATCATCAAGCCAATGTTAACTACTATAAAACTTAGTTTTCTCCCTAGTCTGAAGATGAGATGGATCATCTCCAAAAAAGTTATGTTACAACCCAAGCTAATGCAGGTTTGCAGTGTTCACATAGTCAAGAATTTGTTAGTGAATCTTCTTCCATTATTGAAAATGAAAATTTGATTATAAATGATGACAGTCATGAGATTGATGAAACTATAAAGGAAGTTATTGAGAGTTTTTGATCAGCGGTTGTCATTGATGTCAACCCAAGCAGCACTAGGGTCTAACCCAATATTTCATGGGAATTTTTACCTACCAAATTAATATATTCTGGGTCAATAATGCTTTTTATGGTTTCTACTTGTCGATATGTTTCCGTTGATATATGGCACGCCATGTAATTCTTCACAGTTTGAGAGATATTCATGTTTGAAGTTTGTACCCCCAGTTAGTGGGCTAAAACCCCATGGGGTTGGGGCATGGGTCATTGAAAAGTCATAATTAATATCTTTTAAGCTCCTAAAATCCCTCCCAATTTCACTTGTTGAAGCCCCTCTCAACTTAAGCATTTATATAAATTGTGATCTTATTTTCCTCCTTAGGCAAGGGATTTCACCATTTGAAACAAGTGATCATGGAATTTGCGCTCTAACTTTTTTTCTACGAAGGGTCAGAAGCTTAAATTTTTATGAGGCGAAGTGTTTGTGCAGGCTCCTGAAATTCATCTCAAAGAAGTGACCTTGGTAAATTCATTATAACTCTCTCTCTTGGTATTGGATTGGAATTTTGTAAAAAATGGTGGATAGTACATAGTCTATACTTTTCTCTCTATCAATTTCAAATCCAAATAAAGAAACAGTGACACACGGCATGCCGTACAAGTGTGCTCTGCTGAAACAATCCATAATCAGGGCATTGTGAGAGATTGGGTATAACTCTCCCTTGAAGAATCCAAATTGGGTCAGACCTGTGGAATTGGAAAGATGACTCAGAGGACTACTACAAGACCAAAAATTAGATATTTGGGATCTGAAATAACAGAGATACACCAAATTCAATATAGAGCTCCTAGAAGGAAAGAAAAAGCTAGATCATGTGTTTTCAAGGGTTGCAAAGGACCAGAATTTCTATGGTATCAAAGCAAAGAAAGGTGTAGAAGAGGGTAGCATGACAAGAGAAACAACCAAGGTGCATAATAGCAGCAAGAAGTTCATCATATGAAGTTTTCAAGTGGGCAACACTGCATACAATCATTGTAAATACATTATTGTACAAATTGTACTAGTATCTATCTGCCAAGGGTTGAAGAGCCAGTGTTGGGAGGTCTAGGATCATCATTAGGTGGTTGTGTCAAAGTTGGGGTTATGGTCGAAGTATATCTTCTTCTTCTACATCATTCTATATCATTGTAAAGTGGACCATTTTCCCTAGTACAGGAGTCCATTCTTCTTTTATTCTTTTATAAGGTGGTAGGGTGCTGAGACATTGGGTATAACTCTCCCTTGAAGAATCCAAATTGGGTCAGACCTATGGCATTGGAAAAACGACTCAGAGGACTACTACAAGACCGAAAATCAGATATTTGGGATCTAAAATAACATAGATACACCAGATTCAATATAGAGCTCCTAGAAGGCAAGAAAAAGCTAGATCATGTGTTCTCAAGGGTTGCAAAGGACCAAAATTTCTATGACAGCAAAGCAAAGCAAGGTGTAGCAGAGGGTAGCATGACAAGAGCAATAACCAAGGTGCATAACAACAACAAGAAGTTCATCATATGAATTTTTCAAGTGGGAAGCATTGAATACAATCATTGTAAAGGTATCATTGTACTTAGTCATTGTAAATACATTATTTTACAAAATGTACTAGTATCTATCTGCCAAGAGTTGAATAGGTAGTGTTGGGAGGTCTAGGATCATAATTAGGTGGTTTTTTCAAATTTGGGGTTATGGTATAAGTATATCTTCTTCTTCTACATCATTCTATATCATTGTAAAGTGGATCATTTTCCCTGGTACGGGAGTCCATTATTATTTTATTCTTCTATAAGGTGGTAGGGTGGTGCTAGGGTGAGTTGTAGCTCATTGGGTGTTGGGGCATCCGTTCAGTTGCCTACTGAAGAATCTCCGGGATTGGAGCGTACATCGAGTGGGAGTTGGAGAAGAATTCTTTTATAGATTCTAGGAAGTTGGAGCTTTATTTTCAATTGGAGTTGAATGTTAAAGAATTATTAGAAAAGAATTAGGTGTATTTTGTCCCAGAGTGGGTTTCCACCTTAAAAACTGTGTGCATTTTTGTTCCTCTTGTTTCCTGCTATCATTGTACAAACAATTTGATAATAATTAAAGATTAAATAATTCTCTAATTGAAAGGAATATTGATTCACCCCCTCCCCCCTCCCCCAATTCCCTCCTCTCGTGTTTCCAACAATTGTTATCAGAGCAGGTTCCCTCAATAGTAGTTTAACAGCTAGAAGGAGGTCATGGAGCATACCAAGAATGGTGTACCTCTATTCAATGAAAATAATTATGCACTTTGGAAATGAAGAATGGAGGTCTATGTCTTGGTGCAAGGTTATGAACTATGGGACACTGTTCAAAATGGATTTACATCAACCACGGATGAACAAGGTAAGAAGGATTTGGTAAATGATGCAAAATCAAAGAATATTATTATCAGTGGACTTATTGAATCTGCTTATCATAAGGTGTTAGGTTGTAAAACCGCAAAAAATGTATGGGACAAGCTTGAGAATATATATGCAGGTGACTCAAATGTCAAAGAAGCAAAGCTTCAAATATATATAGCAAAATTTGAGCAACTCAGAATGAAAGAAGATTACAACATTGTTGCATACTTCCAATACGTTGATGAAATAACCAATACTCTGGAAGGATTGGAGAGCCAGTTGATGAGAAGGCTATTCAACCCAAAGGTATCGGTCTTAGAATACAGTGAAAATCTAGACAAACTCAGCAAGGAAGAATTACATGGAGTTCTCATAGCATATGAAATGAGGCTTGATGAAGAAAACGATACTTCAAATCTAGAAACTGCATTCGTTTCATCTAAGAAAACCAATAAGGACAAACAACCTTCAATTGAAATGACATGCACCTGCAAGTGTGAAGAAAAGGGAGATGATGGAGAAGGTCTTTCAAATGAAGAATATGCTTACTTTACGAGAAAACTAAAACCTGTAAGGGAAAATTCAAAGGTAAACTTCCATTGATATGTTTTGGTTGTGGTGAGGTTGGGCATTTCGTAGCAAAATGTCCGAATAAAAGTGATGGCAACTCAAAACGAAAGAAAGTCTTTAAGAAATTCAACAAGCAAGGCAAAAAGAAAGGATCCAAAAGGAACTTTCTCTCTAAAGAAGATAGCTCATCATTTGATGAAGAAAGTGATAGCAAAGAAGAAGCCAATGAGAAATTATTGTTTATGGCCAAGCACAATAAACAAGAAGTATCAAAGAATGAAGAAGAAGGGTTGACCATATAAGAATTTTATGAGGAGGCAATCAACCTTATAAAAGAGCTCAATGCTGAGAAGATCTATTCCAATACTCTTGAAGAATAAGTTCAAGGTCTCAAAATTGAGTTTGAAGAACAAAAATGTATTGAAGAGTCACTTCAAAAGAAGTTGGAAGAAAGCAAACAAGAAAGGGAAGCATTAGAAGCCGAAGTAGTCTCACTACGTAAGGAAGTGAAGAAGGCAAAAACTGTCCAAAACTATGTGAATAGCTCAAAGGAATTGGAAGAAAACATCAACAATCAACGATCTTACAACGACAGAACTGGCCTCAGTTACAAAGAAGAAGAAGCAGGACCTTCTACAACAAAACACAATGAACCTATGAGATTTGACATACATGAAGACTTCATTGGACAAGATTCACAAGCACATCCTTGGAAGACGATTCCTCGACGAATATTTTCATCCAGGTACGAACATATTTTTCATGGCTATTGTTATTCATGTGGAAATTTGGTCATAAAGCTGTAGAATGTTGCATGTACCCTAGGAACTAATACAATTCCAAGAGATTCTTCAAATATGAACCTCCCAGGGCTCAACGAAGCATAAATAGATTTGAACATTTAAGAAATAATATGGAATGTTACAAAAGTTAGAACTTTGGACACATAGCCAGAGACTGCAGACTTGAAAATCCTCCAGAAGAATCTTTGAAGCCACAGAATGAACGAACATGGAAGAAGAAGAAGACTGATAATTGTGCTCTCTCTCTCAAGGCCCAAAAAAATAAATATGTGTGGTATGTTGACAACGGTTTCTCAACGCATATGACTGGAGATAGAAGGAAATTTTTATCTCTGAAAGAGAAGAAGGATGGAACCATATCCTTTGGAAATGATGGATCTTCAAATGTTATAGGATCAGGTACCGTCACTCTCAGAAGAAAATATGTTATAGCCAAGAATGTTCTATTGGTTGAAAACATGAATCACAATCTGCTCAGTGTTGGACAAATGTGTGATCAAGGACACACAATGCTATTCAACTCCACAAAATGTGAAATCATGAAAGCCAGGTATGGTAAAATTGTGGCTACAGCAAGTCAAGCTCCAAACGAAATATATGTTCTGGATGAAGCAAGTAAAGCATGTCTACTAGCTAAAGAAGTGAAATTTGGTTATGGCACAAACGAATGGGTCACATAAACTTTGACAATCTTGTTAGGATAAGCAAAAAGGAAGCAGTACGAGAAATGCCGAAAATCTCAAAACCTTCCAACACACTATGTGAGGCATGTCGGCATGGCAAGTAGACAAAAATCCAATTTAAAAAAAAAAGAACACTTTGCATCACATCCATTGGAATTGATACATACTGATCTATGTGGTCTTGTGAGAACAAAAGGCTTAGACGGAGAATTATATTTCATGTTAATGATAGATGACTATACTAGGATGACAGTCATCAGTTTCCTCAAGAAAAAATCTGAAGCATTTGAGTGATTTAAGATCTACAAGGAGTTGGTTGAAAATGAAAATAATTTTAAAATAAAGTGTTTAAGATCAGATAATGGTGGAGAATTCACTTCCAAATTATTTCAGCAATACTGTGATGAAAATGGAATAAAAAGGAAATTTTCAACAACATGAACACCTCAGAAAAATGGAGTTGTTGAAAGAAAGAATAGAACCATATAGGAAATGGGTAGAACAATTTTGAAGGACTCAAAATTCGATGAAAAATTATGGGTTCAAGAAATTGTATGGCAGTCTTCATTATCAACCAAAGTCTTCTCAGAAATAATTGCAACAAGACTCCATATGAATTATGGAAAGGAAAACTAGCTAATGTAAAACATTTCGGAATCTTTGGAAGCAAATGTTATATCAAAAGAGAAGATCAAAATTTGGGTAAGTTTGAATCATGTGTTGATGAAGGTATCTTTTTTGGTTACTCAAGAAAAATAAAGGCCTATAAATGCTATAATCTAAGAAGAAAATAGATAGTGGAGAGCATAAATGTTACATTTGATGAAGATGGTGTTCTAGCGAGTAATGATGAGGATCTAGAATCTTTGAAACTTGAAACAGAGGCTGAAAAAGACACAGATAAAATTGTAGAACAAGAAGAAACTATCAATGAGGAAGAAGTAAACAATGATCATCAAGATATACCAGAACAACAACAAGAAGCTCCTCCAAGGAGAAGAAAAGAGTGGATTCAAAAGAACCATCCATCAAATCAAATCATTGGTGACATAAATGAAGTTCGACAACTGCGTTCATCACAACAAGCTCATATTGCTTTTCTAGAAACCTTTGAGCCTAGTAGTTTTGAGGAAGCAAGCCAAAATGAACATTGGGTAGCAGCTATGAATGAAGAATTGGATCAAATTGAGAAGAATAACACCTGGGAATTAGTTCCATGACCAAAAGATAAAAATGTCATTGGGACTAAATGGGTGTTCATGAACAAATTGAATGAACATGGGCAGGTTACCAGAAACAAAGCAAGATTGGTTTGCAAAGTCTATGCACAAGTGGAAGGAATTGATTTTGACGAAACATTTGCACCAGTTTCCAGAATGGAAGCCATCCGAATTTTTCTTGCCTATGCATGTTCAAGAAAAATCAAAGTCTACCAAATGGATGTTAAGTCAGAATTTCTGAATGGAGAATTAGAATAAGAAGTTTACATCGAACAACCTAAAGGTTTTCTACTATCATAAAAAGAAGACTATGTTTGCAAGTTAAAGAAGGATCTATATGGTCTCAAGCAGGGTCCCAGAGCATGGTAAGCTCGTCTTGATGGATATCTACATCAACAAGGGTTCAAGAAAGGTACTGTTGATAGCAATCTTTATGTACAAAAAGATAAAGATAATTTAACAATCGTTGAGGTATATGTGGATGATAGAATATTTGGTAGCAATGATAATCGACTAAGTAAGAACTTTTCTACAGAGATGAAAAGTGAGTTTGAGATGTCTTTACTTGGTGAGATGACATACTTCTTAGGGCTTCAAATATCTCAGCAAGAGAAAGGAATATTTATATGTCAAGCTAAGCACATCAAGGAAATGCTCAAGAAATTCAAAATGGAAGATTGCAAACCCGTCCTTTCTTTGATGGTAACAGGTTGCAAATTGAGCATAGACGACTCATCTAAGGCTGTGGATCAGAGGTTGTATAGATCTATGATTGGTAGTCTTCTATATGTAACAGCCTCTCGGCCAGATGTTATGCAAGTAGTTGGACAAGTAGCAAGATTCGAAGCAGCACCAAAAGAATCACATATTATTGCCGTCAAAAGAATTCTTCGATATCTAAAGGGCACAAAAGAATATGGCTTGTGGTATCCCAAGGGTAACAATCTCATTATTCAAGCCTTTACAGATGCAGATTGGGCAGGAGGCATTGAAAATCGTAAGAGTACTAGTGGAGCAACATTCTATCTAGGTGGTTGTATTGTATCATGGTTGAGAAAAAAGAAAACTTCAATCTCGTTATCTACAGCGGAAGCATAATACATTGCAGTAGCATCATGTTGTACTCAAGTCCTTTGGATGAAACAAAATTTGCAAGATCTTCAAGTACAATTCAGTGAGCCTATTCCCATATTTTGTGACAACACTAGTGCCATCAGCATCTCCAAGAATCCTATCATGCATTCAAAAATAAAACACATTCTGATCAAATATCATTTTGTTAGAGAACAAGTCACTGAAAATAATATCAAACTTGAGTATGTTTTTACAAAAGAACAAATTGCTGATATCTTCACTAAACCTTTACCTTGTGAAGCATTTGAATATCTTTGTCAAAATCTTGGGATTGTCCCAAGTTCTCATTATATTACAGGTTTGCAGGACGGTTGTGTGTCAGAGGGAGTGGAAGTGTGTACAGATCTACAGGATGGTTTTGTTTCAAGAGGAGTTCCCTTTGCCATTGATGTCAAAGCGGGAGAGAATGTTGTAGGAAGAGGTGTCATGATTGTAGGGGGAGTACTTGTGTTGCCATCAATGCCAAAGGGGGAGATTGTTGATTAGCGGTTGTCATTGATGTCAACCCAAGCAGCACGAAGGGCTAACCCAATATTGCATGGGAATTTTGACCTACCAAATTAATATATTCTTCGTCAATAATTCTTTTGATGGTTTCTACTTGTCGAGATGTTTCCATTGATATATGGCGCACCATGTAATTCTACACGGTTTGAGAGATATTCATGTTTGAAGTTTGTACCCCCAGTTAGTGGGCTAAAACCCCATGCGGTTGGGGCATGGGTCATTGAAAATTAATAATTAATATTTCTTAAGCTCCTAAAATCCCTCCCACGTTCACTTGTTGAAGCCCCTCTGAACTTAAGCATATATATAAATTGTGATCTTCTTTTCCTCCTTAGGCAAGGGATTTCACCATCTGAAACAGGTCATCGTGTAATTTGCGCTCTAAATTTTTTCTACAAAGGTTCAGAAGCTTAAATTTTTATGAGGCGAAGCCAAAATATTTAGGAAGCTGCTGTAAAAATTTCAAATCAAGGTGCGCAATATTTTTGGAGATATGATCTGTGGAAGTCAGGGTTTTTGTAGGCTCCTGAAATTCATCTCAAAGAAGTGACCTTGGTAAATTCATCATGAATCTCTCTCTGAGTATCGGATTGGAATTCCGTAAAAAGTGGCAGATAGCGCACATTCTGTAATTTCTCTCTATCAATTAGCAAAATGAAGAAATAGTGACATGTGGCATGCCATACAAGTGAGATCTGCTAAAACAGTCCATAACTAGGGCATTGTGAGATATTTGGTATAACTCTCTCCTGAAGAATCCAAATTGGGTTAGACCTATGGCATTGGAACTATGAATCAGAGGACTACTACAGGACCAAAAATCAGATATTGAGGATCTGAAATAATAGAGATCCACCAGATTCAATATAGAGCTCCTAGAAGGCAAGAAAAAGCTAGATCATGTGTTGTCAAGGGTTGCAAAGGACCAGACTTTCTACGGCAGCAAAGCAAAGAAAGGTGCAACAGAGGTTAGCATGAAAAGAGTAGCAACCAAGGTGCATAACAGCAGTAAGAAGTTCATCATATGATTTTTTCAAGTGGGCATCACTGCATACAATCATTGTAAAGGTATCATTGTACTTAGTCATTGTAAATACATTATTGTACAAATTGTACTAGTATCTATCTGCCAAGGGTTGAAGAGGCAGTGTTGGGAGGTCTAGGATCATCATTAGGTGGTTGTGTCAAAGTTGTGGTTATGGTCTAGTATATCTTCTTCTTCTACATCATTCTATATCATTGTAAAGTGGACCATTTTCCCTGGTACGGGAGTCCATTCTTCTTTTATTCTTCTATAAGGTGGTAGGGTGGTGCTAGGGTGAGTTGTAGCTCATTGGGTGTTGGGGCATCTGTTCAGTTGACTACTGAAGAATCTCGGGCATTGGAGCATCCATCCATTGGGAGCTGGAGAAGAATGCTTTTCTAGATTCTAGGAATTTGGAGCTTTATTTTCAATTGGAGTTGAATATTAAAGAATTATTAGAAAAGAATTAGGTGGATTTTGTCCCGGAGTGGGTTTCCACCTTAAAAACTGTGTGCATTTGTGTTCCTCTTGTTTTATGCTATCATTGTAAAAACACTGATAATAATTGAAGATTAACTAATGCTCTAATTGAAAGGAATATTGATTCACCCCCTCCCCCCCCAAGTATTTCCAACAAGAGTAAGCCAATTTGTGATGATGATTTCCTACAATATTAGATAACAGAGACTATTTTATTTTATGAAGATGATAGGGGTGTCATGTTTAACAATCTTGAAAAAAAAATTATGTTCAAGGATTATTTAGAATATGAATTTGAAGAGTATGAACCTAAGATAGACAACGTGCAAGTGATAGAGTCAGAGTTTCCCGTGCTTCAGGAATTTGCAACCAACACTCAGACAACAGAGAGTCATAATTCCCTATGCTTTTCTATGAATCAAAAACCAAGTGTTCTTTCAAATCAAAATAAAGGGAGTACTTTTATTTTTGTTGCTCGATCTCAAGACAAGGTAATGCTTCAAGATTTTTAGGATCCCTTCGGCAGTCTTTTACAAGCATTGAAGAAGATGAATGTTGTCTTGTTTGTCAACATAAGCCTTGGTTTCAATTTTTATTGCTAGTTTCCTACATGTACATCATTCTGTCTGCTCGAGGAAAGTGAAAGAAGAAATTCAATAAGTAGCCATCTCCTGCATTGGTTACACTGGAAGGATCATTTCACCTAATCAACAATTGTGCAACAGATTAGAGTAGGTTGGTATCATTTCAATTTGATTTGATTTTGTTTTCAGCAACAATTTTCTTTTAATATTGAGTTTTCGACAAGTGTGGAGTAGAAAATCACTAGATTTTGGAACCCAAAGTGAATTCCATAGAGCTTCGTTGAATTTCTGTCATTTTCAAGTTCAGTTTTTAGTCAATTAAGTCAAGTCTTGAGTCATTGTTTCAATCAATTTCAAGACAGTTCAAAGTCATTTTGTGTCATTTTAGTTGTCAGCATTTAGTCATGTTTTTCAGGTTGATTTTTTGACCTTATTGGTCCACATGATTAGTCACTTTGTATACGGTGTTCTTGGCACCTCCAAGGATTTTCCATCCCCAATAAGGCCGATGTTAGTGTCAATATTTGCATTCTACCATCATTGATCAAAAATACTCTTTTGATATCATTTTAGGAGTCCCAATCATAATTTTTTGTCATTTCACCTAGGTCTTCATTCAAAAATTTACTCACTGATGGTAGCCCTAGTCAAACAATTTCACTCTTCCTAAAAAATTCGTACTTTCTCACTCACCTTCATGTCTTTCTGAGAATATTTCAGTCATGAAAGTCCATTTCATCATGTCATTATGTCAGTTAGGTCACCATGAAGTCTGGTCACTCAATGTCTTCATTAGATCTCTAGGTTTTCATTTTCCAAGGTCCAATAAAACACCATTCCATTTCATAAGGTCAGAAAGTGAAAGAGTGAAAAAAATAAACATATATTTACCATGTAAAGAGATGATTTGCAAAGATGTAGTTATCCTTTCAAAGCTACAATTTTATGTCATGTATATATAATAAGTACAAGGTTTCGAATCTTCCAACTCATTTCCATATTCCAAACACATAAAACTTCAAAGTATGAAGAGTTCCTACTCTAGCATGATCAATATACAAAGTAAACAAGACAGAGTTAAAGGGTATTTTGCAAGGTTTTAAAGGTGAAATTAAACATAGCAAAGTGGGTCCCAAGAACTAATTCATTAAATAAATCAATTATAAAGGCTATTAAAACATCAAAGAGGCACTCATTTTCTCTCTAAGCCATCAATATCACCCTCGCCTACACTCCTTCTATCACCCCTAACCTTTTCCCAAGCCCATTCCTCTCATTTCTCGGACTTTCCTACAAACCATAGCCTATTGCTACACTTTTGACACCTTCCTAGGTTAGGGTTGTGTCTTTCCCTTTTCGACCCCTTCCCCTCACTCATTTCTATAAATTACACCTCCACACACTTTGTAACATCTATTGCTTTCCCCAAAAAATTCCCATTGAAATTAGACAACCCATAACCCCTTCATTCCCCTCCCTCTACAAGATTTCCTATTTTCCCTACACTTTAGGAGTGACTTTAGGAAAATCCATTTTTATCCCTGATGGAATGTCCAAATGACTTCCTTGATAAGTGAAATAAAAACTAGACAGAGAGATATTAACAATGAGCTATCCTGAGCTCAATTTGGAGTTGAGGGAGGTCTCCAAAAGTTTTGCTGCAAAAGCACACTACATTTCTGCACTTTATGACCAGTCTTGGGAGAATTAATTTTTGAGGGGATATACTTGATTATTTTGAGTTCTTGATAGTTCCATTATGTAGCCAGGAGATAGATATTTTCAACAAGCTATCATGAGCTCAATTTGGAGCCCGGGAAGACCTCCAAAAGTGTCCTACAAGATGAAGTTGCACGCATGTGTGTTGCGCTGCACGTTTCCTCTTGGTGTTGCGCGCCTACTTTATGCACTGTGCATTTGAATTTTTTCCATAGAAAAATTCAAGACTTGTGATATCACCTTCAAATATTCAGAAAAATAACTCCACATCCTCCATCAATGAAGTAAGTTTCCATTAGCACCATTCCTCTCTTCATCAAGTCAATTTGTTGGTGTTTGAGATTGTTTAAAGAATTAGTGTTTATTTTGAACTTTGAAACCCTAGTATCATTTCCTAAATCCTAATTTCATATCAAATTTCACTCCCTATCACTTTAATTCCCTTTCCACATCATAATTACCCTATCCTTACTCCCTATATCACATAATCCATTTTCCTTAAACCTTTCATCCCCAAACCCTAAGACCTAAGCTACCCATTTGCCTAGGCTCCCAAAATCCATAACCTGTAATAAAATTCCCTATCCAAAACCCCATAACATTTATACTCCTTTTCACTCACCTCAAATCATAAACTCATCCCCCCATCTCCCTAAATTTCCCTATCTCATTCCTCACTCCCCAAACTTTATTTCCATTCCATTACACCTCCCTATTGTTTTAACACCAATACACCATGGAAGAACAACAAAGAAACTACAGTGAGGGAGATGAAAGAGATGAGAAAAGACACCACAAAGGAGGGATAGTCTCAAGGCTTGAGCCATTATACACCAAGGATTTTATATCATTACCCCTAGCAGTCAAATGTTTTCAAACATGTGTGTTATTATAAGTTTTGTGAAATGTTCCAAAAAGTGGAGCAGGTAGGTTTTCATGAGCAGCTCACAGACATGTATACCACCAATTTGAAAGGATACAAGGCCATAATTTTAGGTTTTGATTTCATATTCTCATTATATACGATATCTTAGCCACAGACATGCCCAACCAAGGTGCGAAATGGTTTGAAAACCTATACTTAGATGTTCGAAACTACAAACCCTAATCAAGTAGAAAGAGAAAGGTAAGTTAAATTTGATTACTTATACTTCCCTCATGGAATATAATACCATATTAGGTCTCCATGAAGCAATTTTGGATAAATTTTGACTAAATTTGAAGAAAATTTGGGAAAATTTGAAAAACTCTTCGAAGGCACATTTTCCAGAAATCCTGTTTCAGACATCTTTGTGTAGAGAATATTGTGGCAACAAAAAAATGAATTTGGAGAAACTAGAGGAGGTTGTTGTTAAAACATGCCAAATAACAAAAAATTCTCTCAGGTTCAAAAAATACATCATTCTTAGTGAGATATCTCTCCATCTTGGAGGCCAATTGTTCCAAAAAAATCAAAATTCTTGCACAACTGGAATGCTAGGCGTGCAGTGCCCTAGGCGCTGCACTCTTTTTTGAGCCACTTTTTTACCAAAATAAAACCACCATTGGATTCCAAATGATGAAAAAATACAATAAACAACTTTTCTATCCTTTTTTTGGACAAGTGACAGGTGAAAAAGGAAAAAAACACCCAAAAAATCATGTTTCTGCCCTCTTTTTGAGCCTTGCACTGTGGGTTGAGAAGTCTTGGGAGTAAAATTTTGACAGGTAAAATCAACTCCATTCTGCAAAATAAAGGAAAATTTGGAAATTATACTAGACAAGCTTTCCAACGAACCATCCTGAGACCAATTTTGACACCGGGAAGGCACTCAAAATTAGGCTACATCATGGATGGCGCGTTTGACAGTTGTCTAATTTTTCTGAGTTTTTGTAAAAATTTGACTTTTTATCTTGGGGAATCATGTTTTTACCTCTGTAAATCAATGATGTAAATGAAATTATGGTACTTTTACTATTACCTAGGGTAAATATATTAGGTTAAAACTCATGATGAGGTGTAATGAATCAGTTTGCAAAAATTTAGGGTTGAGTCACTTGGAGCTCCCTACACTTCAGCTTTCAGCTTAGTCTTTCGTGGAACTGCTCCTCCTCTCATGGATTTGACCCTTGAGGCTGGGAAGATTTTTTTCGAGGCCTATATCATGTAATTTTTCAGTCATTTCACAAGTTGGAATCGGTTGGATGTTGGCATGTTGATCAGAGGCTCTATTGTAATCATTTTGGCAGGAGCTTAGTAAAAGTGTTGCAACTATTTCTTTGGGATACCTGTGGTATGGTTGTCTAGAATTTTTTATTCTCTTTTTTCATTTGTATGAATCTATTTTTGGTCCATATTCTATTTCATGTCTATTTTATGATCAATTTCAAGTTAGAGAAGTAGAATTCATCTCACATGCTCTGTTTTGGGAAAGTTTTCATAGTTTGTTCATTTTTCATGCTCTTCCTAGCTCCTCACCTATCTTAAGCATTCCATACTAAGAACCTTAATATGATAGCCCTATTTTGGCTCGCATGGTCATTACCCAGGTTCAGAGTTCAAGGTTTGCCAACAAACCTTTATACTACTGGCCCTTTCGGCAATGACCCACTTGCACAAGTCAAAGTCTCACCCGAAGTAGTATGGGTGGGTGCTAGAGCTAGGTTTCTGCACCGTAAGAAAGGGTAGGTAAGGCAAGCAGAGCTGCGTCTAGCCCTGTGATACCCAAATTGCCTCTTTCTGAGCAGGATCTATAGGTCTCTTTTCGCATCCACGTGCACATGGTCAACTATACTACAATGTTTGATAACTATATACTTCTATGACAGTAGCACATTATTTCATAAAATAGAACAGAATAGATCCAGATGAAGTAAACACACTTACACAGAACTTTCATAGCTAAATATAGAATATGGTAACGCATAATACAACAATTACCAATTATTCTCATAAACAGTACACATAGATTCAGTTCTTGAACAACCTTTCTTATTCATTAATTCATCAATTCCGTCTTACAATACCCGTCCCGACCTGTGCACACAGCAACAAGGTCCACACACAGCAGGACTCTGGATCTCCATGCACACAGCTAGCAATAGTCCTTCCCAAAAGCCCAAACAGATCTACTAACCCACAATTCGCATCAAGAGCTCTTCATCATCTTCTACCTACAATCTAAAATTTCCCTCTATTTATAACCATATTTCCTAATTTTTCCTATGGTCCGCAACCCGTGGTTTTCAGACCCCACATCTACCCTCTACCCTATTACAATTATTTCGGGGCTTTGACCCACCCGAAAACCCCTATGCTAGACTAAATATAATAAAGAATATGCAACATTGGTCCAATTTCGCAGCTTACCGAAAACCCTGTTCCAACAGTCCCCCAACACAACCTTGTGACTCGTCCCGAGTCATTATGGCCACGGGTCTGCCAATTTCTGCTAGAGCTGTCTAATGACTAGTGTGCATTTCTCATTTGTGCGTCAGCGTCCTATCCCAGGTGGGCCGATCCTGCCTGAGCCAATTATTCCAACCATATAGTCATTTAGCCCTGTATAGCTTAAGCCGACTACCATTGACATATCCTGGTAACATGTCATCGTGTAGGGTAGCTAACTGGACTGCTCCACCATCCGTGATTTCCTTAATGGTGTAGGGACCAAGTCAGTGCTGTCAGAATTTCCTTGGGTGTTTCAAAAATTAGCTATTGTATAAGAGAACTCGGTCGCCTTCTACGAATGTATTTTGGCGAATATGTGGATCATGCCAAGCTTTATCGCGAGCCTTCTGAACCTGCTGATGAAAGCTAGCAATGAACCGATCTTCCTCCAATTCCAAAAGCTATGTATTTTTCCATATTTGTAAATGTTGCGATACGTAGGCTAGGAACAATGTATTCTATTGGCATAATGACCTCCTTGTCGTAGACCATCCGAAAGGGGGTCCTTCATTAGGGGAATTTTGAGGTCTAAAATGGGCCTCCTAAGAAAAATGTACAAAAAAAATAAACTTTATAACAACCAATAGGATTCAAGATGATGATGTCAACCATGGGGGATGATTTTCCATTTTTTAAATAAAAGGGTAAAAATATTAAAAAATAATAAAATAATAAAACTACTTTTTCAACTTGTATTTTAAACTTATCTCCCAAAATGTTTACTCAAATTTCGAGTGGGAGTACTCGTTGGATGCAAAATTTAGTTCCTCATCCAAGGAGTACCCATGTTGCATACTTTCGATGAACCCTGCTACATGAAAAATGATAAATACATAAAACAAAACATGATTACAATCACGTTTTTTAATGTATTTCTCATTTTTCGTGTAGTAGGACCCCTCTAAAGTATGCAGCATGAGTACTCCTTGGATGAGGAATTAAATTTTTCATCCAACGAGTAATCCCGCTTGAAATTTGAGTAAAAACTTTGGGAGATAAGTTGAAAATATGAGTTGAAAAAGTAGTTTTTTCATTTTTCCCTCTAAAATTTGATGATGTCATTAAATATTATTTGATTTTTCCCACTATTATTTTATAATTTCCTTAGGAGGCCCATTTTAGACCTCAAAATTTCCCTAATGCCTGTTAGCTTCTTGCAGGTCATCTGGTAGGTCCATAGAACAAAGGGGATGCGTACATCTGAGTCACTATGATCGACATTGCAGACCTTGGTCAATGCCTGCTCTAGGAGTTTTTTGAAAGCCTCAACCGCCTTGTTTTCCTGTGTATGGTACGGTGTACTTTTCACATGATGGATTAAAAATTCCTCATTAAGGGCTTGTATCATTTTTTTAACAAAGTGCGTGCCTCTGTCGCTCATTAGGATCTTTGGGCAGCCAAACCTGGTCAGAATTTTCTCAAAGATGAAGTGTGCAGCAGTATCTCCAGTAAAATCCTTCACCACTTGTCCTTCAGCCCATTGAGTGACATAGTCAGTGGCAGTAATAATGTAGCGCGCACCTGTCTTCCTGCTTGGCAGATTGATGGGTCCTAAAAAATCAATGGCCCATTTTTCAAAGGCCTGAAAAGATATTTGAGGTTGCAATGGAATTTCATCTCTGTGTGAGGGTCGTCCTATCCGCTAGCACGTATCGCACGATTTACAATAGGTGTGAGAATCATGATGTAGGGTAGGCCACCATAACCCAGCTCCCAAGATCTTTTGTGCCTTTGCTTTTCCTACATAGTGGCCTCTTGCGACGCCTTTGTGCACCTCCACCAAAACGACATGCCATTCATGTTCCAGGACATATCTGCGCAATACTTCATCAACGCCTAGCTTGTATAAATGGCCGGCAATGATAGTAAAGTCCGCCGCCCGAGTAACCAACTCCTTCTGCTGCACCGAATATTCTACGGAGGCTATGCTTGTAGTCAAGAACTGAATGATATCAACGAAGTGTGTGTCAACAACCTTAATGGCGAATAGTTGCGCATCTGGTAATCCTTCCTCCAAGTTAGTGGGTTGTTCCCCCGTCTTAATGCGGGACAGATGATTCGGACCCACATTCAGCCTTCCGGGCTTGATGATGATTTCAAAATCATATTCCTAAAATAGAAACAGCCATCGACAAATATTCCCCCCCCCAAAAAAGCTTGTTCACAAGGTATTTTAAAGCCGAATGATTGGTAAACATCTTAAAGTGTCTGCCCAATAGATAGTGTCGATATTTCTGTAATGCGTATACTATAGCCAGTCCCTCTCATTTGGTGGTAGAGTAGTTACACTCTGCACCTGAGAGCTTTCGACTAGAAAATGAAACCGGGTGATCAATATCTCCCTCCCCATGTTGAGTTAGGACAACACCTAAGGTGATGCCTGATGCATCCACATGTACATGAAATTCCTTCGACCAATTAGGAAATATTAGTATGGGTGCAAAGATCATCTTCTCTTTGAGTAGCTCAAAAACCTTCTGACATTCATCATTCCAAAAAAAGGAAACATCATTTTTAAGCAGTTTTTCCATGGGTGTTGTGATCAATGCGTACCCCTGAATGAATTTTCTGTAATAGCCCGTGTGTCTGAGAATCGAACGCAGCTATTTCTCCATTGTTGGGATTGCAAGGTTTATAATTACGGCTACCTTCGCAAGATCAACCATCAACCCTTGCCATCATACTATGTGCCCGAGCAAGATTCCAAAAGGCGCGCAGAAGATACACTTCTTGATATTCAAGGAAATCTGGTGCTTTCAGCATGCATCCAACATTAAGTGCATGTTGGAGACATGCTCCTTTACCAAGCCGAATACCATCCAGTCATCAAAATAAACCTCTAGGAACTTATGGATAAACTCCTTAAATACAACAACTACTACTCTTGAGAAGATAATAGGTGCTTTCTTGAGACCAAAGGGCATGACTGTATACTGAAAGGACCCCCATTCTATTGCGAATGTAGTCTTACTGTGATCTTCAGGTGCAATTCAGATCTGGTGGTACCTTGAGAACCCATCGGTGAAGGAATAGGCTTCTTGTCTACCCATGCTATCAAGGATTTCATCTGAGAAAGGCATAGGGAAGGGATCATGTACACAGGCATAATTTAACTTGCGTAGGTCTATGCAGATTCATATCTTCCCCTTTGTTTTCTTCTCCTGGATGACCATCGGACTTACCCAATCTGACTTTTAAACCAGTTCAATGATACCTGTAGCAAGAATTTTGTCCAGTTCTTCCTTGACCTTTTGCTTATATTTAGGGTTCAGTCGGTAAGGCCACTGCTTTACGAGGCACGCCTCTGGTTTCATAGTGATGTGCATAATGCCTAGGTCCCCTGTGATTCATTTGAGTTCGGAAAAATTTGTCGAGAATAAGTCCTAATATTTTGTAAGTAGCTCTGCAATTTTGCCTATGGTTCCTTCGTCCCAATAGTCACCAATTTTGGCCAACTTAGGATGTTCTTCCATCCTAATATTAATTTTGCGTAGCTTGAGAGGTTGAGTCACATCAATATTTTGCAGCAGAGGTCCAATGATCGTGTGTTCCCCCTTGGATTCTAGGACAGAGACGTTCCGAGGATTATCTTCCTCTTCTTATATCGCCAAGCTCTGGAAGTTGATTATGTCTTGCATCTGTGCTTCCCATGTGAGGAATTCTGGTGTGGCGTGATGGTGTGAGTCATTAAATACAAAAGCATCGATGTCTTGCAGAGCTTTGTCGAGTGCCTTCGTCCCCCCAATTAGCCCGAATGTTCCTATAAAGTCATCTTTTAGTATTTCCCAGTGGCGGGTCGCTGATGTAGCTCCGCATCTAAATACCATATGATGGGGATAGGCCCCAAGGCATGAATAAATAGATGAACCCACTCTTTTGTAGTTCAGTCAGACCATTTTTCCATCTAGGTGAGCAGATGCATGTGGAGGTCTCCAAGTCCGAGGAACGTCTTGGTGTGTACGTCAGCCGGACGTGCGAACCGCAGGATCATCATATCCTGACATGTCTCCCAGTCTTGGAATGCTTCCTTGTGGGTGTCCCACCATCGCACATGTGTTCTTATACAATCTGAATTACTTTTAAATTAGCCTAGGCCATGACCCCAGTGATATCTACCATGATTTTTGATAGTCTCCCTAGAGGCATAATCTTCTGCTGCTTGGCCATACGCAGTTGGATATCAGACCACTCCAATTTGGGTTCTCCCATTTGCTGCCAAGTTTTCTTAGATAGCATGTTTTCATTTGACCCCAAGTCTAATACAACCTGATCCATCTCATAATTACCGATTTGGGCAGTTAATATCATCTCCCTACCAGTGCGTTTCCTATATCTGCCTAACTTGTGCACATTTCAAACTTCTAGAGATAGGTGGGACTGCCCTACACAACTATCTATCACTGCCTGAAGGTTTTCTTCGGTCTGTGGGTGGCATAATAGCTTTATACAAGCCTGAAAGAATGGGCTCACCTCGTCATCCACTCTAAGGTGCGCAGGTGCCTGCATAGTCTACATAGTAGGGTCTCTTGTCTCAGTACTGTCCTGGTGGTCTGCGGTAATTGTTTCTTGTCCTGGTTCGCGATCCAACCCTTCTTGGTTGACAGGTGCCTGTTGTATTGGAGGACCCCTTGCAACCTCCTTCGTAGGCTCCCTAGTGGCCATACCACTACGTGTTGCAACATTCGCACTTGGATTTCTGTCCCGTAGTTTGGCCTTAACTCTTTGTACATTCTGCATTGGTGTTGGCTATTTTTCTTGCATTTTTTCTATCAAGATTGGGTAGTATTCAATCTCATGGTATAGCTACTAGCAATATTTGCAGGATTGCCTAGTAGGATTTGGGCAGTCCTTGCAAAGTGTCCTACTTCCCCATAGTTATAACAGATTAGCTTCCCACGTCCTCGTCCCACGCTTCCTCCCCGACCTCTCCTGCCCCTTGTTGAAGAGCCACCAAAGCTCGCGGGAGATCTAGGTGACGCAGGGTCTAACTGTACCCTATAAAAGTTTCCTCGATCTATCACCATCTCGTAAGTTCGACAGTTCTACTCATCATGTCCTACTGACCGATAGAATCTACACCATTGTTTCTTTAGTTTTCCCGTACTTAGCCGGGGGCACTGGGCTGTATCGTGCAGTATTGCTACCCGGCATTCATCACACCACAACGCAGATCCACTTGAGGCTGGATGTAGCAGACTAGGGCCTCCTACCTACATGTAATCTGTCAGTAGTGGGCACTGATCCCTCATATGTCTAGATGCCCAACATTGTATGAACCATAGGTCTGCACTAGCTCCTTTTCCTCGTTCCTTTCGTAGGTTATGAATCTCCATGTGCATAGCTTCAAGCTGCTCTTGAATTTTCTATACTCCTACCGAAGTGTCTTCTCTAGGCACGACTTCTAGTTTCATGGCGTCTTCCAAAGCTTTTTCCTGTGATTCGAAGGTTTGGTGGCCCATAGGTACATGCAAGTGAGGTAGCAGCATATCGATGAACCATTCAATATGATGTATGTCGTCATACTTAAATCCTCCCTCTCTGATCACTTTTTTTAGTCTATGATCAGCTTCCCATACAGACTCAGTTGTTCCTTACTTTAAATATTTCATGTCTGCTATGATCTAAGAGTAGGACTTAGGTTTTCAGAACTGTTGTTTTAGGGTGTCCTTAATATCTTGAATGGATGCACTCCCATTTTGAGATATGTACCACATATACTAGTCCAGTGCTCTCTCTTCAAAGGCCAGGGACAGCTGTGCCCTTTTCACAGTATCGCTCACCAGACCTTGTGCAGTCCATACCGAGTCTACAACAAACCAAAATCAGTCCATGTCCTCATCTCCCGCACCTTTAAAGGTAGGTAATTTCAAGTACGCTACCATGTCTTCTTCTGGCGGGGTTTCGAGCGAGGTTTTATCCTTACGCGATTCTGACGGCGTTGTCGTTGGCAGGCTTTGTGCAGTTGGTCCTTTTAGCGGGCTATAGACATATTTATCCCCTTCTTGATTGGTTTGATAGTACTTACCGCTCTGCATTGTACTTTCATTCAGATTGGAACTCATTCAATTGAACCTGCTCTTCTTCCTTGTTAGGCCTTCAATACTTCTCTTGGAATTACCCGATCCCCTTCTCAACATGTTCCCGATCCCGACAACAGAAGCATTTGTTGACTCGGAGGTCCTGACCCAGGTTAAGAGTTCAAGGTTTGCCAACAAACCCCTATACTGTTGGTCCTTTCTGCAGTGACCCGCTTGCGTAGGTCAAAGTCTCACCCGAAGAAGTATGGGTGGGTGCTAGAACCAAGTTTCTGCACCCTGAGAAAGGGTAGGTAAGGCAAACAGAGCTGCGTCCAGCCCTGTGATACCTATATCGCCTCTTTCTGAGTAGGATCTATAGGTCTGTTTTCACATCCACGTGCGCAAGGTAAAATATACTACAGTGTTTGATAACTATATAGTTCTATGGTAGTAGCATAGTATTGCATAAAACAGAATAGAACAGATCCAGATGTAGTAAACACACTTACACAAAAATTTCGCAGCTGAATACAGAATACGCATAATAGAACAATTACCAATGAGTCGCATAAACAGTACACATAGATTTAGTTCTCAAACAACCTTTCTTATTCATCAATTCATCAATTCCCTCTTACAATAATCGTCTCGACCTGTGCACATAGCAGGACTCTGGATCTCCGCGCACACAGGCAGTAGAAGTCCTTCCCAAAAACCCAAACAGATCTACTAAACCACAATTCACATCAAGAGCTCTTCATCGTCTTCTACCTACAATCTAGAATGTCCCTCTATTTATAACCATCTTTCCTAATCTTTCCTATGGTCCGCAACCCATGGTTTTCGAACCCCAGTTCTACCCTCTACCCTATTACAATGCTTTCAAGGCTTTAACCCACCCCAAAAACCCTGCGCTAGACTAAATATAATAAAAAATATGCAACATTGGACCAATTTCGCAGCTTGCAAGAAACCCTGTTCCAACACCTTCTTACCTACCTTTACCCATTGAATCTATGCAACCCTAATCCTATTTTCCCTAACCTATCCTCTTTGACCTAATATCCTCATCTAGCAACCCAATCAAAACAAAACAAAACCTCTATTGGGATTTCTTCTTCAGCCTTAAAAATATGGTGGTGTGATAACATGAGGAACTAAATTCCATGTGTGATTCTTTAAAAGATAATAAACTTTAGTCTACATAGCCTATTCCCATTAAGGTTTTCCTTGTGCATCTGCAAAGAATTTCGGATTACAAGTTTCTTGAACATGCACCATCAAGGAAAGAATAGCATGTTTCTTATGACTCCAAGTTATCTTAGCGGCGTAATCATGATTGACATCTAATCCAATGGACTCAATAGTTTTAGCAACCCACCAAGTGTCAGGGAATGAACTTGAGGTAAGAGGGTATAAATTAAGTTGAATATGTACAACTAGTAGTCAAATATGGAACAATAGTTGATAGAGTGGTTGAGATATGAAAGGAAGGTACAATCAAACATCAGTCATTAGTTATGTCAAATGGATCATCATGAATCATTCTAGAAGAATATTTCAAAAATTTAATCCAAAAAGCCTTCTAATTAAAGATGACATCTCTCCTGATAATGGTTTAATGTTTGAAAAAATCAAATAGTCGATATGCTTTTGACTCATCAAAATAATTCATCATGATGCAAGCATGACTATTTGCATCCAATTTATTTATATAATCATCAAGAATATGTGCCCAAATAATGATTCCAAAAACTCTGAGTTGAAGAACAAAGGGTTTTCATCCATGTTAGTGTCGGATTAGAATCATAAAACTGACAACTCTAGTTAGAGAAACATTAAAAATTTAGATGTCATGATAAACTAATGTAGCCAAAAATTAGTTGGAAACTCTTTTTCTTACAAAATATAATGAGCGAGTTCAACTAAGGTGTAGTTCTTTGACTTTGTCATGCCATTCTATTGGGGGAGTATAAGGAACTGACTGCTACTAGGAGATTCTCACATGAGTAAGGTAATATTCAATGGGTTAGTTCATGTATTCTCCACTATTATCCGATCTTAGGCATTTAATTGAGTTATATTATTGCTTTTCGACCAAGGCATGAAAATACTTTCATATTTAAAATACGCGACTCTTATTTCTTAAGAAATATATCCAAGTAAACCTTGAAAAATCATCAATAAAAGTCAAAATATATATGGAACCAACTAATTAAGGCATATTTATGTGTTAAATATCACTGTGAAAAGCTATAGTGGTTTTTTCACATGCCACGCTTTCACGGAGTTGAAGGGTGCCTAATGATCTTCTCCCAACACACTTTTAATATGATCTTTCATGTGGAAGTATATTTGGTAGGAAAACAAGAATATTATAAGTTTCCATAGTATAGATGCTCATAAAGTTAAAATTCTTGAGTCTTTCATGTCTGACTTGATTTCATTTAATTATTTGTGCCAAAAGAGCAGTTGGTTTAGGAGTGGGTCAAGATAGATTGTACAACATGTACAATCCATCAATTGAGTTAAGAATACCTTTGGTGACAACAAATTGATAATTATTGAATAATTTAAAAATGAATTGATTTAGCCAAAACATAACAATATTTTTGGTATTTTTCAATTGTGAAAATGGCAACATGTTTGTGCTCAAACTAGGCACATGATAAACATTTAGGAATATGCCATGTTGGCAAGGAACATTGTAATGACCAACAATGTCAAGAGAAAATTCATATGCCATGTAAATATTTTTCTCAGATGTTTTATCTAGGGATTATAATAGAGAATAATCCTTTGAAATATGGAAGGTACTACCCAAATCGAGGACCCACTCATTTTGTGCAGTATCAACATGAAAATCTTGCATTCTGGATGATAAAGTAAAGTTGTATGAAAATAGATTAGTTGATCATTCAATTTCAAGTGATTAAATTTTTTTCTCCAAGACATCTCTTTTATTGAAAAAAAAATTCTCCACATGTCCAACCTTCCCATGGTATGCACATGTCTCCTTCTTATGGTTCTTCTTGGCCGATTCGGTCCCATCACATTTTTGAGGTTTCTAGAGTAGATAATTTTGTCAATTTCAACCTTCTAACAAAGTGGGATTTCTCTTACCTTTGAGCATATGAGATTGAAAAATATTACCAATTTTCCCTTTATCATGTAACCTATATTGGTATCTGTTGAAAAATTCACAAAAGGAATCAAAATTATAATCCTTAGCATCTTCCCTATGTGGTCTCCAATTGGTGTGGAACAAGGAATATAACACATCATAAGATATTTGAATATTCATTAGGGCTAGTTATTTGAGTTGTCCCTATTTCCTAGGATATTTATTTCCACACTCACCCAATTTCAAATGTAGCTCTATGATGTGAGCTAGATATTGCTTAATTTTTTTAAAGGAATGGGGATCAAGACATATCAACCTTCTTTTCTAATTGCATGACTTGACTTTTATCGACTTTTCCAAACAACGCCCTTAAATTATTCAAAACTTCAAGAGGGAAATCAATCCTACTCGTATGAACATTAATTTCTCAAGAAATATAGGTCATGATGACATTAATGGTCTCATATTTCTTTCCATTGATGATAAACTTTATCTGATCATCCTTTGGATCTAAAACAACAATCTTCATATACTGGTTGTTGAAGTAAAAACTTTTCTTCTTTTTTTACAACCATTTTTTCTTTCCTTTTCATCATTTTTATGATATTTTTCTACATTTCCATTTGAAAGGTCACCTCAGTTATGCTCAAAATTCATAAAAGGTATCGGTCATTCATGGTTTATAATCTACTAATTATTTAAGAAATTTAATTGAAATATTCCTGTAGCTACCAAATTGCACTCATTCTAGAGTTAACTGAAGATTCTGCAACTACATCCATGGTTAGACAGGTTCTGGTACATTAGATAAGGACTAAAATAAATAGGTAGATGGAAAATTATTGACATATGACATCCACCTATCATAACGATTTGGAAAGTCATCTCGTTCAAGAGATTTGATGGTCAAACTAGAAGTCAACTCTAGTTTGAACACTCCAATGATGTGCATGATTCGAAGGTGGTTTGTAGCGATATCAAGAAACCATGTACTTGAACAAGAATAATTTGGAGCTAACATTTCAAATCAAAATCTTCTCATGATTTTCTTTTTAAGTAGAAAATCGTGAGAAGAAAGACTCCAAATTTAATTTTATTTCTTAGTTTTCGAAATAGAAACTTTCCTTTCGGCTTATGACTCTTAAAATAATTGTTTAATGAAGGATTATAAAAAATCTTGAGGTGAAGCAATAAACACACTTGCTCTTGTTAATTTTGCAATCATTTTGTTGTTAAAGACTTCAACATTTAATACAAATACTATGTTGTTTGGTGACCAATATGTGGCTAAGTAATTTGACATTCAATTACATGCTTGCACTCAACACGAGGGCCCCTTGGAGACCTTTAAGATTAGATTAGTTTTCTAGTTAAGTTATTTTTTATTCATTAAATTAATAACTCTTTCTTTACTGCAATTCGTTGATGCTTTTGATAAGTATCTTGTCCATCGATTTCTAGCTTAATTTTCAATATTTTGAATAGGTCGAGCATTCATTATTAGGTAATTTAATTGACCTTAAATTACTTCATTAATTTTTAATCAAGGTTCTTGTACTTATGTAGTGTATGTGTACCGTATATGCTAAGAATTCTATATTCAAATGAAATTATTATAAGTATGGAAAAATGTTGAATGAGATTAGAGAGTAGTTATGCACAAGTTCTTTCTATTTAAAGTTACATAAAAATAAAAATACTAACTGAATTGAAATCCATTGCTTGAAACTTATTTTAATTACATAATTCAAAATCTAATTCTAATTGCAGAATTTAAAATCTATTTATAGTTGCATAAAGGAAAGGCTAATGTTAGATTGCATAAAGAGACTTTAATACTAATTTCAATATTGAAACTTTAACACTACCTTGTGGAAATGAACCTTAACACTAATTGCATAAAATGAATCCTAAATTCTATTTGCGGAAGAGAAAATTTACTATGATTGCGGAAATAAATGCTATTATAAATACTTTTAGAAGGAAAATAAAACAAGAACTTGTAACTTCAAATGATTATTTATGTGCACAAATAACTCTAAAAAGACATTCCTTTTTCATCCATGAAATTAACTGAGTAAATACGATTAAATTACTAGAAGGAAATACGTATGCGAAATAAATTTTTTTGGTGTTTTTTCATTATGAGCTCTCTAGAATCAAAACAATAGATGATTAAAACATACCTGTAATGAAAATAATTGAAAGAAAACTTAATGAAAATTCTACACTATGAAAAAATTGAAATGAAGACAAAACTAAATATCCTTACTACTTTCTAGGGGGCCCTCCCGTGAGTGTAAGTCTGTCACCGTTCAATCAAAAACTCAACTGCACATTGGAAAGGAACACAATATTATATTAATTTGAAACAAAGTTTCAAAGTACTCAAAATAAAACCACAACTTCTTAACTTAAATAAACTATCCTTTTGGTCTCGCCTTATGTATTTTATACAAATTTTCATCAAACTAAATTAAGAGTTTTATGCCGAGTGTAGAAATTTAATACAAAATGCATGTATACCCTAGATTCTCCTAATCCAACAATATTCTACTATTAAATACATAATCACTTCTACAAATATTTGCAGAATTTGAAACACAATCGCTAATCACCATATCATGAAGAAAGATCAATCACACATAACACAGATAATTTACCCGAGGAAAGCTTATAGCTAAAAACCCCACTATCTTCTATTATGTATTATATCATGGATCATGAAACAATTACATACAAAGCTCTAATCCAAGAGCTCTTAGTACATGAGCTAACTGTCTCACATTGTCATACAAAAATTGGCAAGTTCCTTAGCCAATTTACTGTCTCTAGACAACCTGCCTCCACTGCGGAATCCCAACTGATAGCAATCCCTGAATGAGTGAAATCCTTCTTGCCATGACTACGCAATCCTGATGGGCACATCCAATGTGTGTGTGGTTGCATGTGTGCAACCGGATAATGTCACAACTGATAGTTTACCTCCCTTTCACCTAGAACTCAACTGGGTCTCCACTGGATCTGACATGCATGCAGTTAATAATAGCAATTCTTCAGTTGCATGTGAGACCACTCATTGTGAATTAATTAATATTTAATTCACTTGATATCTCACTAATGTATCTTCAGTTACAACTAGCACAACTAGTTTTAACTCACTTAACCAAGTTAAACTACTTTACAACTTGCATAATTGTACTTCCAACTCTGTTACAACTTCGAATCACTCAGTTACAACTAAGTTAACCTACATGTCCCACCAACCAACCTCTTAACTAAAAATTCCTTTAGCAACTGATTTTCCACTTCAGTTAACTATTTCCAAGTGCTCATTGAGAATAGATTATAGTTTATTTTCCAACTAATATTAAGGGATAATAATAGTCGACATGCATCTATAAATATACATGCAATCTATAAATAGAATTTTCACATACATCTATAAATAGACATGCATCTATAAATAGAATTTTCTCATGCATCTATAAATAGAAATCCACCTAAAAATATCCTGAGGCTCCATCCTTATGTAGGTGCTTAATTTTCACTAGGATCTTCTTGTTGAATCTCAATGCTCCCTCTCAACAAGAAAGGGATTATGCTTCACCCCGATCCTATCTCCATGGTATTCGAATTTTCTCTTGGTAAGCTCTTTCGTCAGAATATATGCATCCTGATATTCCGTGGGAATGTACTGAAGAAAAATGATCCTCCTCTGCACACAAACTCTAAGGTGATGTTACCGGATATCTATATGCTTAGATATATCATGAAACACTGGATTAATCGAGATTTTAATGCAACTCCGATTATCATAATGAATCACTGTCAGATCTAAATGAGAACCAAACAAAACAACCAAAATCTTTCTCATCTAGATAACCTCACATGAATCTTGACTCACTGCCATGTATTCTTCTTCCACTGAACTCAGTGCCACAGATCTCTGCTTCCTATTGTACCAAGAAACAACTGTAGACCCGACACTAAAGATCCCCCCTGATGTGCTCTTTTTGTCCGTTGGACTTCCAACCCAATCTGCATCCATGAAGCCATGCAACTTCACTCCATCTGTTTGTCTATACCATAAACCATACTCTGATGTGCCTCTTAGGTATCTTAGGACATGCTTACCTGCCTCCCAAAAGAGCTTGGTAGGCTTAAAAATAGCTTGAATCAGTTGGTTAACCGCATAGCCAATGCTTGGTCTTGTGTTCACTAGATACATTAGCGAACCCACTAACTGTCGATAGAAAGTAGCATCCACTACCTCTCTAGAAGTAGCATCCTATTTCCTCTAGTTTCCTGGAAGAGGAGAATCCATGGGTTTGCAACCTTCCATGTGAAACTTACCCAGTATCTCCCTTTCATACTTGCCTTGAGACACAAAAATTTCACCATCTCACTGCCATATTTCCAATCCAAGGAAATAATTAAGGAGGCCCATATTCTTCATCTCGAACTCCTTTGCAAGATCCTCCTTCCATGAGTGTATCAGCTGCTCATCACCAGTCAATATTAAATCATCAACATAAAGAACAAAGATTAAAAGCTTACCGTCCACCACAATTTGGTATAGGTTTGTATCTGCTTCACTTTTTGTGAAGCCCAGTTTGGTGAAATAGCTGTATATCCGAGTGTACCAAGCATGGGGTGCTTGCTTCAGCCCATACAATTCTCTTTTGAGTCGGAACACATGCGACTCGTTGTTGAAGATATAAAAACCTTCAGGCTACTCTATGTGCACCTCTTCCTCAATGATCCCTTTGTGAAACATAGTATTCACATGAATGTGATGAATACGCCAACCCATCTGTGCTGAGAGAGCAAGGATGGTCGTTATGGAAGAATACCTTGCGATGGGTGCAAAGGTCTCTTTATAATCTATCCCCTCGATCTGTGAGAAGCCCTAGGCCACAAATTCGGCCTTGTATTTCTCCACACTCCCATCAGCAACTTGATTTACCTTGTAGATCCATCTTGAACCTACCAGTGATTTATCAACTGGCCTTGGAACAATTTCCCAAGCATTGTTTTTGACAATGGAGTCATACTCCTCCACCATTGCATCTACCCATGTGGGCTCCTACACTGCTTTCTGAAAGGAAGATGGTTTAGTCACAATACATTTTCTCATCAGAGCCATGTATCCAGTAAATTAGTCAGGAGACTGTCTTTATCTGCGATGTGAACCAAGGGCTCCTACATTTTGTGCAGCATCAAGTCTCAGCCTATCAGCTTCCGTGGTGTGCCTTCTGCCAGTTATAATGGTTTGATCTGCGTGAGTGGACTCCTCCACTCCATCAACCTCCTCATGTGGTTGATCCACATCTAGAGACTCATCTTTGGGAACCAACTTTTCCTCCTCCGCATGCAATTCTAGCTCCCTCTCAAGTGACAATCGTGTTATCACTCTAGTAATTCTCAAAGTTGTGATATTTTTTATTATAGTTTAAATAATATTAGAGGTAACCACAAACCTACTTTTAAGCCTTAGGATCTAGCCTTCCTAATTCTCAGAGAGGGCTTTCTCTATATGATTTAACTTTATTGATTATATTTTATTTTAGGCTAGTTATATAGGGAAAATTGGTTTTGGGGTTTTGATTTAGTTTGGTGTGGAAAATCACTTACTCAGATGGATAGTTATAGATCTGAATTCCATTTGGTAGATGGAGTTAATGTGTCAAGCAATCATATTAGGATCAAGGTCTAAAAGTAAATGTTTGCAGGGAAAGATAGCTGAGTCACTTTAGATCTTCAAAGGCTGATGGTGAAATGGTTTTGATCGAGATAAAGAGAAATTAAGGGTTCTTAAATCCAGAAAAGGAATGAGGAGGTAGAGGTCAATTGAAATCAGGGAGAAATTAAGGGTTCCCTGGTCTGGATATCAGTAGAAAAAATTTAAATGAAAATTAGTCAATAACAGAGTGCTTTTAACAAATTCTGAAATAACTATTCTTGATTTCACATTAAACTTTAGAACACATTCATGAATGCATGGAAAACATAAGAAAATTGAGAAAATGACAAGTGAAATACTTCATTGCAGTAACCCAACAAATGAATCCTGTAATATGATTCTTTATTTCCTGTGATCCAGTATGATGACTTGAAATTGATACAAAAAACCTTAGGTTCAGAATAATATAGCTACAAAAATGTTCAACAATTAATCCACACTCAAAACTTCAAATAATCGTATTTATACAAAAACTAGTACAAAATATCCGAGAATAATCTTAGGAATTTTTCTTGGAAAATAAAATATCTTCATGCAAGACGATAGTGACACATGCATTAATAATTACTAGCTATCCTATTTATTGAAATAAAATAGCTTTTTGTTTGGATTTGGGTTTCAGTTGGATAACTGAGGTGTCCCTTATGCAGGCAGTTTTATCTTCAATTTGATTTTGTCTTCATCCTTCACCTGATACACTTTTAACTGATAATATTTGACCTGATACACTTTGACTACTGAAAAACTGTTTATTGTTTAAGTAAAAAACAACAAACTTTGTTTTTACCTTTCTTGCTCTTTCATCACTGTAATCTGATCTTTACAGTAGATCAATCATTTTCTCTCAGAATTCAGCTTCTAGAAATCTGATCTTCATAAGTCTTCTAAAGTTTTCATCTGCTTCAGTGTATTTTGCAAATGTTGGTTTGATCACAAAAAGGTGTTTTACTTCATGCTGCAAGTAAAATAGATTTTCAATACTCTTGTGCAAGACTTTCCTTGTTGGGATTCCCTACCAATCTAATTTATTTACCTGTTCTTTAGAAAATTATCTTATCTTTTTGTTATAATATTCTTGTTTCATCAATTTTTCATTTATTACCATAAGATTTGGAAGGCATTTTTGCCTCAAAATATCAAATTTTATCATAAATTTTGTGGTTTCCATATCGATGTTTTAGCACTTTTCCTCTAATTGTTTCATCAAGTTCTTCTTGGAAATTACTTTTCTTACCTCGAGTATGGTTTCTGTTTTGTCTGTAATTCCAATTTCATCCAATTCTTTTTTATTTTTGGAATTAAGGAATTTGATAATTCCTAATGCCTCTTCAGGTTTTGTACCTATCTCCTCTTTGGTTTTCTGTATTTCTTCTTTTGTTGCTTTGAGTAAATATTTTTGTTCATAAATTACCTATATAGATGGCCAAGTATCATTGACTGTCTCAATGATATTGGACCATAATTGGTTTTTCACATGTGCCATAGGTTCTTTCAAAGTCAATTCTATTTCTAATTTCTTGAGTTTCTCATCCAACCTTTTGGCCTTTTTCTCTTCATTCTTGACATTAATCTATGCAATCCTTTTGGCATCTTCAAGATTCTTAATCTGTTCCTTTAACCTATTTATTTCATTGGTTTGTATGGACATGTCCTACATTGCCTTTACCAATTTATTGGCCTCATCTGATTGCTGGACTACTGTAGTGGAAGACTCAGTAGCAGAAGTTGTTGATGAAGTTACTGGCACTACTGTGGAAAATGGAACCTCTGCAGCTAGTTCTTCTGCTAGAGTAGATGGCACTGTTGTTGTAACCATAGGAATTATAGTATTAGGGACTTCCTGTGCTTTGGTAATTTCTTTTTCATGGACCAATTTTTCCATCTCAATCTCCATCTCTTTAATCTGGGTTGTCAGCTGCAATATGAGACTCATCATCTCATCCTTTTGATTATATTCCTGTAAAATCTGTTTGGTCTGTGGATGTTCTTTAGGAGGAAATTTCAACTATTTCCTAAGTGCAGCAATATCAACATTTTTCTTTTTTTATCATTTCCTCTATAGATTTACGTTATTAGGATCATAACCTACCTCAATCACTAACTCCCCCAAGTATTTGATTATGATATCCTTTGCATTTGAAGAAGCTTTCTCAACTTTAAGCTGATCTCTTATATTTATCAATGTATTCTGAAGCTTTTGAGCACTCATTGCTTTTGTAGTCATTGTGGAATAAAGAATTTCTGAACTCTGTTTATGGAATTCAGTTTGGTCCACAGGATGAATATCCTGGACTGGAACTTCAAAATCAGCCTTTTTATAATCATATTATGTTTTAGGAGTTGGCACTGTAGGCTGAAGCATTGTCATCAATAATTTCTTGTTCTTGTAATCAAAAGCTCAAAGCAGTCTGTTTTGTATGCCAGGAGTCTACTTTAAGTACAAAGAATAAATTTCATTTTTTATTTCCTCATTTTTAGCTTTAATCTCTTTGTACCTTTCCTTGATGTCCATATCGTTTTCTTCTATTTGTTTTGATGACACTTCTATCGTGCTATTTCTAAATCAACTGTTTGTTAGAACTGGTTGGCTGCTGTTCATTTTCAATGTTTGTAGGAGGTACAGTGTCTTGTTCTGGAATCTCTGTATCAATGATTTCAATTGTCTCTTTTTCTTTGTCTGCAGGATTAATCTTTGGCTTCTTGGTATACTTGAGTTTGAACTTTGTCTCTGTAGTGGTCTCACTAGTGTAAGACCCTTCTTCCCTATTTCTTTTCATGCTTTTGTCTTCCTGAGCTGGAGTATGCAAAATGTGACTACTATCACTCTGCTTCTCAACTTCTACTAATGTATTTTCTAGCCATTCATATTGGTTAGAAAATTTCTCAATTTCAATATTTTTTTCATGAATGTAGGGAGTTAATTTACACTTCACTCTCATTTTTCTTATTATACCAAGAGGATCATAATTCCAAAGAAAAATAATGCTGAATATGTACTCCGACAACTGCTTTTCTGCCTTTGCACCTGCTTCTCTGTTATTGCATATGAATGGACCCACTTTATTTTTTAATTTGAATTCAGTTTTCTTCTTTGCAGCCAATAAATTCATAGAATCTGAGTTCAAAATATGTCTTATATAATTTAAAGAAAAAAACCTCATGGGGAGGTATTTTGGCAACTTGTATGGAATGAGATTTGACCCATAGACTCTGATTTCAATGTGATGCTGGTATAAATACCAATCACTCGTCCTGCTTTGTTCAGACAATTGTAAAACCTTCTTAATTTCATTTTTGATCCTACGCTAAACACTGTTATTTAGTAGATTGACCAATGGATGGATGAAACAATCTATAAAATATGTATAAGTAAACACATTTGACTCCTTTCTGATCAAGGAGGATTTCCTTCTACATCCATCTTTTGAAGAGTTATAGGAAAC
Organism: Pinus albicaulis; assembly: GCA_034641835.2. Classification (NCBI taxonomy): domain Eukaryota; kingdom Viridiplantae; phylum Streptophyta; class Pinopsida; order Pinales; family Pinaceae; genus Pinus; species Pinus albicaulis. Next base: position 1,561,055,187 of record CM076581.1, read on the forward strand.
TTGTCTGACTAGAAATAAAGGAACATGTGGGAAAGAAATGAAGTATAGCTAAAGACACCTTAAGTAGGCAATTTGACAAGTTGTTCATGGATGCTATCAACAATATAATGGGAAAAATAAAAGATAACTGCAGGAGGTTGGCCACGTACAAAAATAGATAGGAAACTAAGTACTGATGCATCAACATGTTCATCTATGAAATATCCAAGGATAAAAGATAACATGGAAATAATGTGTCTAGTTCTTTCTGAGAATTTAGAAGAGGAATATGGAGGGTTGAGCTTAGGAATTTCCACATAAGAGGGCATAAAGGTTTGAAATATTTGTAATCTCTTGGGATAATATAGATCTAAGTAAAACTTGGTGAGAGCTTCAATAGATAAAGGGACTGCATTAGGCTTGGGCTGCAATTGAAGCATCTGGTTTATAGATTTAGCTGTTATGGTAAACATTATTTCTTTTTTCAGAATTAACAATGGCTCTTTTATCTAGAGAATAAAAATATTGGCATAATCTGATAGCTTCTGGGCATTGATGAGTGTGAGGAACAACATACTTAGGAAAATTTGATTCCAAACTAAACACATCATCTGCTTGATCTAAGGATTTCTCTTGGCTTCAACAGTGGAGCTCAAGGAGGTTAAACTCTATCAGAGGATCTGTTATTTTGAGATCTACATCTGTTAGGGGGACATGTTCTAAATCTACAACAAGAGGTTGTAGAGGGTTGATCACAACAGTACCTTTAGAAGCCATTGATAGGTTTGATTAATCAAATTCAATACTCTTAACCTTTAAAACACTGATTTAGGCCTGTGAAAATGCTTCTGTAAGTTTGAAAAATTTACAGAAGGAATTTAAATATGATAGGTTTTCTATCTTTGACTGTAAAAGGTATAATTCTGACCACTTTGACTCGCACTGTACTTTTTGTATCAAAATAATAATTTCTTGACCTTTTAACATCAGCAAATGATTTTAAGGGTTTCCAATAAATTTTTCTGATGAAAACAATCCTAAAACCTCAAATTTTGTGAAAAAGGGCTTCTAAGTACTGTGGAAAAGGATTTGAATGTCTTGGAGGGCTTTTTAGGTTTGCAGATGGTTAAATTCACTTCACATTTGCTCTTAAAACAGGTCACAACTTTAGAAACTATAAGTAATACTCAGGGTTTTGTCCATCTGAAGACTTTCTGAAGCAAAGAGTTATTCTTTTAGGAAAAAAGGCTTATAAGTATTTAATTAATAGTATAATTCTTTCATATTTATGGACAGGTCTCTTTTTCTGAAGAATACCTGTGAAAATGGAATTTTCGTTGTGAAGAAGGGTTTTCTAGGTTTTTAAGGCTTCCGAAAGATTCTTCTGGATTTATATACAGTCTGGAGGCTTCCACAATGTTGTAGCAGCCGATTTTGATGAATTATGTTTGTTTTTTGAGGTAAAACAAAGGCAACAACGTATTTTTCTCAGTCTGGGAAGGTTTTACAAGCATAAATGGTTACAGAAGGCATGAAATGCATGCATCCAATTGTTTTTATAGAGAATTTGATTAAATAGTAAATGTATTTATTTCCTGTCAATTCAAATCATGGGAGGTTTGGGCACGGGGGAGGGAATTACTGCTAGTGGTTTTCGAAACAATAAAAGGTGGTAAATGGTTTTCATTGAATCGATGTGATCCAATATAATTCGGGTGCATGGAGGAGAGAGAAAGGTTCAAAATAGATTTTATCACAAGTTTCAATTTGGTTATTGACCACGCAATGAAATTGTGATAGGTAATCTGCACCATTAGATCTAGCAGATAGGAGCGAATGATCGAGATTTAACGATGAAGCTACGGGGTCGAAGGCATGGGGCCCGGGATTATATAGGTGATGGGAGTGGAAAATGTATTAAAATATCATATTTTAATACATAGTTTAGTTATGGAATATGATAGGCAGGTGCAGGTTTATTAACGAATGAAATGAATAAATGTGTAATGTTAACATAGCCAGGTTATTATATAATAGGGCTAGTTTTAACCTATGGGAGCTATTAGCACCCGAATTGGACCCCAAGATGAAAAGGGAAAAATAGGGTAACAAATAAACCACGCTCAGCCTTGTAGCTAGCCCTACAAGGACAGGAGAGGGCTCTCTTTGTAAAGACAGATATTCAGTAAAAAACAATAATGGACTGATATTAGGCTAGGTATAATGATGGGAAAAAGGTTTTTTTTTTAATGAATGAATTTCAGGGATGTGTGGGATAAAATGGAGAGTTGAAAATGGGGAATTAAATCAGGACACAAGGTATTTCATGGGGCAAGATAGGAAATATATTTAGCAATCAAGTAAAAATGAGATGGAATGGAAAGACTGGTGAGGAGATGAAAAGGGCACAATGAATGGATCCTTTTCAAACATAATAAAAACACAGAGTATGAATGATTTCCCAAGGAAGAGCATATAAAATGGATTCTACCTTTCTATCTTGAAAGCATTCAAAAGGAAATGTTTATGGATGAGAGGTGAAACATAAAAATTTACATATGAAGCAAAAGATGAGACGAATGCTAAATCTCATACCACATGGATCCCACAAATCAGAGCTGCATCACTTTATTAATTCCCTATCAAACTATACAATGGAGCACAAAGTGTTCTTCCACACTATTCCCCTATTGCTGAGTTACATATTGATTTACAAATGATTTATAATTAGAATAAATAAGCTGAAATGTGGGAACATAGATCCACAAAAAGAGTGAGTTGTTTAACAACTCAGAACTAGAATCTGAATATGGCAAAGAGAACCAACATTTTTCCTCTGAAAACAAGGAACATTAATACATTTTGACCCTTTGAAAATTCGCTGTTATATTGAATGAAGGAAAAATAGGAAATCCATAAACATATTTCCTATTTTGTTGTTGCTATAACAATCTATGTTTTAAATAAGATTTCTCGGCCTTTGAATTTTCGCTTTGCTTTCCATATTCCGTTTGAAGAAAACTAACTTTTATAAAATGTTTGAAATAAAACTAAAATGAAATAATGCTTTCGATGAAGGGAAAAAAATAATTCTTTGAATAGGAAAAAGGGAAGGAAAGGAGGCGGGGTCCACATTATAATCACCACTGGAATGTACGGAGCAGAGGGATATAATATAATAAAAAATTTCAATTCATGCTTGCAATGGTATCATCGCAATCGGGATTGGGTTCGGGAAATATACAATATAATCATTGTAATATGTTATGCAACAGTGCCATCGCAATTGGCGATCGAAACCAAAACTTTCGATGCGATTGGGGGGAAGTGGCCTTTGTAATAAACAAATAAACAAATTTTACGGTTTACATAGGAAAAGGGATTTTTGAAATGAATGGGCAGAGAATATTGTTGTGTAACCAGCTCCAAAAAGAGAAGAAAAGAGATATAAACACCTTAGAAATGAGCCACTTCGAGGGGGCAACCTCCAATACATTACATAAATGAACAATTCTTGGATGATACAATTTACAAAACCTCCTTTCTATATATAGGAGTCCATGGGGCCATAATGTAATCCTAGCGGGCCACAATGTAATCCTAGCCGACCTAACAATAATAATTTAAGGGCACAATAATAACAAAATGGGGGTTACAAGGGTACAATAATAACAATAAGGGGGTTACACTAACAATAATAAGGGACTATACTAGTGATATAGGGACCTAACATGCCCCTCTCCTTCAAAAAAGTGTTGTCCTCAACTCTTGAGTAGCTCCGGGTGCTTCTGTATAAAATTCTCATCCTCCCATGTAGAATCTTCAGTGGGTAAGTTCTTCCACTTGATGAGATACTTTGAAATTGATTGATTCCGTAGCTGTCGAGTTCTTGTTTCTATGACCGCTTCAGGTTCCAATATGATTTTTCCTTCCTCATCAAGTTCTAGCAATATTGTTTGAACTGGAATATTTTCACCTATAACCTTGTTTAAGCATGAAACATGGAAAACTGGATGCACTCGTGAAGAAGCAGGAAGCTCCAATTTGTATGCCATAGTACCAATCTTTTGCAACACCTTGTAAGGACCATAGTACTTTGGCGATAATTTATTATCCTTCTTAGCTTGCTTCAAGGACATTTGTTTGTATGGTTGTAGCCGTAAAAATACCCAATCTCCTACATCAAAACTTCTCTCGCTGCGATGTTGATCTGCCTGTTGTTTCATTCGATTTTGTGCCAAATTCAGGTTATCCTTTAAGGGTTGGAGAACTTCTTGTTGATGCTCGATGTGATCTTCCACTGCTTGAACCTTCGAATTTTCCCTTAAATATGATGTGATGGATGGTGGATGATATCCATTAAGTGCCATAAATGGGGTCATTTTTGCTGCAGTATGGAAGGAAGTGTTATACCACCATTCAGTGAGAGGTAACCACTTGACCCATTGTGTTTGTTTATCAGATACAAAACAACGAAGATATCCTTCCAAGCATTTATTTACTATCTCAGTTTGACCATCAGATTGAGGATGATAAGATGAGCTATGAGCTAATTGAGTACCCAAACAAGAAAATAACTCCTTCCAAAAATTTCCAGTAAAAATGGGATCTCTGTCGCTCCCAATAACCCTTGGGCTTCCATGTAGCTTTTGAATTCTGTCCATAAATGTAGTAGCAACTGTACTTGCTTTAAATGGATGAGATAATGCACAAAAGTGTGCATACTTGGTAAGTCTATCAACTACCACCATGATGACATTCTTTCCTTCGGACTTAGATAAACCTGTGATAAAATCCATTGAAATCTCCTCCCAACGTTGACTTGGAATGGATAAAGGTTGTAGAAGTCCCGGGGTCTTAATTGTCTCCACTTTATTCTGCTGGCAAACCAAACATTCCGCCACAAAATTTTGAATATTAGATTTAAGGCCATCCCAAAAAAATTCTTTCTTCACCCTGTGGTAAGTTTTTAAAATCCTGAGTGTCCTCCTAAAGGAGAAGTGTGCAATTCCAGAAGAATCTTTTGTTTTAGTTGGGAATTCTTACAAAGATATAAGCGATCTTTGTACCATAAGGAATCATTTTTCCAACTAGATGTATCAGATGTACTAGGATCTTGCTGCAACTTTTGAATGAGTGTCCATACATCTTTGTCCTTCTTCCATTCATCTCTTGCTTCGGTTATCAAATCTGGTTGGATAATAGAAATGGCACAAAGCAATGCTTCCACCTCTTCATTCTTTCTTGAGAGTGCATCTGCAACAACATTAAGCTTTCCTTTTTGTAGATTATTTCAAAGTCATAACCCAACATCTTTGTGACCCATTTTTGTTGCTCTTCTGAAGATAGTCTTTGTTCCAAAATTTGTTTAAGACTATCATGATCATTTTTACCTTGAAGTGTCTTCCCATTAGGTAAGTTCGCCATTTATTTAGTGCATGCAGTATTGCTAACATTTCCTTCTCATAAATAGGTTTCTGTAAATACTTTCCTTTAATTGGACGACTTTCAAAAGCAATGGGTCTTCCTTCCTGCATTAAAACTGCACCAATTCCATTTCCTGAGGCATCACATTCCACAATAAAGGTTTTTGTGAAGTCTGGCGTAGCTAAGACCGGTGCTAGGCACATTGCCTCTTTAAGATGTTCAAAGGCCTTAGTTGCTTCAGCAGTCCATGAAAATGCATCTTTCTTCAATAATGTTGTTAGAGGTGCTGCTATTCTCCCATAATTCTTAACAAACTTGTGATAATACCATGTTAACCCGAGAAATCCTCGCAACTGCTTTATGGTTGTGGGGACTTTCCATTCCTTAATGGCTTTAATTTTGTTAGGGTCTACTTTAACACCCTCGTGAGATACAATATGACTCAGATATTCCACCTCTTGTACTCCAAAGAAACATTTGGATTTTTTTGCATATAATTGTTTCTCCTGCAATAGTTTGAGCACCCTGTCAACATGTTCAACATGATCCTTCCAAGACCTGCTATAGATTAGTATATCATCAAAAAATACTAGCACAAATTTCCTAAGGAAGGGTTTGAAAATGGAATTCATCAACCCTTGAAATGTAGAAGGTGCATTGGTAAGGCCAAAAGGCATGACCAAAAATTCATAATGACCCTCATGAGTTAGAAATGTTGTTTTTGGAATATCTTCAATCTTCATTCTAATTTGATGATATCCTGAACGAAGATCCAACTTGGTAAAATAAATTGCTCCATGTAATTCATCCAATAATTCATCAATCACAGGAATGGAAATTTGTCTTTAATGGTGAGCTTATTGAGCTCCCTATAATCCGGACACATTCGCCATGATCCATCCTTCTTGTGTACCAATACTACAGGAGCAGAGAAAGAACTTTGACTAGGTTGAATTACACCCGCCTCTAACATTTCTGCAATCATACGTTCAATTTCGCTCTTTTGGAAGTAAGGATATCTATAAGGCCTGATGTTTGGAGGAACACTTCCTGGAATCAAATGAATAGCATGATCATGATCACGAATAGGTGGGAGTCCTTTGGGAGTTTCAAACACCTTGGAATGATTGTCGAAGACTTGTTGGAGATCTGCAGAAATAGATGATTTTGATGTCGGAACTTCTAGTGAGCATAATTGTGCAATTACGCCTCGTTGTTATTTCTTTAGAATCTTTGTCATGACATTAGAGCTTATTATCCTTCCCGGCTTCCCTTCAATACCCCGTAATTCGACTTCCTTTCCTTCTGAAAAAAATTTCAAGAAAAGTTCTTGAAAATTAAAAGCTACCGTCCCCAAAGATTGTAACCATTGTACTCCTAGTACAACATCAGCACCTCCCATAAGAATGGCAAGCATTGGACTAGTCAATACATATTCCCCCATGGTTAGCTTGATATTATGGCATTTTCCAGAGCAATTTATAGTTCCTCCATTTGCAACCATCACTTGACATTCTGGTGCTGGGTATAAGAAACAATTTAATTCCTTAGCTACCTTACAATGAATAAAATTATGGGTGCTACCTGAATCAATCAACACTATTACCTTTTTCTTCTTGATTTGTCCTTGTATCTTGAGAGTTTGAGGAGTGGTAATTCCTGCCAGTGCATTACACGATATGGTAGGATTCATTTCTTCCTCTTCTAGGGTTGGTTCCTGGTGTATATCCTCTTCTTGTTCATTTTCTTCTTCCTCTTCACAATCTATGTAAAATAATTTCTTCTCGACACACTTATGACCTTTAGTGTATTTTCTATCACAACTGTAGCAAAGCCCTTTTTCTCTTTTTTCTTTTAATTGTTGTGGTGTCAACTTTGTAGGTTGTGGAAATCTAGACATAGCAACACTTCCTTCTTTATAGAATTGAGTGGTAGGCTTCCTTGTCGCCATAATTTTACATTCAACTTTTCTTGCCAACCTGAATGCCTTCTCCAATGAATCAGGTTCCAGAACGCGAACTTCATGTTGAATGTTATCCTTTAAAGTGCCTATGAAAATATCAATCCTGTGTTCCTCTGGAATATCAGTTACCCTTATATTCAATTTTTGGAAGTCCTCAATGTGCTGCCCCACTAAACCCTTTTGTTTGAGATTTATCAATTGGATAAAGAAGGTGTTGCTCTTTGTATCCTCATAATGTGCTATCATTTCCTCAGTAAAAATTGACCAAGTGACAATTTTTTTACGGGAGCAAAGCCATCGATACCATACAAATGTATTTTGTTCTAAATGTAAAGTTGCAATGCGTACCTTTTGTGTGTTTTGCACATTATGGAGATCAAAATATTGCTCCATCTGTAGTATCCATGTTACAGGATCCTTTTCATCAAACTTCCTCATATCCATTTTTGGAATATGGTGGTTCTTCCCGCCAACATTAGAGTTTATGAAATCACGATTAACATTTATTTTGTTCTCATCATGAGGTTCTTCTACTATATTTCCGCCATTATGAATCATTTCTTGTTTTAAGCTTGTCATCAAGCCTTCCATGTATGCTTTTAGATCATTCTTCATGTTTTCCATGTTGTCTTTCATGTCATCCATCTTAGCTTCCATGCCCACTTCCATGCCATCCATCTTAGCTTCCACACCATCCATCTTAGCTTCCATGCCTTTCTTCAAACCGTCCATATTCACTTCCATGCCTTTCTTCAAAACTTCCATTTCATTTTTTGTTGCTCTTTGCGAGAGTGAAATTTGTTGCACTTGCTCTTGTAATTTTGATAGATCATGTTGCAATTCTTCATCTTCATGAGTCATAGTAGAGCCTTCTGAAGGCTTAATGGGTGTTGAATTCCTTTTAGGGGCCATTTTAGAATCCAATATTGATATCTATTCTACAAGATGCCCTTGGAATCAATTCAACTTGATTCTTCAAACAAGAGTTATGCAATTCGGAAAAAAATACACACCTTTTACTTGCTTTGAGGAGCTCGATATTGAAATTGAATTATCTCTGTAATTGAAAATCTTTGATATCTGAAATTCAGCCCTGTAGTAGCCCTCTGAATCTTCTTTAAAATGCCATAGTTCTAACCTGATTTGGATTCTCCAAGACAAAGTTGTGTCCAATCTCCCACAATGACCTAATTCTGGACTGGTTCAGTAGAGCTAACTTGTACGACTTGCCACGTGTCACTGTTTTGTCCTTTGTCTCTAAAATTGATAGTGAAGAAACTACAGTCTGTTTACTTGTGACCACTTTTGACGGCACTCCAATCCAATCTTCAGAGAGAGAGTTATTGAACTTTTCCCACGATCACCTCTTTGAGATGAAATTCAGGAGCCTGAAAAAGCACTACCTTCCACAGATCATATCTCCAAAAATATTGCGAACCAAGCTCTGAAAAGGATTTTTGACCCAGAATATCCTCGGGATTTAGCTTCCCGAACACGCCATATAGATCGGAAATTACGAACCTTCGTGAAAAAAATTTTTATAGCGCAAATTCCACGATGACCTGTTTGGGAACTGAAAAAAAAGACTGGCTACGGATCATGGCATCTCCGAACATATTGAAACCAAAGCTCTGAAGTTTATAAGCCTATCAGTTTTCAGCTTCCACCCTAAGACCTCAACACGAAACTTAAATAAAAAAAAAAATTTATGACGAAAATGCCACTGACTGTTTTAGACAATAAAACCCTGAAATCAAAGCTACGATACCAAATATTTGATATGTGACTCCAAAAAAGAAAAAAAAGAGATATCAACGCCTTAGAAACAAGCCACTTTGAGGGGGAAACCTCCAATACATTACATAAATGAACAGTTCTTGGATGATACAATTTACAAAACCTCCTTTCTATATATAGGAGTCCATGGGGCCATAATGTAATCCTAGTGGGCCACAATGTAATCCTAGCCGACCTAACAATAATAATTTAAAGACACAATAATAACAAAATGGGGGTTACAAGGGTACAATAATAACAATAAGGGGTTTAATGTAATAATAGAGGACTATACTAGTGATATGAATATAATAAATATCATAATTACAGGCTTGAAATATAATCAAATCGAATCGGGGGAGGGCTTAATTTGCATTTAACAAAATTCGTCGATGCGATTAGGAGGAGGCGATTGGGAGGAGGCGATGAAACGTGGGGCATCCGATCGGCAAGGGCAGATAAAAGATGCGGGTTTAATCAGGAGGGGTCAATCAGAGGGGGAATATTGGAGGTGCCGATTGTGATGGAGCGATTGCATATGGGCTGTCCGATCGTCGATCGGATCAACGGTCGAGATATACATTGTAGGGTTTCCATCAGGGTTATATATCGGGAGTGGCTCAACACAATCGCATCGAAGATTTGTGCGATGGGCCAATCGGGGTACACAATCAAAACATTGCGATTGCGATGGAAAGGGACTTAAGGTGGCGAGGTTTTTATAATACAAAGCTTTGTTATAAAGTTTTATTACAAAGTTTTCATAGTATGGCAGGGAAGTGGTTAGAACGGCGGGGATATAAAACTTTTATTATAAATTTCTATGACATGGAGGGGAAGTGGTTGAGTTAAAATCACATTTTGTATTTTAAATAATTTTATAATGCAATTTTATAATTGGAGGGAGGAAAAAAGGATTTCTTAAAGAAAATATTAAACTTTAAACATAAAGTTTAAGGGAAACATGGGAAATAGGGGAAGTTTGAGGATATAGGGGACTTTTTACTTCACTTAAGCATAAATTTCAATCCAGAAGTTAGTTTTAAGAGTGAAATATACCATTGGAAAGCTCTTTATGGGCTCTTTCTGGGCTCTTTCTGATGGATCTTCTTGGAAGATGATTTGGCACTGAACATGCTATGGAAAACTTCTCTGAAAGGCAGGGTGATGACTTTATGGAGATAACAGCTTCTGAATTGTGACTTATTACATATGCTAACATAAAATTACATAATGAATGATAATAAAGGAAAAATATCATGTTTTCCCTCAAAACAAGGTTTTGAGGTGAAAATTACATTAAGCTGCATAAAATATTTTCTTTGATCTTCTAAGTGTTGTTTTTTTTGAGTTTATTGACTTCCCTCATGACCTTGCTGATATTTATTGACATTTGACTCATTAATTTGACCATGGTGAGATCCTAGAACCTAATGAGACCCATCCTATGACCTAATGACATTATTTTTGAAAGTGAAAGTGACTCATGACCAAAGACCATAGAAAGGAGAATCAACAAGTACCTCATGAGGGAAAACTGATGAAAAACCACTACCATCAATGAATCCATGACCTAACAGAAATGGTGAAATTTATTGGTATAGGACTCCTAATAGGCAAATGAAAAAGAGCAGTTTTGATCACTGATGGCAATATGACTAGACTAACACTAACATTGGCTCCAATGGGGATGGTAGCTCCTTGGAGGTGCCAATAACACCGTAGACCAAGTAGCCTTATCCATTTGGGGATGGAGTCAAAAATGCTGAAAACTGACACAATGAAAACTGACTCTGACTCAAGACTAAGACTGAAAACTGAAATAAACCACACCATACACATATCATCCAAATTTTATAGCCTTCACCTCGGGCCCCAAACTTGAATGACTGTGTACTTGAACTTTGATAAAAAATAACATGGTATATACAATGATGATGATATAGATTTCTGATCCATTGTCTTCAATGATGGTAGTGCTTCAAAAGCCTAACATTTACTACTCCTTTAGGGAAATCTTGGCCATCCATTTCTGAAAGCAAGAAGGAATTCTATCCCCTGTATGCTGAAATTCTGTATGGCCCTTTCCAAAGTTTGTCAAACTTACCGTGCTTCGCTTTGTCTTCATTCCTTGCATCCCATTTCAACACTACATCATCCAGCTGAAACTTTTCTTTTTTAGTCTTTCGGTCATAGATCTTTTTAATCTTCTCCTGCAACTGAATCACATTTTGTGACATTTATTCTCTTGTTTGCTGTAGGTGGATCATCTGATTTATCCTCCGCTGACTGTCATCATCCTCATTGCCAACTCCTTGCAATAATCTCATAACTGGGACTGTAAGAGATGTGGGAAAGACAACATCAGTTCCTTAAAATAATTCAAAAGGAGACATACCTATTGATTTCTTACTGTTGACTTTATCTTCCCATAGTGCGTTGATGAGATTTTGGTGCCAATTACTTTTGTTTTCCTCCAGCATTTTCTTAATTATATTTATTAGCGATTTATTCGATGACTCTACCAAGCCATTACCTTGTGGATAATACGCTGTGGAATGGCCCATCACGATATTATATTTTTCACAGAAATCGACCATCTTCTTGGATCGGAACGCCGCTACGTTATCTATTACAATTTTACATGGGCAACCAAAATGAGATAAAATATTCGATTCAAGGAATTGAATAATTACTGTGTCAGTCGCTTGCCTCGCTGGGACAGCCTCGATCCATTTCATAAAGTAATATGTCTCTGTCAATATCCATCGATGTTGCGTTGATGAAGCGAGATGTATTTCTCCTATGAAATCGAGTCCCGACTGCTGAAAGGGAGTGTTCACTGAAACTGGTTTCAAAGGAAGTGGAAGCAATTTCTTCTTCCCTTGGAAGATTTGGCATTCATGACAATTCATCACAGTTTTGTATAAATCAAAAAAAAACATGGGCCAATAATACCCCGATCTCAATACCTTGTTAGCTGTAGTCTTCCAAAACAAGTTACTGCCACAGTCACCTTTATGAAAATCATGCATTACCTTCTGCGCCTCTTCTTCAACCAAACAATTGAGCAGAACGCCTCCTAGATCTTTCCAATACAAAGAACTGTTTAAAATGCATTATTTTGCAGATTAAAGCTTCAGACATCTACCTTTACTCTTAGACATGCCTATAGGAGGTGACAGATGCTGAAAGACATAAAAAATATCTGACTACCACGGGGACTACAGAAAAATATCTGAAATTGGAACCAGCAAACCTTCATCTTCATCTTTTGCTACTGTTGTTATGAGGTTTATATCCAAGGCACGTAGATTTGATTGGGCCATCAATTTTTCCAAGCCTTGGCCTTTGATCAATTTCGTGGGCTTGATCTCTAAGTCGTACTCTAACATAGTTGTTATCGATTTACCTCTTCGACCTTCTGGATCAGTTTGCATTAAGACATCCTTCACTGCCGCGTTAGGGACATATGCTATAGTATGTGAATGCAGAATATAGACCCTGAAATCCTTCAATGCCTTTATAAGGGCCAATTCTTGTTTTTCAATAATATTATACCTTAAAGCAGCATCTCTAATAGTCCTACTAAAAAAGGCAATTGGCTTTTCTACCTCATCTCTCTTTTGCATTAAAACAACAGCCATAGTATGCTCAGATGAAAACAAAAATATGATAAAATCTTGAGTATAGTCGGGACTGATAAAAACTGGGGCATTGGACAAAACAAAATTTACCAAATTGAATGATTTGATAGCTTCCTCACTCCATTTAACAACGTTGTCCTTCTTCAACATATTGGTCATTTCTCTTAGATGTTCAGCCAGATTGGGTATAAATTGGCACAAAAAGTTCATCTTACCATTAAAGGCCTGAATCTCCTTCTTGTTTCATGGAAGATCTATGAGCTGAATTGCCTCCACCCTAGCTAGATCGATGCGAATACCATCTTTAGAGATGATATTCCCAAGTAGCTTTCCTTCATCCATGGCAAAAAGACTCTTCTTAGGATTGAGAGAAATCCCAAATTTTCTGCATCGCTGAAAAACAACTCTCAAATGGTGCAAATGCTCATCATCTGAACCTGAAAACACTGTCAAATAATCCAAATAAACAACAAGAAAAACATCTTTTTCATTTGCAAAAGCAATTTCCATTTCTTGCTGGAAATTAGCTCCAGCGTTCTTCAGTCTGAATGGTATTTTAGCATGCTGGAAGGTTCCCTAGGGTGTTGTGAAGGCATTTTTGTCTCGGTCCTTCTCATGTACCAAGATTTGGTTGTAGCCTGAGTAGCCATCAATTAGTGACATCCTAGATGGTCCAACTACTCTCTACCGAATATGGTCCATTTTCGGAAGTGGATAATTATCCTTTAAGGATGCCTTATTCAAGATCCGAAAATCTATACACAATATTATTTCTCCTGTCTTCTTACGCACTGGGACCAAATTTGAAATCTAGTTAGAAAATCTAATAGGAACTATGATACCTGCTTTGTACAACCTGTTTACCTCTTTTTCAATGGATGGCAGCAACTTCGGATTGATTCTTCTCAGCTTCTGTTTGAAAAGCTTCTGATCTGGCTTGATAGGAATAGTATGCTGGATTATGTTCTTATCTTACACTTTCAAATCTGAATAATCCCATGAAAACACATCAGAAAATTCAGAAATCAGCTTAACATACTTCTCCTTTACCTCAAGGGACAATGCCTTTGACAGCTTCAAAAACTTGGGTTTGTCAAGTGTTCCAAGATTCACGTCTTCAACTCCTTTCTCGGTGGGCACCAAGCTTGTCTTCTTTGCAACATCATCCTGATCAAAAAGCTCCTCTAGAGGTATGAGACCTCTAGGAATTACATTATCCTTTCGCTGTAATATGTCCATCTGGTTTTCTTCCAATTCTTGATCATCAACCTCATACTCACCTTCTATTGGAGTGTCTTTGAATTTTCCATCACCGTACAAAAATGCATTAATCTCATTATCATCCCAAAATACTTGCCAATACCTTAAATTGTCCAGAACGACAGGCGTATGTTTGACATAGATCTCAAACTTATTCTTGGAGTTCATCGGAATCTTCAAGTTTCTGGCAGTAATGGAAAGATAATCAGCAATAAGATTCTGCATCCTTGGTACTACTGTCAGAGTATACTCAGGAAATGTCTTTAAAATATCAAGGACTGCATTTCGATATGCCCTTAGCCTCATATTTTTAGCTTGGTATTCTCCTTTCACCTATTCGATTATCAATTCGGAGTCGCCATACACAGAAATCCTCTTTGCATTCAACTTCTTCAAAATTTTGAGACCTGCAATCAAAGCTTCATATTCTGCTTCATTGTTAGAGCAATCAAAATCCAACTTATAAGCACATACTCTAACATTGTTGGGAACTTTTTCAAGTTGGAAAATAGGGCTCCTAATCCATATTCCAATACCAGCTCCATCCTTACCAACATCTCCATAAAAATCCATACTCCATAGGATTTCTTCTTCTTCTTGAAGATGCTGAAATTTTGTTTCTTCCTCTTCTTTACCTTGACTAATTTCTGGCTATTCACTGTCTTTTTGCTGCTGGTAGGTAGGAGGCTCAGAAGTGCTTGCTTCTTTCTCTTTTTCCTGTTTGAGGACTTCTATGAAATTCTCTGAAATCTCAGGTATCTCATCTACTTGTACCAACTAAACATTTTTATCATTTAAACCACCATCTGAATATAATACAAAAGATTCTAAATTTGTATGGACTGCATTAATGGGATGATTTACAGGCTTCTCTTTGCTAGTAATCATACATTTCATTTTCTTTTCCCTATATAGTTTTCTTAACTGGCCAAATATAGGGATAGTGGCATAAGAGAATTCAAGCTGCATGGTTCCTTTAAGTTTTGCACCCCAAGACCTAGATAAAAGCATTCCAAACCTTGGTGGGACATCGAAAACTACTAAATCCATCAAAACATTTTTGGCTGGGATTTGATCTAAAGACACTACCAAGTCTTTGATAAGACCAATAAAATGGACCCTACTTGAGTCAAAAGAATAAAAATCATGGTATTTTCGAGTAATATCAAGGCCCAACTTCTCCATGACAGCTTTGGGCATCAAATTATGTGAGGTTCCAGAGTCCAACATAGCATTATGCAAGATAAACTCATGTACTCTAAGACTCGGGTAAAAGGGAGGGACTTCATTTTCTTCAGATTATTCTATGGCTGGACCAAAAATAAGTTCAGGGTAATCATATTCTAAATTAGCCATATCAGAAACAGAGTTTATTTGCAAGACTTTAGACATCTGAATTTTATATGGGCTATTCTTCACCAACTTAGTCAAGGGCATGGACACTTTCAGTTTATAAATTTCAGTTTCTAAATTAAAGAAGGGAGATTTTTCTACCTCTTTAATGGGAGGGTATTTCTTCTTTGTTTTCTCCTTTACCGTGCTCGACTGATTCCTCTCATTTGCAACATTATTTGCTGGAGGAAGGGTCGGCTGGTTCTTTCCCTTTCTTCTATGCATCATTCTTCATTTGGAGCTCTTTTCTTTTCTGAATGGGACTGATTGTAACGTATCTGTTCATTAGAGAATATTTCCTTTGTTGAGCTGACAGAGCGTTCATATACCTTCTCTGATAATCATCAGACTCTTCTTCCAACACTGTGTCATTGGCCAAAATGAAATTTCAGTCTGGAGTCGCCACTGTGTATTCTTCGTCTTCTGTGAGGAAGATTGGCGCACCATCAGCTGTGAAAAAGTGATTGGCCTCAATTACCGGATCATCATCATCTGAGTCTGTCCCTTGCATGTAGTTCTGCTTCAATGGAGTTTTAATCTACTGCTGTGGTGGCATTGCTTGGTCCTACGTTCTTTTTTCTCTCTACTTGATTCTGAATTGGGGCTGTTGTCCTCTGAAATTCAGATTCCTGATTTGAGGTTCAGGTCTATCCGAAATGGTTAATCTATCAACCATCCTTTCCACTGTCTGAATCAAAGTTTCCATTTTTCTGTCTAAAGGAGAGGCCTCCTCTTTCACCGTGACTCTTTTCTCAGCTCTGGTGCGTGCTCTTTTGGCTAGCAGATTAGCTTCAACACTTACCACTATCTTCTGTGTGTCTTCAAGTGAGGAAGGGTTTCTTTCTCATAGCTGATATGCCATATTAGCATCGAAATCATCTGGAAAGTTCAGCAAGGCTAATCCCACAGGAGGTTTCAGGTTAGCTGGAATAGCATTATATACAACATTGAATCTTAAACAATATTCCTGCACAGTTTCACCCACATTTCTATTAATATTTTCATACTTAGACAAAATTTGGAGTGGGTTATTTTTTACCTCCCACCGGTCTAAAAAATGTGTGTGCAACTCTTGTAAAGTGTGAATTGAGCCTGTTGGTAAGGCTCTGAACCACTTTCTGACTTCACCTCTGAAGCTTTGAACAAACAATCTGGTAGTCACATTCTCTGCCTCTACTTCGTGTAAATCAAAAAATTCATTCATCTTATCAATGTGCTGCTGGGCTGTGATGCTTTGAGTGGCATCAAATGTGGGAATTTTCCTCTAATAATCAGCAGGCATGTCATTGAGAACCTGAGGTAAGACAAAAGGTGCATACTGGGCAGCCATGACTCTAGGTGGATTTACAACAGTATTTATATTACTCGGATTTAAGGGAGGTGTTGATGGAGGAGTTGACAACTGAGAGTTGACTGATGGGAATGCTGATGAATTGGGTGGAGGAAATGATGTTCCTGATGATTCTGAAGGCTCGGGAATATTAGTTACAGTGATGGACTGAGGAGAATTCAAAGTGTAATCGTCAATAGAGGAATTTTCTCTTTGGACTTCAATATCTAAAAGGAACTTAGGATCTAAAATTGTATCATCAATGTCAGTTTCAGACTTATTTTTAAATAAAGAAAGCTCAAAACTTTCATCAAAGGAAAGATATTCTACAAAAAACCACTCACTGGGCCAAGTATAGGATCTGAAGACAGGTCTAGGACTTAGTGATCCTTCTTGTCTTCTGAAAATTCTTGGAATGAGATTTGGATTTTCAAACATAGGGGGAGGATTTGGATCTGGATTTTCCCTGGTGTATCTTCTTGAAGCCAATGTGTGTAAATTTCTACTGTACAAAAATTTTGTTTCAGCCTAACAGACTCTGAAAATCATTTACAAGGAAACATTTACTGGGGTGATCTGACTTTATACTCTGATAACATAAATATATGACTAGAATAAGTGGCTATAGTTATATTATTTTCTAACAGTGCTTTAAATAATGTTTCGACATGAAATAATATCCTGACCTTTAAACAAATATTTATATTTTAATGTGATATTGAGGAACACATTAAATATACTGAGCAAACCTTATCACTCCGGTCGAAATATCAAAACTTTATAACAATGGCGCAATCCTTTTAAATCTTTCGAACTTATATGTTTTTGTTCTATCAGAGCGACATATATTTCAACAGCTGGGGCCCATGCATCTGTATTTCACCTTTTATGAATAAAATCAACATTAAATAATATCAAACTGCCAGATCATACCTTGAGTTATCACTTGTGCACTTTACTGTGCGATCACTGTCAGATATAGTGCTCTCCAAATCGGACGATCCGCATTGATTTCACGTTTTTTCAAAGGCCGAAGTTTAACATCTGAAAGTTGTGCAAAATGGGTGGTATTGGGATGATGACATGCCCTAATCTTACTGGATCGCGTTTTTTTTAAGTATTTTTTCTCCGAGGCAATAGCGTCTCGATGAAGGTGGTTTTGGTTTCCAAAACCCGCCGGTGGTAATTAAACCGTGCTTTGATTATGGTTTCGACTTGTGGTTAGGCGCTTTAACTCCTCGCGTTAACTGATAGCTGGGTCCCACTGATATTTACTCCGCTGAAAATGAATAAATCTCTTTTCTTTAATAACAATGTTTTTCCAAAGAATGTCGCGGTCAATATAACCAAGGTTTGAAATTAAGACAGAGTTCCCAATACTCTTCTTCACAGAGAGCCTAACTATGATTTTCTCTTCTACAGACCTCTGTTCAATATTTCTTCAAAGTAGAATAAACATGTTTAAGTGCCGAGAATACAAGTTCACAGACAGTCAGATCGAAACATTCCCCATTGGAGTCGCCAAAGATGTTAGCACCCGAATTGGACCCCAGGCTAAAAACGGAAAAACAAGGTAACAACTAAACCACGCTCAACCTTGTAGCTAGCCCTACAAGGATAGGAGAGGGCTCTCTCCGTAAAGACAGATATTCAATAAAACACAATAATGGACTGATATTAGGCTAGGTATAATGATGGTAAAAAGGTTTTTTAAAAAATGAATGAATTTCAGGGATGTGTGGGATAAAATGGATAATTGAAAATGGGGAATTAAATCAGGACACAGCGTATTTGATGGGGCAAGATAGGCAAGATATTTAGCAATCAAGTAGAAATAAATGGAATGGAAAGACTGGTGAGGAGTTGAAAAGGGCACAATGAATGGATCCTTTTCAAACAGAAGAAAAAAATAGAGTATGAACGATTTCCCAAGGCAGAGCATATAAAATGGATTCTACCTTTCTATCTTGAAAGCATTCAAAAGGAAATTTGTATGGATGAGATGTGAAACATAACAATTTACATGTGAAACAAAAGATGAAAGGAATGCTAAATCTCATACCACATGGATCCCACAAATCAGAGCTACATCACTTTATTAATTCCCTGTGAAACTGTACAATGGAGCACAGAGTGTTCTTCCACACTATTCCCCTATTGCTGAGTTACTGACTGATTTACAAATGATTTACAATTAGAATAAATAAGCTGAAATGTGGGAACATAGATCCATGAAAAGAGGGACTTTTTTAACTACTCAGAACTAGAATCTAAATATGGCAAAGAGAACCAACGTTTTGCCTCTGAAAACAAGGAACAACAATACATTTTGACCCTTTGAAATTTTGCCATTATACTGGATGAAGGAAAAATAGGCAATTCGGAAACAGATTTCCTATTTTGTTGCTGCTGTAACAATCTCTATTTTAAATAAGCTTTCTCGGCCTTTGACTTTTTTCTTTGCTTTTTGTATTCCGTTTGAAGAAAAACGACTTTTATAAAATGTTTGAAATAAAACTGAAATGAAATAATGCTTTCGGTGAAGGGAAAAAATTAATTCTTTGAATAGGAAAAAGGGAAGGAAAGGAGGCAGGGTCCACATTATAATCGCAATCAGAATGGACGGAGCAGAGGGATATAATATAGTAAAAAATTTCAATTCATGCTTGCAATGGTATCATCGCAATCGGGATTGGGGTCGGGAAATATACAATATAATCATTGTAATATGTTATGCGACAGTGCCATCGTAATTGGTGATCGAAACCAAAACTTCCGATGCGATTTGGGGGAAGTGGCCTTTGTAATAAACAAATAAATAAATTTTATGTTTTACATAGGAAAAGGGATTTTTGAAATGAATGGGCAGAGAATATTGCATGGTGGGACCAGGAAATACAATCGCAATCCCAATTGGGCGAGGGAGCGGGCGCATTGCATAACAAAATTCACTGATGCGATTGGGAGGAGGCGATGAACCGTGGGCAGTCCGTTCGACAGGGGTAGATCGACAGTGCGGGTTTAATCAGGAGGGGTCAATTGGAGGGGGATGATCGGAGGCGCCGATTGTGATGGAGCGATTTCATACGGGCCATCCGATCGTCGATCGGATCAACGGTCGGGATATACATCGGAGGGTTTCCATCAGGGTTATATATTGGGAGTCGCTCAACACAATCACATCGAAGGTTTGGGCGATGGGCCAATCGGGGCACACAATCAAAACATTGCGATTGCGATGGAAAGGGACTTAATGTGGCGGGGTTTTAATAATACAAAACTTTGTTATAAAGTTTTATTACAAAGTTTTCACAGTATGGCGGGGAAGTGGTTAGAACGACGGGGATATAAAACTTTTATTATAAAGTTCTATGACATGGAGGGGAAGTGGTTAAGATAAAATCGCATTTTGTATTTTAAATAATTTAATAATGCGATGTTATAATCGGAGGGAGGAAAAAGGGATTTTTTAAAGAAATTATTAAACTTTAAACATAAATTTTAAGGGAAATATGGGAAATAGGGGAAGTTTGAGGATATAGGGGACTTTTTACTTCACTTAAGCATAAATTTCAATCCAGAAGTCAGTTTTAAGAGTGAGATATACCGTTGGAAAGCTCTTTCCAGGATCTTCTGATGGATCTTCTTGGAAGATGATTTGGTTCTGAACATGCTGTGGAAAACTTCTCTAAAAGGCAGGGTGATGACTTTATGGAGATAACCGCTTCTGAATTATGACTTATTACATATGCTGACATAAAATTACATAATGAATGATAATAAAGGCAAAATATCATGTTTTCACCTCAAAAAAAGGTTTTGAGGTGAAAATTACATTAAGTTGCATAAAATATTTTCTTTGATCTTCTAGGTGCTATTGTTTTTGAGTTTATTGACTTCCCTTATGACCTTGCTAATATTTATTGACATTTGACTTATTAATTTGACCATGGTGAGATCCTAGAACCTAATGAGACCCATCCTATGACCTAATGACATGAGTTTTGAAATTGAAAGTGACTCATGACCAAATACCATAGAAAGGAGAATCAGCAAGTACCTCATGAGGGAAAACTGATGAAAAACCACTACCGTCAATGAATCCATGACCTAACGGAATGGTGAAATTTATTGGTATGGGACTCCTAATATGCAAATGCAAAAGAGCAGTTTTGATCACTAACGATAGTATGACTAGACTGAAACTAACAGGAGAGGGAACATAATAATCATGTGGGGAAAATAAACCATAGGTTAAAACTTAAAATATGGGTTTGGGATAATATTAAAGGGTTTCAATATAATACGGGCTAGAAAGGTTAATAAGGGGCTAATATATAAGTTAATGTTTTAATAAATGAAATGAATGCGGGAAAATAAAATACACTTATGATAGTGTTTAAAACATGTTTTTAGGCCGGATTTCCATAGCAGGTGTCAAATGTTAACACTTTACACTTTCAAAACTTAGGATAAGTGCATTTTTTGGGTTTTTTTTTTTTACTTTTCCAAAGGTGAATATGCATTTTGACTTAGGAAAAGAGTTTTTAGTAGGGTAAAATGAGTGATGTTAAGGTAAAATGGTTTTTTATGAAGGGGAAGGGTTTCAATGAGATGGAATCCAATACCTTGGTGCCAATCAATCATTAAGACGTGGGTTTGGTCCCACCAAAAGTCAGAGAAATGCTCTGATTCCTTATGACTCAATGATTTAGTACTGGAACACATTGTGGAGAGGGAAATTAGGAATATGCCAAATGATGTTTATTCATGCCTTATGAAACTGATTTCTTCCTACCCATCATTTATTCTACCATTTTTTCTTTATTTGGGTGCCTTTTAGCTTGCAAACCCTTTTTATTTTCCTTTTAACAACAAACTATTTAATTCTAACCTTATTACTTCCAAGGGCTCAGATTAAACTGTTGAGCTCCTTATTGTTCTCTACTTAACTACTGATATACAAAGGTTAAACAATTTGATTAGATCTTTATTCTCTATCTATCAGCATAAAATTTAAAACATGAGAAGTTAAGATCAAGCTATTTAACTCATCATGGATTATGGCATTTTGAACAAGTTGCACATAATCATTTATTTTTCAGTAAAATTAAACATTAGTGGCATTTGGATTTGCAGCACTATCATGTTTTATTGTTATCGTTTTTTTCTTTAGGGTTCATTTTCTATTCTTTTTGATATTTTTTCTTTTAAGTCCTTTGATTTTTCTTTTAGGACTTTTACCCCCTTTACATTTTTTATTTTATTTTTCTAATATGGGAAAACAATTTATAGAAATAAAATTATGTACATATTACAAGACTAATCAAAGTCAATTCATAAATTATGAATCCTATTATTATAGGACCCTAACAATGGCTCCACATGGGGATGGCATTTCCTGGTGAAATGTCAAGAACTTTGAGACTAGTAGCCTTTGAATCTGACTGTGTTGGCCTTGGAATTTGTTTTCTGAGCTCTGCAATTATTCATACTTATGATATTTTATCCTTCAAAGCTTAGGGCCTTCTCTTCGAGCTTCAAATTTACTAGGAAAAATATCCAATCCAATCTAAAAACTCCAATGTTATGTATAATGTGTAAAGTAAAAAAAGTTAACTATTTTTTATTTCCAGAGAATAGTAATGCCTCAACATCCTGCTGTTGACAGGGCCACCCTAGCAGATCTGATCCATCCAAATCCTTCAAAAATAAAGCATTGTTGCCTCTGTAACCATAAATAACATAAGGGCCTTTCCATAAGAAATCAAATTTCTCATATTTACCTTTCTCTTCCCTCCTTGAATCCCACTTTAGCACTTTTTCACCTATATAGAAATCATGTTCCTTAGTATTCTTGTCAAAAATATTTTTAATCTTTTCTTAAACAACTTGAGACTTAAGATAAAATTCTTCTCTAGTATGCTACAAATGTATGGTTTGGTTTATTCTTCTTTGGATATCATTTGTTTCAACCTGAAGTTCTTGGATTATTTTCATCACTGGTACTCTTAAAGAGGATGGAAAGATAGCATCCATTCCATAAACAAGCTAGTAAGGGGATGTACCAATAAATTTCTTTGTTGTAAGTCTATCTGCCCATAAGGAATTGACTAATCTTCTGTTCCAAATTTTCTTATTGTCTTCTAGTAAATTCTTGATGATGTTCTCAACACTTTTATTGGAGGATTCAGCAAGGCCATTACCTTGAGATTAATATGCAGTAGAATGGCCAAGGGTATTGTGGTATTTATGACAAAAGTCAATCATATTTTTGGACTTGAATGCTATTGCATTATCAGTGATGATCTTTTGGGGACATCCAAATCTTGAGAGTATGTTGTTTTCTAAAAATGATATTATGACAGTGGTCGATGTTTCGAATCCTAACGGGGATCCATCATCAGGACGAGAATGAAGAATGAAATAAGGCCATAGAAGGTCAAGGTATAAATAGTGGAGGGAAATGATGTTTGAGAGGAGCCGACAATAGATAACAATAAATTAATTTTAATTATAATAAATTTTTAAAAATTTTCTAATAATTTTTTTTTATTTAAAAAAAACTAATAAATTTTTTATTTTAATAATAACTAAAATAACTAAATTGTTTAATAAATTTTTAAAGTTTTAATTTTAAAAAACCCTAAGTGCTTAAATTATTTAAAATGTTAATAAATAATAAACCCTAAGACTTAAATTAATCATACTAAACTAATTTTATTTTATGTTTAAAATTTTTTAATTTTAATGTCTACAATTTTTATTTTAATGTCTACAACTTTTTGCTAAATGTCTATAATTTTTTCTGATTAGTTTTACGATTAATTTTTACCCATGTATAAATATTTTATGACTAAAAATATTATAATTACCCCAAGGTATTTAATTCCTAACCTAAACTAGAATCTACCAACTATTAAACTAAGTGTAATTAAATAAGAAGAAGAGAAATTTATTAATTATAAATAAATTATAATATATGTTAATGATAATACTTAATGTATATTAATATAATTAATTAAAATCTAATAAGTTATTATGATTTTTTTAAATCCTAAGTTATTTTTAATTTATAAATTACTTTTAACTTTAAATATGACAAGGTTTCTATCTTTGACTGTAAAAGGTATAATTCTGATCACTCTGACTCACACTGTACTTTCTATATCAAAAGAGTAATTTCCTGACCTTTTAACCTGAACAAATGATTTTAAGGGTTTGTAGTAAATTTATGTGATGAAAACAATCCTAAAACCTCAAATTTTGTGAAAAAGGGCTTCTGAGTACTGTGGAAAAGGCTTTGGATGTCTCATAGGGATTTTTAGGTCTGCAGATGGTTATAATCACTTCAAATTTTCTCTTAAAATAGGTCACGGGTTCAGAAATTATAAGTAATACTCAGGGTTTTGTCTATCTGAAGACTTTTTGAAGCAAAGAGGTACTCTCTTAGCAAACAAGCTTATAAGGCTTCAATTAAAGTATAATTCTTTTAGATTGATGGATAGGTCTTTTTTTCTTAAGAATACCTGTGAAAATAGAATTTTCGCTATGAAGAAGGGTTTTTTGGGTTTTTAAATCTTTCAAAAGTTTCTTCTGGCTTTATATGCAGTCTGGAGGCTTTCGCAGTGTTGTAGCAACCGATTTTGAAGAATTTTGTTTGTTTTTTGAGGTAAAACAGAGGCGGCAGCATATTTTTCTCAGTCTAGGAAGGTTTTACAAGCATAGATGGTTACATAAGGCATGAAATGTGTGCATTCATTTGTTTTTATAGAGAATTTGATTAAACAATAAATGTAATTTTTTCCTATCAATTCAAATAATGGGCGGATTGGGTGTGGGGGAGGGAATTACTGCCAGCGGTTTTCGCAACAACAAAAGGTGGTAAATGGATTTCATTGAATCGATGTGATCCAATAGAATTCAGGCGTGTGGAGGGGAGAGAAAGGTTCAAAACAGATTTATCGCAAGTTTCAATTTGGTTATTGATCGCGCAATGAAATTTGTGATAGGTGATCTGCACTGTTAGATCTAGCGGATAGGAGAAAACCGTCAAGATTTAATGATGAAGCTGTGGGGTCAAAGGCGTGGGGCCTGGGATTATATATGCGATGGGAGCGGAAAATGTATTAAAATATCAAATTTTAATACATATTTTAGTTATGGAATATGATAGGCGGGTGTAGGTTTTATTAACGAATGAAATGAATATATGTGTAATGTTAACATAGGCAGTTTATTATATAATAGGGCTAGTTTTAACCTATGGGAGCGGGAACATAATAATCACGTGGGGAAAATAAACCATAGGTTAAAACTTAAAATATGGGTTTGGGATAATATTAAAGGGTTTTAATATAGTACGGGCTAGAAATGTTAATAAGGGGCTAATATATAAGTTAATGTTTTAATAAATGAAATGAATGCGGGAAAATAAAATACACTTAGGATAGTGTTTAAAACATGTTTTCAGGCAGGATTTCCATATTAGGTGCCCAATGTTAACATTTTACACTTTCAAAACCTAGGATAAGTGCATTTTTAGGGTTTTTTTTTTTTTTTTTACTTTTCCGAAGGTGAATATGCATTTTGACTTAGGAAAAGCGGTTTTAGTAGGGTAAAATGAGTGATGTTAAGGGAAAAGGGTTTTTTATGAAGGGGAAGGGTTTCAATGAGATGGAATCCAATACCTTGGTGCCAATCAGTCATTAAGATGTGGGTCTGGTCCCACCAAAAGTCAGATAAATGCTCTGATTCTTTATGACTAAAGGATTTAGTACTGGAACACATTGTGGGGAGGGAAATTATTAATATGCCAAATGATGTTTATCCATGCCTTGTGAAACTTCTTTCTTCCTACGCATAATTTATTCTACCAGTTTTTTCTTTATTTCGGTGCATTTTGGCTTGCAAACCCTTTTTATTTTCCTTTTAACAACAAACTATTTAATTCTAACCTTATTGCTTCCAAGGGCTCAGATTAAACTGTTGAGATCCTTATTGTTCTCTACTTAACTACTGATCTACCAAGATTAAAAAATTTGGTTATATCTTTATTCTCTATCTATCAACATAAAATTTAAAACATGAGAAGTTAAGATTAAGCTATTTAACTCATGATGGATTATGGAATTTTAAAGAAGCTGCACATAATCATTTATTTTTCAGTAAAAGTAAATAGTAGTGGCATTTGGATTTGCATCACTTTCATGTTTTATTGTTATCTCTTTTTTCTTTGGGGTTCATTTTCTATTCTTTTTTATATCTTTTCTTTTAAGTCCTTTGATTTTTCTTTTAGGACTTTTACCTATAGGAATTTACATGGTAATTTCCTTAGATCAAGAACCAAAAGGTCACTTCTCACAAACAGATCAAAAATCAGTACACCAGCATAATCACATGGTTAAAACCCTCTAAGAGGGAAATAGTCCACGACCTGAGCCAACACGGCCACTTCAGGAAATTTATTAATATAAAAGGAAAAGTTACATATGTTTCTCTCATAAACGGTTACCGAAAAAATGACCCTCCATGCTCTTTAAATAGAGATCATGGACCAATTGGGTGTTAAGCCACGGATCAAGTGTCGTTCATACCGAGGTGAGAGATAACCGTTGGATCACTACAAATCGTGACTGTCAGATTATAAGTTACAATTGTACATGGTAAAGAAACACACTTTAACTAACTCTACACTAGACTAAGTTATTCTTAACTATTTCCTAAGTGTCGAAATATCCTAACATCCCCCCTTAAGAACAACTTGGGATAGGATTGAAGGATTTACAAAGGTGACACAAAAGGAGCCTATTTCCTATGTGTTGAAATATCCTAACATCCCCCCTTATGAACAAATTGGGATAGGATTGAAGGATTTAAAAAAGTGATGCAATAGGAGAAGGAAGGAGGCATTAGAGCCTATCCCCCCTTAATTACAACTTTCTTGAACTCCAAGCATGGATCGAAGTTTCATAAAATTCGCTTCTGTGAGAGCCTTTGTAAAGATATCGGCTACTTGATCATTAGTTGGACAGCACTACACTTCAAGAACACGATCATGAATGAGCTTTTTGATGAAGTGTATGTTGAGTTCAATCTGTTTCATATGCTGATGCTAAACTGGATCTTTACATAACTGAATGGAACTCTGATTATCACACCAAAGTGTATTTGGATGCTACTGATGAAGACCAAATTCAGACAGAATCTGACGAACCCACATGGCTTCCTTGCTGGCTTCAACTTCACCACGATACTCTTCTTCTACTGAAGAAAGAGAGATGGAACTTTGTTTCTTACAAGACCAAGTAATAGGTCCTAAACCAAGAGTGAATACATATCTTGTAGTAGACTTTCGATCATCAGGGTCACTAGCGCAATCAGAATCAGTGAAACCAATCAACAATGGAGATGCTCATGCACTGTAATGAATGTCGAATTGAAATGTACCTCAAATATATCAAAGTATTCTTTTAGCTTCTTTCGAGTGACTTTCATGAGGTTGGTGCATAAACTGAGCGACAATACCAACGGCAAAGGAAAGGTTAGGACAGGTGTGGGTTAGATACAGAAGTTTACCAACAAGTCGAAGATATAAGGTAGCATCAACTTCAGGGGTATTACAAGTGACTGAAAGCTTGAATCTAAACTAAAAGGGAGAAGGGGCTGGATTACTTTCTTCCATGTGAAATTGGTGTAGAATATCACAGGCATACTTGGACTAAGAGAGGGTAATGACTTCCTTGGATTGCAAGACTTGAAGACCAAGGAAATAATGCAAGTGTCCTAAGTCTGTCATTTCAAACTTATTTTTGAGGCTAGACTTCACATGGTTTATATGGTTTGGATCACTACCACTAAGGATAAGATCATAAAAATAAAGAACAAGGATGGTGAAGGACTTACCCACTTTCTTTGTGTAGACAGTGTTGTCAGAATGACACCTAGAAAATCCATTATCTAATAGAAATCTATCCATTTTGGCATACCAAGCCCGAGCAGCTTGTTTGAGACCATAGAGACACTTTCTAATGTGAAAAAGAAGGCTAGAGTCGTTTTCGATAAAGCTAGGGGGTTGTTCCATGTAGATTTATTCATGTAAATCTCCATGTAAGAAGGCATATTTAACATCCATCTGATGGACTTCCCATAAGGAGGCAGCAGGGGAAAGAACAAGGCGGATAGAATTCATTTTGGCAACAGGGTAGAAGGTTTCAGTATAGTCAATGCCTTGAACTTGTGAAAATCCTTTAGCAACAAGACGAGCTTTATGTCTATCCACTTTTCCATCTGGTCCAAACTTGGTTTTGTAAACCCATCTGCATCTAACAAGTTTTCTTCCTTTTGGAAGAGGAACAAGATCCCAAGTATCATTTTCCAGTCAGGAACGATACTCTTCATTCATAGCTTCATCTTAATCTGGATGACTGGAGGCTTCTTCAAATGTTTCTGGATCAATTTTTTTTCTGGAACTTGAGCCAATAAGGAAGAGGTTCTTTCAAACTGAGATCGTGTACAACGTCGATCGGCAGGGTCACTTGTAAGAGAACCTGCTGCATCCCAAGTAGAGTGGACCCATTTTGGAAGCGGTGGAGTATAAGGAAAAATTTCAAGAGGTGGAGGAGTATTGTCATCCTCATTGTCATCATTTGAACTAGAAGGAATGATATTAAGAATAGAAGAGAGAGAGAGAGAGAGAGGTGGCACATATGCCGAATCAGACTCACAGGCCAAAGGTGGCACACCCGCTGAACTAGGTTCGCAGGCCAATATATTTTCATAAAATTTTACATCTCTTCTAATGATTATATTTTTGGATTTCTGTTGAAGAAGTCTATATCCTTTGACATCTTCAGAATATCCAACACAAATACATTTTTCACTCTTAGGTTCTAAGGCTTTATGTTTCGCTTTTGGAATATGGGTGCAAGCATCACTTCCAAAAACACGAAAGTGACTTACATCTGATTTGATTGAGCTCCAAGCTTCTTCTGGAGTTATATTCTTTAAAACCTTAGTAGGAGTGTGATTCACTATGTAATTTTCACAATTAATGGCTTCTTCCCAAAAATTGAGACCAAGTCCTTTAGATTGAAGCATACAATTAGCCATTTCTTTTAAGGTGTGATTCTTCCTTTCAGCTACGACATTTTGTTGTGGAGTATATGGAACAATATGTTGCAATTGAATTCCATGCTCAATGAAAAAGTTGATAAATTTGTTGTTAACATATTCTCCACCATTATCTGATCTTAACTTAAGAATTTGATGTCCAGATTGTTTCTCAACAAAGGCCTTAAAGGCCAAGAACATGTTAAAAAATTCACTCTTGAGTTTTAAGAAATATACCCAAGTGCGTTTGGAAAAATCATCAATGAAAGTTAAGAAGTACTTGCAACCAGAGAAAGAAACAATAGGAAGTGGACCACATAAATCACTGTGCACAAGCTGCAAAGGGGCTTAAGCGTGCCAAGAGGCACATTTGTAAAACTATCCCGATGATGTTTTCCGAGTACACATCTGAAGAAAACACCATCTCGGCAAGATACCATAGGAAGGCCCATCACCATATTTTCCTTACATAGAGTTTGAAGAGAGCGATAGTTTAAGTGACCAAATCGCTCATGCCAAAGTTTGCTTACATCATCATTATGAGCAACAAAAACAGAGGGAAGACATGATGACCCAAAGTTGTCAAACTTATACAACCTTGTGGAATCATCAGCAATGCCAGTAGCTAAAACATGTTTAGGATCTTTTAGGTCCTTGATTACAACATCATGAGGTGAGAATTCTACTATTTTCCCTTCACCTGAATGATTTATCTGATAAACATATATAAGGTTGCATGACAAGGTAGTAACACATAGTACATCATTAAACTGACCATTATCTAGATAAATGGTTCTAGATCCTACAACACTAAGAGATCTATCATCACCAACATAAATATGTTTGGTGTTACAATCATTTAAAGAAGAAAACATGGATTTATTTTTAGCCATGTGGTAAGAAGCTCCAGAATCAATGAGCCACTCATGAGAAGGAGAAGAAGAAGATGCATTTAATGCATAACCAGATCTTGATGCTTGACAACCACAAGCAAAAAGTGCCATGCTTGAAGATGAAGGTAAAGAGTGCTCCAAATTGATGTTGTGCTTCTTCATTTTTTCTTCTAAGGCTTCCATCTTCTTAAAACATTTGGACTCTATATGGCCATCCCGGTTGCAAAAGTTGCAATGTTTATCTGTCTTCTTCCCTTTGTTTTGATTTGCCTTATTATTTTGGTGATTTTATTTTTCAGTTTGCAGCTGAAATTTCTTAGGGCCCTTATTTGGTTTAGGACCATATTTTTTAGGATACTACTTCTTGGGATTCTTTTGATATGGTTTTTGTTGGGCTGCTAAGGCTTTCTTAGAAGCATTTCCATAAGTGATAAGACCAAGGTGTAAGAGTTTTTCTTGTTCTCTTATCAAATAATCACAAAAGGCATCAAAAGAGGGATTCTTGTAGGTGGTTCCTGAAGAAATGATGGCTTATATAGTGGAATTGAAGGCAGAAACAAATATAGAGTATGCAGGGCCACACTTAGCAAGAATGCAATAGATGAGGCTACCATAGTGCTTTTTTATCTTACAAACTTCTAAAAGAATTCTGAGGGTCTTGAATTTGGAAAAAAAATCTTCAATGGAGGAGAAATTATTGGGGTCCAAAGCAAGCAACTCATTTTCAAGCTGGTGGACCCTAATTTGATTTTGAATGCCAAAAACAGTTTTTAGTTTTTCCAGGGCTTCATCAAGGGTGTCAATGTCAAGGATATGAAATCTAAGATCTTAAGAAATGGAAATTCCTATCAACCCTCGTTCTTGATCTTCTTTATTTTCCCATTTTGTAGCTTTATCATCGTAAGAAGGTTTAGTTTCTTTTCCTGTGGCTATTCTATAAAGCCCTTTACTTCTAAGTATACCTACCATGTGAGGTAGCCATTGGAAATAATTGTTGTTGTTAAGAATAACCGGGCATGCACTTTCAATTTTTATTTTTTTAAACCTGAAGCTGAGAAAAGCTAAAACTAACTACTCGAATGGAAATATCTTGAAAAATTAAGCCGTTTCAAAAAAAACGGCTTGGAAAATGACTTCCGGATGAAGAAGTTATGCCTTTTGCAAAATCTGAGTTGTAGATGTCGAATAGTAATGAGAATGGGATGAAGTCCGGCTTTTTTTTTATAAATTCCGCCCCTTTGAACAAAATATTTTTACAAAAGAAGCTTGAGAAGGAGACTTGAACCCAAGACCTCTATTCTCATAAACTAACCCCTCACCAAGTGAGATAGTAAAAGAATCATGTTATTTCTCATTTTTTTTTTTACTGTTCGGTGTGCATGCCTTTTCCTGCACACAAAAACACAAAAACGAGCAAAAAAAAAATGAAATGTAAAGGCTTACAGAAAAATTTTAGGTTTTCAGTTAGCCTTACCAACAACTATCACTTTTTTCACTATTTCTGATTTCCCGAGATTGCACAAAGACGCGGGGAAAGAGCATACGTAGCAAAAAAAATCCCTTGTTCCTGTTTCTGATTTGCCGAGATCGCACGCAGCACACAGTCAAGAGCATACATAGAGAAGAGGGTATAGATCCAGCAAATAAATAAAAACTTGATATCTAAAACAAACAAAAAAAAACTGAAATAAGCAGAACTATTAACAAATATAACTGCAAAATAGATGCTTTATACCTCCAGATCTAAACTGTCATAACTTGGGCAACCGAAAACCTTTTCGCATGAAAAAAAAGGTGTTACTCACTATAACGGATGCTTCAGACACAAATGAGCAGTTCTCCAAGCCCAAAAATGTTCAGAAATAGTATATCTACAAAATGACATTCGCAAGCAGTCAAACCGGCTTCAGATTTTTATCAACAACGGACGTGTCCCTCAAAATAGCTCTGATACCATGTAGGAATTTACAGGGTAAGTTCCTTAGATCAAGAGCCAAAAGGTCACTCTTCACAAACAGATCACAAATTAGTACACCAGTATAATCACGTGGTTAAAACCCTCTAAGAGGGAAATTGTCCATGGCCTGAGCCAACGCGGCCACTTTAGGCAATTTATTAATATAAAAGGAAAAGTTACATATGTTTCTCTCATAAATAGTTACCGAAAAAATGACCCGCCATGCTCTTTAAATAGAGATAATGGACCAATCGGGTGTTAAGCCACGGATCAAGTGTCGTTAATACCGAGGTGAGAGATGATCGTCGGATCACTACAAATCGTGACTGCCAAATTATAAGTTGCAAATGTACATGGTAAAGAAACACACTTTACCTATCTCTACACTAGAATAAGTTATTCTTAACTATTTCCTATGTGTCAGAATATCCTAACATTACCCTCTTTACATTTTTTATTTTATTTTTCTAATATGGAAATTTTTTTTGCAGAAATAAAAGTATGTACATATTACAAGACTAATCAAAGTCAATTCAAAATTTATGAAATCTATTATTATAGAACCCTAACAAACCTCATGGCTTTCCCCTCATTGAATTTTATATCCAGTTGCACAATAGTCATCTTACTGTTAGGCAAATACACACGATAATTAAGGGGTGTTTTTGTGTACCCTAAACAAATCCCAACTTCAACAGTCGGCTCCAAATTCTTCCTGGTGTTCTTGGTCATACGCACATAAAAATATGAGACAAAAATATTAAAGTGTTAAACATCCGATTTCTTACCAGTGAAAGCTTCTTCAGGTGTACTCATGCCAAGTACTCTATGAGGACAACTGTTTTGCACATAAACCATAGTTTTTCATGCTTTCACCCACAAATTCATTGGTAGGCCCTAATCATGCAACATCGCTCATGGTGCACCCATGATCGTTCTGTTCTTCCTCTCCGCGACCCAATTTTTTTGTGGTTTATGAGGCACTATGAGTTCTCTTCGAATTCCTTCTTTGTTGTACAAGTTCTTGATTTTGTTAGATATGTATTCTCCACCATTATCACTCCTAAGAGCCTTCACTTTCTTTCCCAACTCTTTCTCCACCAATGCCTTAAAATCACAGAACTTTGAGAATGTTTGATCCTTCTTCTGCATGAAGAATATCCAACATTTATGAGAAAATTCATTAACAAAAATAACATATTACTTATTTTTTGTTGTTGAAGCAACCAAGAATGGTCCACACACATATTTGTGAACTCTCTCAAGGATCCTCGAAGCACTATTCTCCTTCTCATGAAAGGTGGACTTTACATACTTCCCCATGGTGCAACCCTTGCACTAATCTAATTGAGCAAGTGTTCCCATTGGAAGTCCAGTAGATATTTGCTACATGAATTTCAAGGCTCCATGATGAAGATGGCCCAATAATCTGTGCCATAATTCTCCCTCATCCCGACTCACCACTTTTTCAGCCTTGCCCATCATGGTAGCGCATCATCTACCTCTAGCTTGTAGATTTTCTTAACTCGAATCCCTATCCTTTTGGCTTGACCCATTTTTTTATGTCATAGGAAAGCTTTACCATCGCTAAAAACAATGTCATAGCCTCTATCCCCCAACATTGCGACTAAGACCAATTTTTTCTTCAGACATGGAACATGCATAAAATATTTCAATTGAAATGGTTTACCTGATTCCCTCTGAAAGGTAATGGTACCAATCCCGGTAGCAGTGTATTGTCTGTCGTCACCCATCTCTATATGCATCTGGAGATCTTTTTCCTCCAAGTCACTGAAAAGTTCCTTATCTCATGTCATGTGAAAGGAAGTGCCACTATCCAAATACCACACCAATCCCAATGCACTTGACACCATGCATGTGATCAAAGAGAATTCAAGCTCAAACTGTGAGGCAAGGGCCTCACCAGCCGCAACTCCAACAACCACCTTGTTCTTCCTTTTTTACGGATAGTTAGTAGCAAGATGCCCATGTTTGTGATAGTGAAAACACTTCACCTTGGACATATCCAGCTTTTTGCCTTTAGACTCAGATTTAGAATGGAATTTATTCCCCTTCCCCTTCTTCGCCTTGGTAGCCAAAGCAAAATCATCTTCATCATCGTGATTTGATGAAGAGCCATATTTTTTGTTCCGCCTGAACTCCTGATCCTGCACCAGATCTGACCATAATCGTTCCCAATCTGGAAATGTTTCCCATCTATTGACAAAGTCTTCATAATTGTGCCAAATCTTTGGAAGTCCCAAGAGAACCAATCTCACCAGATCATCATCAACAATAGTTACTCCCACACTCCCCAGTTCATCCCGGCATTGGAAAAACTTCATGAGATACTTTGGAATTTTGTCACCCTTTTCCATCTTGATCTTCTTGAGTTTATATTTGAGTGCCAATTTTCTATAGTCACTGCTTCTTTGGAAAAGATCCATCAAATTATTCCACATGGCATATGGTGTGGCTTTCCCATGGAGGCTTGAGAAAATGTGGTCTTGTACTCCCTCCAACAGGATCCTCCTCACCTTTTCCATGCTCTTTTTCCATGCATCAATATTGGCAACATCTGACGAAGCATGCTTAGGAACATCATTTTTAATGAATTCCTTCAAGCCATTATCTTCGAGCACTGCCTCCATCCTGTCCTTCCAAGAAATGTAGTTCGGTATGCCCTTGAGTGCATACTCTAAACTCAAGCCATTGTGTTGGGGTTCCTATGTTTCGGCAGGTTTGGCTCTACCAAAAGATAAGACAACATAAAAACCACTTTGGGACCTCAGGATCTAGCCCTCCTGGGTCCAGAGAGGGATCTCTCTATAAAGGAAAAGGTATATTTCTTTGAAGTTTAGTTTCAAGGTATTAGGCTAGTTATAGGCACGGGGTTTGTTTGTTTGGTTGTTGGGAAGCATGAATGAAGGGTTCAATATAAGACAAAGGGTGAGAAAAGAGGATTTTAGGCAAAGGAGAGATACTTCAGAGAACACTCGAGACCATTGGGCAATGGATTCATAAAAGGGTTTACTTGTTATTCAGTATCCAAGGCTTTCAATTAGGCTAGTCATCTAAGACAAAGGATCTTTTAAATATGATACTGTGGTATGAAATGATAATGAATGAAGGTGAATGACAAGGAAACCTCCGAGGTGACCACTTAGGAAGAAGATCTAGGGATAGGGCATGCCTTAAACACCTATGAACAAACTTCTAAAAGGATAACTCTTCACATAACAAGAAACACTTAAGATTTAAACACAAAGGTGAAGCCTAAGATCAGAGAAAGGCTTTGAACTTTCAATGCTTCGAATTTCAACTTGAGGGAACTTAGAAAGGTTCAATTGATTGAAAAAGACCCTAGTGAGACAGAATCAACATTCTAAACTCTCGGTATCCCAATTCTTTCAATTAAAACCCAATAAGAACATCTAAGAACAGATTCATAAATTCATACATCAGTTAGCAGTAAATAACATCCACTACACTGGTTAAATTATCTTGAATAAGTTCTCAGATAGCACAACCAGTAGAAAACATCAAAGATAATAAGAGCAAGAGCATTAGGGTACCATGCAAGGGTATATCCTAAGCCAGATTTCTAATTCTTACCAAAGAAATGAAATGTAGTAAATTACAGAAGGAAAATAGAGATAAAGGTAGAACACATCACTGCTACTTTAAACCAGGATCCAAAGAAATGTGCTTGTCATATTAAAGAGCAACACCAATCATGTACAACATTGTTCAACAGCTTGATACTCAGTCTGAAATCATCTCCTTGGCCTATTTTACAAATGTACACACAGAACTATATCTCAAGAGAACAGCTTACAATTCACAGATATCCGATCAACAACCAACAACCTTTACAATGTGTTTTTCTTGAGTTATTATAGCTGAAAGAGAGGCAAAGAAGGTAGATGAAACACTAAATGAAACATTAAAATAGAAGTAGAAGAAGAGGGCTCGAGGCCCATTCTATCTTAATATCCATGCATTAATCTCCAGTACTCTTTGGATGAACGAGTGGTCTTCGATAGGTTGGTAATAATTTCATGGTATGTTCTTTGATGTACTTTCGGTTGTAGTACTCTGGTATAAGAAAAGGTAGATAAATGACTTTCAGGTTTTCCATACTGCATAAAAAATTCTTCTGGCAACATTACGACTTTCTGTCAGGGTGTAGATCTTCTCCGGAGCTCGATGTAGAATAAAAAACAGTATGCGAACTTGTCCTTTCACAGGAAGGAACCTTCTGCTGATGTGATCATTGATAATATTTTTTTCTGTGCTTTAGGCCTCATTAGGCCTTCTATGTTAATCACAAGGTCTTCAATTTGGTACACTCACCCTTTGATCATTGAATTAAGGCTTAAAATCTTCAATAACGGGCATTGAACTCTTTAATTCTTCACTGATACTATTTGCCGCTTCATTGACTGTCTCTATCTGTGAAACTATAGTTTTGACGGTGTTGGATGGTTTTATAGAGATAAAATCTTTCCTTTAATGAAATATTTCGTTCCAACACCTTCCCGGGCATTTTCTCTACAGTCTCAAGCTATGAAAATGGCCTTCTCTGCGCTCTGTGTCACTATGACAGTCACTGTGAGCACTGGCAGTTTCCACCACTTGCAACCCTGAAAAACACACAAACATGTTAAGAAATCCATGCGGGAGTGGAGGATGGGTGCAATGGAAGGTTGTGGGAATGGCAACGCATACATGGTGGATGAGGTGAATGCAGTGGAAGACGGCTTCAAAATGCTGTGAAATGGTGGAAAACTGATCTGATGCAGGTCTGAGGGAGGAATGGATATGGACCATCCGATTAGATCTGGTGGCGATGATCAATGGTGGTGATTTAATGATGGACTTCATTTAGAAGGTTAGGCGATATGCAATAAGCCTTTAATGTAAAACCTAAAGTTTTCAATGTAAGCGGATTACAAAGGTTTTTAATGTAAAAAATTTAGTTTCGGACTTTGGACGAAATACAAAGGGAATCGACAAAAAATACATGAAATGAGGCTTTAGATGGTGGGACCGGCTTGGGTGGAGGGCAATTAAATATGGACCATTAGATCTCAAGAGGAGATCAACGATGGAGATGATCCGATGAAACTCCATGGTAGCGCGATGAAAAAATGTGAATGGAGAACGTGATGCAGTGTGGGTCATTGATCTGAACAGATCAATGGTCAAGATCTTTAGATGGTCTTTCAGGAGCGGAAGTGGGGAAGTGGTTTTATGGAAGAAAACAATTTTTTTCACGTTGCTTGGGGGTGGTTTTGAAAATATCTCGAAAAAATGCGATATGGTCTGCTGCCCGACACGTGGAAAAATAAAACCACCCATATCACGTGATTTCAAATTGTTAACGCTCGGATGCCAAAGTTGCACGATATGGTTCTCAGCCGTCAGATCTGGGGCTGTGAGATCTAACGGTGGCATATGGAGTGCGATATGGGGAGATGCATGGTCGATAAGGTGGGGTCAAGCCAAAGGTGATTTCACTGTGAGCCGTCCGATTAGCGGAATGAACGGCTAAGATCTGAAGTGGGGAAACAAAAGCGGTGTGGTTGGTTAGTGGTTGGGAGGAATCCTGACTGTTGGATCCCAAGGGATCAACGGTGGACATTTAAAGATGAGGCAAAGGCAGTAGGGCTAAATGAATGAGCGGGAGTAATCCTGGCCATCGGATCAAGTAGGATGGACGGCTGAGATTCAATCGGAATCGGAGGACGCAGGGGCCAAAACTCTGATGGGGCGATGTTGCGATTGCATCTGGATCGTTAGATCGGTGGAAGATCGACGTTCATGATTGGGTCAGGAATGGCCAATTGGGGAACACGGGGTGGAGTGAGGAGAAATCTAGGGCATTGGATCCGAATGGATGAATGGCTAGGATTCAATCGGGACTCACCAATCGGCGGGGGTCAAATTCAATGCAATTGGCACGATTGGTGGTGAGCAATTACGTGATAGTTGTTGGGTCTGGAGACAGATCGACGGCTCATATGAAATCAGAAGGGGATAGGAGAGAGGAGACGGGCGCACTGAAGAGTTAGCGCTAGCCGTTCGATTTAATGTAGATCAATGGCTAATATTGCATCCGCAGGTTCACAGACCAAAACTTCTCGCATCAGAAGAAATCAATTAACACAGAAAAACGCGCTCCACTCCAACTTCCCTATGCGATAAGCACCCGGGGCTTAAGCGCTTGGTCTCAAGAGAGGGTTATATGGTGGGGAAGTGGTTAAGGGGCTGGCCAAAAAGGGGCTAAGCCTGTTATATGGTAAAAAATGGGTTTTTGTCTTAAAAACATAGTTTTTTTAAGGCTGAATCAGAGGTTCCAGTAGAGGGAAAAAGGAATTTTCTCACCAAATGATGGGATTCACATGGTTTAAAAGGAGGAATTAGATGGTTTGGAAGACTTAGGAAGGGATTTTTGGGGTCAAAGGGGAAATTTGAGAAGGGAAAAAAAAGGGCTAAAATGAGGAATTTTGCAGGGATACAAAGGGGAAAATAGAGGCTTTCTGAGCATAAATATTTTCACAGACAGTGAGGCCGTTTTGATGGAAACAACAGTGAAGATCTTATCAAGGGAAAAGGGCACATAGAGGCTTCAAGGATGAGAGATTTTCAGAGGAAATGTATCTCCTGAGGGCTCAAAAAAATTTTTAGCCACCAGTTTGCTCTGTCAAAAAAGTTATAGGTGTCTAATAGTGGCTCCACATGGGGATGACATCTTCTTGAAGATGTCAAGAACTTCAGAAATATTCTTTGGGAAGTAGGCCAGATGCCTGATCTTTGAACCATCTTTCTTCTCTGATTCAACTGCTACAAACATGATGGATATTAATTAGCAGAAAACATTTCCCAAACAATCTACCTACCCATCCTACAGTCCTAACATTTTTTCTCCAAGGTGCATTTGAATTTGCAGACCTTCTTCATCATTTTTTTTTTATTGAAAGTAGAAAAAAAACTAGTCTAATTCTACCCTTATTCCTCCATGAGACCAGTTAAACTGTTGGCCTCATAGTTTCTCTACCTACACTAATATCTGCTAGAATTAAATTGTCTAGCATATTTCTTCTCTACATTCTACAACAGAAATTTAAAAATAGTCAAACTAGGATTAGACAGTCTAGTTTGTTGTGGACCCATGGCATAAAGACAATTACACATGAACTGAAATTGCAGAAGCCTAAAAAAAAATATTGGAGGCTTGAAATTTTTGAAACTTTGAAGCATCCTTCCTTTCTTTGTGACTCAAATTTTAAGCTTGTTAGAGTCACTTTCTTCATTACTTCAGCTCTGGTTTTGGGCTTGTTAGAGCTGATACTTCTTTCTTCTTTGCTGGTTCAGATTTTGAGCGTATTAGAACCAACTTCTTTACTTCTTTTGGCTCAGGTTTTGATCATGTTAGAGTCAATATTTTATACTTCAGAGGTTCAATTTTTGGGCATGTATGAACCTCTCTTTCTCTATTTTTTGAAACATTTTCTCTTTTTTCTTTGAAAACAAAACAGAACAGTGGTATTTACAATGGAAATGAAAACTATAAATTGGAAATCAACAGTAGTAATGCTTGAGCATCCTACCATTGATAGGACCCCCAAACAGATCTGTATCCTCTTGCTCTTGCAGAAAAAAGGCATTTGGACCAATGGTGGATTGGATGATGTAAGGACCCTGCCACAAACTATCAAATTTACCATGCTTTCCTTTGTCTTCTCTCCTAGAATCCCACTTTAGAACCTTATCTCCAATTTTGAAGTCACAAGACTTTGTTCTTTTGTCAAATAACTTCTTTATATTTTCCTGCACTTTTAGAGCTCTGTTATAGACTTCTTCTCTTGTATGTTGGAGATGGATTGTTTTATTTATACTTGTCACCATACTATCCTCTTCTGACTGAATCTCTTGGACTAGTTTAATCACTGGTACCCCTAAGCTGGTTGGAGACACTGCCTCTGTTCCATAAACAAGCTGATATGGTGACATTCTAATGGATTTCTTTGTTGTTAGTCTGTCAGCCCACAAAGCATGCACTAACTTGTTATTCCATGATTTATTATTCTCTTCAAGCATTTTTTTGATGATGGTCACCAAGATCTTGTTTGATGATTCAGCTAACCCATTACCTTGTGGGTAATAACCAGTTGAATGACTGAGTGCTATCTGATACCTATGACAAAAATCAATCATTTTCTTGGATCCAAAAGCAGTAGCGTTATCAGTGATTATCTTTCTTAGGCAGCCAAATCTAGAGAGGATGTGGTCTTCTAGGAACTTAATGATAACAGAATCGGTGGCATTTCTAGAAGGTATGGCCTCTATCCATTTTGTGAAGTATTCTGTGGCTGTAAGGATCCACTTATGTTGTGCAGAAGAAGAAGCGTGTATTTCTCCTATGAAATCTAAGCCCCATTGCTGAAAGGGAGCCTCAACAGTAATGGGTTGTAATGGTAAAGGGAGGAACTTTCTTTTGCCCTCAAAATCTGGCACTTACGACAGGAAATTATCATTTTATGGATGTCATTGAAAAGTGTAGGCCAATAATAGCCAGCTCTGAGTATTTTGTTAGCAATGGCTTTCCAGTTGAAATTGCCTCCACACTCTCTTGCATGGAACTCCTGTTTAATCATCTCTGCTTCAGTTTCCGGCAAACATTTAAGCAATAGACCATTTTCATTTTTCCAGTATAAACATTCATTCAGTATGCAATATTTTTTGGCTTTTAACTTTAGGAATCTAGCCTTAGTCTTTGATAAATCGGGAGGGGCATTGAGTTTTGTGAGTACATACAAGATATTAGAATACCAAGGAGAATTTTGAAATTATTCTTTGACTGTAGGATAAGGCAACCCTTCATGTTCATCCAGGGCATCTACCATGTTTATGTCAAGGGCTTGCAAGTTAGATTCAACAATTAGTTGAGCTAAGCCCTGACCTTTGATCAGTTTTGTGGGTTTTATTTCCAGGTCATACTCAAATATTACAGCAATCCATTTTCCCCTCTTTCCATCAGGATTCTGGGACAAAATGTCTTTTACCATTGTGTTAGGCACGTAAGCAATGATGTGAGAATGTAGTATATACACCCTAAAGTCTTTCAAGGCCATTACTAAGGCATAGGCCTATTTTTCCATTATGTTATATTTCAAGGGTGCATCCCTCAGAGCCTTGTTGAAGAAAGCAATAGGCTGTTCCATTCCCTCTAGATTTTTCTGCAGCAGAACTGCAACCACTGTATGCTTGGAGGCAAAGGAAAATATTAGGAAATATTTTGAGAATTCTAGGCTAATTAGGACAGGTGCTCGGGTGAGTGCAAGTTTAACTAATTCAAAATATTTTTTAGCCTCTACAGTCCACTTAACCCCTACACCTTTTTTCAGCATGTTTGTCATATCCCTGAGGTGCTCAGCTAAGTTGGGAATAAACCTCCTCAAGAAGTTAATTTTCCCAATAAAGGACTGAAACTCTTTTATGTTTCTCGGGTGACTGATCTAAAGTATTCCCTCAACTCTTTGCAGGTCTATTTTAATTCCTTTCTCTGATATAATATGTTCAAGAAGCTTACCTTCTTGAAGGCCGAACTCAGTCTTCTTGGGATTTAAAGATAGACGGAACCTTCTACATTTTTCAAAAACTCTTCTCAGATGTTTTAGGTGCTCCTCATCAGTCTTGGAATGGATTGTTATGTCATCTAGATAGATGACAATGAATTTTCCTATTTCCTCTGAAAAGGCTATGTCCATTGCTTGTTGGAAGGTCGCTCTAGTGTTCATTAGTCCAAAAGCCATTTTTACGTACATAAAAGTGCCCCATGGAGTGGTGAAAGATATCTTGAGTTGGTCTTCTAGGAGTACTAACACTTGGTCATAACCTGAAAAACCATCTAATAGGGAGATCCTTTTTTAGCCAACTACCCTCTCTAGGATGCGTTCCATCTTTGGTAAGGGGTAATTGTCTTTAAGTGAAGCTTTGTTAAGGTTCCTGAAATCAATGCACAGTCTGATCTCACATGTCTTCTTTCTCATAGCTACAAGGTTGGAAACCCAATCGGAGAACCTCACAGGCACTATAATTCCTACCTCGTACATCTTCTTGCTTTCCTTTTTCCACTAGAGGTAGTTGTTTCGGGTTAATTTTGCGAAGTTTTTGTCTGAAGGGTTTTTGGTTTTCTTTCAAAGGGATCTTGTGCTGGATAATATTCATATCATAGGCTTTTAAGTCCTCGTAGCTCCAGGAAAATACATCGATGAACTCTTTAAATAAGTCAATATATTTCTTTTTCATGTCTGCGGGCAAGGAATTAGCCAATTTAATCATCTTAGGCTTATCTTCAGTGCCTATGTTGCATTCCTCGACATCTGAGTCTGAGTTTTCTATAGTGGGTTTC
Source organism: Pinus albicaulis (assembly GCA_034641835.2). NCBI lineage: Eukaryota > Viridiplantae > Streptophyta > Pinopsida > Pinales > Pinaceae > Pinus > Pinus albicaulis. The sequence goes on from CM076581.1 coordinate 1,561,097,342, forward strand.
TTCGCTACGTCGTCAAAATAAAAAAGGTCCTCTAAAGGTGCTAGTCCTCCGGGTATATTCTTATTTTTTGACTATAGCACCTCTATTTCCTCTTTCTCAGCGTTCTTATATTCTTCGGTTTGATTTCCAAGTTGTTCAGTTAAAGTGTTTATTTCTACGCTATGTGGTGATCCTTCTACATCGGTGGGCTCTTCACTCTGGCAGCTTTCATCAGATTTAGAGTCTGAATCAGAGAATTCAAACTCATTCCTACCAATCAGGAAATCCTCTATCTGCTTATCGCCCTCAAAGACCTGCCAACATTTCTCATTATCAAGCACTACATGTCTATATTTCGCCTGAATGATGATTTTTTTGTCACTAGGAGCCTTATGATATGAACTAGCTATGCAAGCTAATCCATTTGCCACAATGTTCTGACTCCTAGGAATAAACACCAGTTCATACTCTATAAAGGTTTTTAGTAAATCCATAGCATCATTCCTATACGCTCTTAATCTAGGGTGTTTAGCTGTATATTCTCCGTTCACTTGTTTTATGATTCACTCAGAGTTTTCATGTACATCTATCCTTCGGGCTCCTAGTTTTTTCAATAGATTCAAGCCTAGGATGAGAGCCTCATACTCTGCGATATTATTTTTACATTTGAAGTTCATATTGAAGGCATGAATCTCAACATAGTCACTCTTAGTGTTATGTAACCACACTTTGGCTCCTACATTCTTTTTAGTGCAAGAACCATCGAAATTCATTCTCTATAAGGGATCATTTTCAGGTTTATCATCATTTTCCTCCCTAACGTTGGTTTCACTAGTCTGTTGTATTGTGGGGTCTACACCGTGGTGTGTGTTAGCCACCAATAAAATTTGTCATACAAAATGGTGGCTAAAACATTTTTGGAGCCTTCAAGGAACAAGTTTTATTGCTAAAAAATGTTATCTCTTGAAGACTCTTGAAGACATCATGTCCTTTGTTTCAATCATCACTGTTGTTTCCATTTCAAATTCTGTTGATTCCATAAGAAAAATACTGCTGCAAAGGCCATTTTTTCCTTCCCTCCACCACAAAACTAGCCTCATTTTTTACCCCTTTCATTCTCATGAAATTCTTCTATTTTTCATTTTCCCTTATTCCCTTTTGTTTTTTAAAAATCCTTTTTTCAGAGTCTAAAACTACTTTTTGGACTCTACCAAAACCCCCAAATCCATTGAAAACTTGAAAAAATTTCATAAAAAATACGTTTTTGTATTACAGACTTAAGCCCCCTCGAGCCAAAGTCCTAACCACTTCCCCATTATATGCCCTGGTGCTAGAACTAGGTGCTAAGCCGTTTAAGCGCTTATCGCATCGCAAAAATCCCAACGCGCAAGTCTATTTTCCATGCCAAAAAGTTATGATGCAATTAGCCCTGTGCATTATATCCCCCGATCATATTGTTATTTCATATAACCCGAGTGCCTGCAGCCGGGCGCTAAAAAAATTGTAAAAATCCATTCCCGATTGATATTTTCCTTTGTAAATTCATAAACCCACTTTTTCCAAAGTTTGGTCTAAACGTGCCAGAGTTATGTTTTTTAATGAAAAATGGGTAGATCGAAAGACCCGCATCATTTCTCCAATGCGATTGAGCCCCATTATATAAACACCGCCCTCCGCTTTATTCATATAACTTATGCCCGGGACCAAAGGTTAAAAGTCCCGAAGCGCTTAATTGCATCGGAGGATTTTAGAATGGGTAGATTGAAAAGCCGGAAGGCCCAATCCCAATTGGCCCTTATACATAAGCCCGAGCCTCTTTGTTTTCCATATAGTCAAAGGCCCTACAGTCGGGCGCCTAATCATATCATATATATACCCTGCCCATACCATGAAACCTTTGCTTTTCCGTTAAATTTTGATTTTCATGTATTATAAGGGGTTTCCATCGGTGCAAGTTTAGGAACAATATTGACCATTGATCTAAAGCTGATCAACGATCAGCGCATGATCGCATCAAAAAAAATTTGTTGAGTGCGATAAACATAAAGCCACCCCCGATTGGTTAACCACCAATGAGTTCTTCACCGTCGATATGATCTGTAGATCGACGGTCCATGATCAATTGCTCCATCGCACTCCAAGTTCTTCCCCCCGCTGATCGCCGAGCCCCGAATGTATCTGGGTCATCCACGTGTCTAGATCGGACGGTCTAGATCGATCCTCTGACTTTGGTTATATTTTATGCACTCCGCTCCTAATTTTGTTTCGGCCAATTGCAGACCTTGATCTTTGTAGATCAATGACCCCTATTAACTCGTCTTCCACCATTATATTATTTCGTTCATACCCCAGATTCAATCCTAGCCGTCGATCTGTTCCATCCAATGGCCCATATTAACCCGACAGGGCCTGCCTCCTGTGGGTCCTGCCCTCTTCAAAATTCAATCTCTGTCATTCATCTCAGATCCTACGGCCCAGAAAGAAACCACCCATCCTGCTACCGCTCGCACATCTACCTTGTATCGTGTTCACTTTCCCACCATCAAATCTGATACCCTTGATCTGACAGCCCACGTCCCGAGTCGTGCAACTTTAAGCACGGAGGATAATTCTTTAAAATTACGCGATATAGGTGGTTTTCTGAGGCCACATGTCAGGTGGGGAAGCATATTGCATTCCAAAAGGAAATACCGCCTACTCGCCCTTTTGCCACATGAAAACCACTATTTTGATCCTCGAAACTGCTTTCCCTCTTTCCATTTGTGTGTTATCGCGCGTGCCCTCCACCGTTGATCTTTGCAGATCAACGGTTTGGATTTAAACCCCCATTTGCATATCACTCTCCACCTTCGCCGAAAGTTTTTTACGTGTGATCTCCACCATCCATCTCGTGGGCCGGTCTCATCCGACGGCCCATGATCACCCCGAATTCCCACCTTTATTTTAATCATATTTCTTCCGAAATAAAGGTTTTACCCCATTTTCTTCGCATTTATCTTATTTTCCAAACAGTGTGGCTCCTTCACACTGTTAAATCAAAACCAATCCTCGCCGTCAATCTCTGCGCGATTGACGGATCTGACTTATTTGCTCCCTCTACTCTTCCTTTAACCTTCGCAAAAAGATCCCAACCATTGAATGTTGCCATCCAATGGCCACGCTCCTCCCCACACCCTCTGAATTAGTAAAACCCAATAAATGCAGGATTTCTTAAAATTTGTGTGTTTTATGCAGGTTCAAATGAATTTCAAAATATTTTATAGAGAAAAGATAAAGCCGAGGGTGAAAATCCTCAGAGCTTTGCTTATTTAAAGGGAAGATCATTCTAAAGGGTTCTACGCCACAATTCATCAATGCTTCATGGTCATTGATGCCATATGAGCCCTGTGCAGCCCTGCACATCAACAAGACACAGTGTTATTTAATCAAATTAAAAGAGTATCAGTGTCGAAGACAAAACACAACAAAACAAAGGATTGAAGAAAATTTGTGGAGATTACGGCTAAGATTGATTATCAAAAGCCTAATCTTCCAAATTAAAACACAGTTAAAGAAAATCACAAGTGTTTATCAGACAGAAAGGCCTCCACCACCACATTAGAGGCAAATTGATTCCTCTCAGCTACCACAGTGCCACCTATAGCCACAAGAATTCAACAAAGGCCGAAGTTGTTGATCAGAAAATCAGATATTTGCTTCAACGCAACCGAAGAAATTAATTATGCCGAATTAACTTAATGACAAAAATATCAACAGAGCTACTATAACATGAAACAGAGCCTAAAAATCAAAAAAATCTCCACCAAGCTTAAATCTTAAATGTAAAACAATTAATACAGAGGACACATATGTAAACTTCTCTATCAAGCCCTCAAAGGCCGAGAAACTATTAATATTGTATTAATTGACCCAGTAGATCTTTTATCAGATCCCACCTCCTCATTCTTCTATAAATACTCCTGTAGAAGATGAGAAAATGTTGGTTGGAGAACTTTGAAATATACTTATGTTCGAAACTTCTGATTGTAAATAGTGTTCAAAGGCTCTTGAATCTCTGCTTTTGATAGAATAGTTAGGCTGAGTAGTGAAGATGATTCCTAAACTGAAACACTGGACTTAAAGCTGTAACCGGTTTGAAGCATCAATACAAGCTAATTTATGGGATCCTGGTCTATGTCAATGGTGATGTTTTTCTTATTATGAATTTTTATTTTATTTCTATTTCCACTTTGTTCATCTTCTCTTATAAAGAACAACATGCATAGAGTTAGGATTTACTATACATCAGTACCCTTCTCTCACTGAAAATCTTTATCTGTATGTTTTCCTCCAAATTGTGTTATTTAGGAATGATTTAATTCAGTTCAAACGGTAGGAATGCTAGCATTCCCTCATCCTCCTGTTTAGCTAATTGTTATTCTTGAAAGTTATTTTCATTTCATGTTAATTAGAGATGAACTAAGGAAGATATGGTGAGCCCTGGTCCTATTTTTATCCCCAAAGACTGTCTAAAAGTTTCCCTTGGAATGTGTTGAAAGATGGCTAGTTTTGAAGTACTTACCAGATCTTAGACCATTCTCTGTTATATTTGTGTTTGTCTTGAAATTTTAGCAAGTAAAGCAGAGCTAGGAGAGGTTTTGTGATGAGCCCGGCCCGCTAGTTTCTCCTCCAACAGTTGCTTTTAAATTTTCCCTTTGTGTTTTAAATGTTTTCTATTGAAAGTATATCATAGGCTGGCTTGTTTCGAAGTACTTACCAGATCCTAGATTGCTTTTATGTTTTTCTTAAGTGTTTGTCAAAGGCTGGCTAGTTTCAAAGTACTTACTAGATCTTGGGCTGCTCTTTGTTCTTCATATGTTTGTCTTCCCCTTCTTATTGTATCACTCCATTCCATAAATCAACTTTAAAGAGATCCTTAGACATAGATGACTTGCCCCATAGACCACTCTTGAACCTGATTGTTTCAATTAAAACCCTATTATGACTCCATAGCCCAATGGACTAAAACCTGCAATCATCCATATTTTTTGCCAAAACTTGTTCTATTTGCTTGCAACTTCTCATATTTGAAAATATTTGCATTTAGAACTTTCCACTTAAACAATAATCATGCTCAACCATCCAAGAAAAAAAAAAAACCCTTACCCTTCATAACTAGCCTAATATCATTACCCAAAAACTCAAAGATAAATCCATATTTTCACTTATTGGAGAGATCCCTCTCCAAATTCAGGAGGGCTAGATCCTAGAATCCCAAAGTGCTTGAAATGATGTTTCTCCCTGCTGTCAGACTTTTCCAATCTTGCTGATTACAGGGAGCTAACATTTCTGGTGACTCCGCTGGGGATAATCTAATTTTAAATCTCTGGTTCTCTTGAAAAACTTCATAAAAACTTGTGAGTAGGAAGCAGCCTTTTCAAGCACTACCAAACCAATGTTAATCATGCTAAAACTTATTTGAATCAGTGACAAACTAGGCAAACCCTAGGATTCTCATAAAGACTTTATCTAACCTTGAAAAATCAGTTGGTTTAGCCATAAGAGTTGATTGTATTTATCTCATAACTGTAGCTAAGTTGTGAAACAGATTTAGAACACTCTTAACAACCAATAGGACTGAAAAATAACTCAGAAAAAAAAAATATTTCATATTGGAATTCAATAAACATGGTGGTGGACCATAAAATATTTTACCTACAAAAGAGCTAAAAACTTCCACTTGGCGACTCCACAATCCTCAACAGACCTTAAGACTCTGCTGGGAAGAACCCTTATCATTGTAATATCTTTCAAACTCAGTTAGAGGACTGTAGGATTTAAATTTGTTAAACAGATTGGTTAACCTCTCAAATATTGTCATATCTGGTTGAACTTTTCTTGTTTAGTTGGGTCTGAAAAACACAACATAGTGGCTCCTAGAAAGATCCATACTAGAGCCTATCCTAACCCTAATCCACCTGAGATAGTTGATAACCCATAAAGCATCCTTAGGAAGTCTCCTAAGATAATTTTTTCAACTATTTTTAGATCACCCTTGAGAGCTAATTCAGTTCCTCAAAACCTTGCAGCTCTACAAGAAACACATGGTGGTGGAACCATAAATTTTTTTACCTCCTTATAAGCTAAAAAGTTTCCACCTAGCGACTCCACACTCTGAAACTCCCAAAATACCAAATGACTCCACTGGTAGAAGACCTTGAACTGATTGAACAAACAGAGTGACCTCTTTTTCTGATTTACAATCATGGATTTAGATATAGAACCACATGACAAACATATGATCATGATGGAAAAGTTGATGTACATGATTGGAAGAAGGGTGGATAGGTTTATGGCTAATTTAAACGTTGGTGATCCAAAAAATCTTATGCCTTTCCCTGAGCAAACGCAAACTCTACCACTATAAGACATGTATGATGAAGATGATTATAGAGAAAATAATCAAGGAAAATTTCTAATCATGATGGAAAAGATGACGCATATGCTTGGGAAAAGAATGGATAGGTTGATGGCTAATATGAAAATGGATGATCTAGAGCGAGTTATGCTTTCCCTTTATCAAACACAAGCCCAATCACCTCAAGATCAAGACAGTGACCAAGCTATGAATTATGATCAACACCTTATAGAAAATGATGAGCAAACTTATAAATAAAGCAATAGATAAGGCTATCAAGAAATTTTTGATTTCCTTCCTATATCTTGTACTATGCCGATAGGAGATCTTCACAATAAAATTTCGAATACTAATAGTGAGCAGTGCTTTGAGGAAATGATAGAAAATCCTCAAAATTTTCCTACAAGCACAAGTCAAGATCCCCTAGAAGAGGCTCAAGAGAACATCCAGCCTCAAAATCAGCCTTTACAAGAGACAGAGAACCGTTGTACTTCTGTTCAAAGGGACATAGAAATATTTTCCTCGTTGACAGAAGAAGAGATAGATCATACCATTAATAAACAGTCAGTCTCTGAAACTTATTGCAAAACAAATACTCTTTCTCATTCACGAAGAGAACTCTATTGTAAAGATGTAGAGAGTTCTTTTGTTTGTCATAAAATATAGGGTAGCTCTTCTTCTGTTTATACTCAAAGAAAAATCTCTCCTTTGACAGAAGAACGAATTGATCAAATACTAAGCAAACAACTACCCTCCAAACCATCATCTAAATCAGACATTCATGAACATGGTGCCTATTCCACAGAACAATCCAATGGCACTCAAGACAAAGAGGATAGTAAAGAAATAAATGATAATAATTAAACTAGTCCGCTTTGGAATATGAATTTTGATGGGCTATGTACTAAAACTAATGCAGGTGTAGGACTATGGCTTTACAATACAGGAAACATTTATTCTAAAGCCTATTCATACAAACTAAATTTTCAATGCACAACTGACATAGTAGAGTATGAGGCACTTCTCTTAGGGCTACACTTATTGAAAAAAATAGGAGCCCAGAAGATAACAGTTCACGGAAATGCAAAATTGGTAATTAGGCAAGTGAAAGAAGAATGCATGGTTGAACATCCCAGAATTAAAGCCTACAGGGATGATACCATAGATTTATTAAAATATTTTAAAGATTTCCAACTTATCCTTGTTCCTAAAGACCAAAATAGTTTTGCTAATGGATTAGCCCTTGTGGCTAGTACATGTCTAAGACCTTGGGAGAGCAAACAATATACAATTCAAGAAAAATTCAGATTAGTTGTCTCAAAAAATAAAAGATACTAGCAAAACTTTGAAGGAGAAAAACAAATAACAGACCATCCTACTGAGGATATACTTTCCTTTCAACAAGAGACTTCTCCATTCAATAATGTTAATATACCATTCGAAGAACCTAAATTTATATCAGAAGTAAGCATAGATTTTAAAAAAGAAGATATTTTACTGTTTACTATTTTACAGGTTAAGGATGATGATACTTCCACGCCACATACTGACAACGCAGTCCTCAAAGATGAAGTTTTGGAAACACACAATCTACCAGACATGGAGAGCCGAAAAGAAGAGAACCTTCATCTTTTCTTTGTTGATCCTTTGGAAAAGTGTGTGGAAGTCCCAACTGGCTCAAATTACCAAGCATGGATCTTTTGCAAGAGCCAGAGACATGAAAAGTTGTCACCTCCTATGATAGTCTTGATTTTGAAGATTAATCTTCAAAATGTACTATGGATACCTCTAACAAGCAGCCAGAGTTTCTTCTTCTTTATGACATTACTCAACTGGCTACATTGGCACTTTTGTATCATATGAAGATGTAAATACTCCATGTTAGAATAGGTTAGATAGGAATGTCAATATAGCTCAGTTTTAAGCATTTAGATAGTTGTTGATTTTTTTTTGTCTCCGAAAAAAAATAAAAAATACAAGAACAACAAAAAGAGTAAAGAGGGCAGATTGTAAAAACGATAAAGGTACAACCCCACACCAAAAAAGAGAAACAAAGTTTGAAAGTGTGCAAGCTCAAATGCCACTCCGGAAGAACACACTTCTAATTAGTCATACAGCCTAATATTGACTAATTAGCTTTAAATTTTCTGTTGATAGGATAGTGAATTCAATTTGCCAAACTGTTTAATCTTTGCTTATCAGTAGGTAGATTAGGCTAGAAATTAAAGGTTCAAACATGCTCAAAATCTGAACCTAAGTTCCCAAGCAGGAATTCACTCCGATCTGTTTCAAATTTTGAGTCAAAACAAATTAAAGACAGCTCAAATAACAGTCAAAACAGAGCTGTAAAAAAAAAAAAAAAAGATGAAGGAAGTGCTTTGAAATTTCAGATCTTAAGCCTTCCATTTTGATTTAATTTTCTGCAAAATAATGTCTATGTGCAGCTTGTTTTTATGCCATATATTAGCATCAGGTTAGACTGTTCAATCCTAACTTGTATGATTTTAAATTTCTGTTGTAGAATTTAGAGAATAAAAATCTGTTAGACTGTTTAATCCTAACAGATTGGTGGATTAGGGAGAGAATCATATGGACTCAACTGTTTAATCTGAGTTCATGGAGAAATAAGGAGTAGAATTAGATTAGTTTTATGCTTTCAAAAGAATAAAATGTTGTGAAGAGAGTTTTCCAATCCAAGTGCACTCTAAAGAAGAAAAAATGTTAGATCAGTAGGATTAGGTAGGTAGAAAGCTTGTTGATGAAAGATCCATTGTTTTTTCATGGCTGCTAACATTTTTAGAGCAAAAGAAGATCATCCAAGTAAAAAAGGACAGCCCAATGGATGTGGCACTAATCAGCCTCCTAGAGAATGCAAGTCTGAAGTTCTTGATGCCTTCAAGAAGGCACCATCCCCAAGTGGAGCCACTATTAGCCACCAATAAAATTTTTCATACCAAATGGTGGCTAAAACATTTTTGGAGCCTTCAAGGAACAATTTTTATTGCTAAAAAATGTTATCTCTTGAAGACTCTTGAAGACATCATGTCCTTTGTTTCAATCGTCACTGCTATTTCCATTTCAAATTCTGTTGATTCCATAAGAAAAATATTGTTGCAAAGGCCATTTTTCCCTTCCCTCCACCAAAAAACTAACCTCATTTTTTACCCCTTTCATTCTCATGAAATTCTTCTATTTTTTGTTTTCCCTTCTTCCCCTTTTTAAAAAAAAAATCCTTTTTTCAGAGTCTAAAAATCCTTTTTGGACTTTTCCAAAACCCCCAAATCCATTGAAAACTTGAAAAAAATTCATAAAAAATACATTTTTGTATTATAGACTTAAGCCCCCTCGGGCCAAAGTCCTAACCACTTCCCAATTATATGCCCTGGTGCTAGAACCAGGCGCTAAGCCATTTAAGTGCTTATCACATCGCAAAAATCCCAGCGCGCAAGTCTATTTGCCATGCCAAAAAGTTCCGATGCGATTAGCCCTATGCATTATATCCCCTGATCATATTGTTATTTCATATAACCCGAGGTCCCACAGTCAGGTGCTAAAAACATTGTAAAAATCCATTCCCGATTGATATTTTCCTTTGTAAAGTCATAAACCCACTTTTTCCAAAGTTTGGTCTAAACACGTCGGAGTTATGTTTTTTAATGAAAAATGTGTTGGAAATACTGAGAGGGGGAGTGAATTAGTATTTATTTCAATTAGAGCATTAGTTAATATTCAATTATTATCAGTGTTTGTACAATTATAGCAACAAACAAGAGGAACACAAATGCACACAATTTTTAAGGTGGAAACCCACTCCGGGACAAAAACCACCTAATGCTTTTCTAATAATTCTTTTCAACTCCAATTGAAAATAAAGCTCCAACTTCCTAGAATCTAGAAAAGAATTCTTCTCCAGCTCCCACCGGATGGACGCTCCAACACCCGAGATTCTTCAGTAGTCAACTGAATGGATGCCCCAACACCCAATGAGCTACAACTCACCCTAGCACCACCCTACCACCCTATAGAAGAATAAAAGAAGAATGGACTCCCGTACCAGGAAAAATGGTCCACTTTACAATGATATAGAATGATGTAGAAGAAGAAGATATACTAGACCATAACCCAAAATTTGACACAACCACCTAATGATGATCCTAGACCTCCCAACACTGCCTCTTCAACCCTTGGTAGATAGATACTAGTACAATTTGTACAATAATGTATTTACAATGACTAAGCACAATGATACCTTTACAATGATTGTATGCAGTGCTGCCCACTTGAAGACTTCATATGATGAAATTCTTGCTACTGTTATGCACCTTGGTTGCTGCTCTTTTCATGCTACTCTCTACTACACCTTTCTTTGCTTTGCTGCAATAGAAAGTCTGGTCCTTTGCAACCCTTGACAACACATGATATAACTTTTTCTTGCCTTCTAGGAGCTCAATATTGAATCTGGTGTATCTCTGTTATTTCATATCCTCAATATCTGATTATTGGTCCTATAGTATTCATCTGAGTCTTCTTTCTAATTCCATAGGTCTGACCCAATTTGAATTCTCCAAGAGAGAGTTATACCCAATTTCTCACACTGCCTTAATTATGGGTTGTTTCAGTAGAGCGCACTTGTATGGCATGCCAAGTGTCACCGTTTCTTCATTTGTCTCTGAAATTGATAGAGCACAAAGAACAGACTATGCACTATCTGTCACTTTTGATGGCATTCGAATCTGATACTCAGAGAGGGAGTTATGACGAATTTACCAAGGTCACTTCTTTGAGATGAATTTCAGGAGCCTGCAAAAACCCTTACTTCCACAGATCATATCTCGAAAAATATTTCATAACTTGATATGAAAGTTTTACTGCAGCTTCCTCAGGATTTAAGCTTCACCTCCTAAACATTTCAACTTTTGAGCCTTTTTAGAAAAAAATTTAGAGCGAAAATTCCACGATGACCTGTTTCAGATGGCCAAATCCCTTGCCTAAGGAGGAAATGAAGATCACAATATATATGAATGCTTAAGTTGAGAGGGGCTTCAACAAGTGAACGTGGGAGGGATTTTAGGAGCATAAAAATATTAATTATGACTTTTCAATGACCCATGCCCCAACCCCATGGGGTTTTAGCCCACTAACTGGGGGTACAAACTTCAAACATGAATATCTCTCAAACCGTGAAGAATTACATGTCGTGCCATATATCAACGAAAACATCTCGACAAGTAGAAACCATCAAAAGCATTATTGACCCAGAATGTGTTAATTTGGTAGGTCAAAATTCCCATGCAATATTGGGTTAGCCCCTGCTGCTGCTTGGGTTGACATCAATGACAATCGCTAATCAACAATCTCCCCCTTTGGCATTGATGGCAACACAAGTACTCCCCCTGCGATCATGACACCTCTTCCTACAACATTCTCTCCCCCTTTGACATCAATGGCAAAGGGTAACTCCCCCTGAAACACAACCATCCTGCAGACCTGTACACACTTCCACTCGCGCTGACACACAACCGTCCTGCAGACCTGTACACACTTCCACTCCCCCTTTATATTCTGAAAAAGGAAAATATAATGAGAACTTGGGAGAATCCTAAGCTTCTGGCGAAGATATTCCAATGCTGGAAAATATTTAATATGTGATTCTTTTGGTGCTACTTGGAATCTTTCTACTTGTCCAACTGCTTGCATAACAGCTGGTCAGGAGGCTGTTACATATAGAAGACTACTAATCATAGATCTGTACAACCTTTGATCCACATCCTTAGATGAGTCATCTATGCTCAATTTGCAACCAAGTAAAGACATCTCGAAATCACTTTGCACCTTTGTAGAAAAATTCTTACTTAGTCGATCATCATTGCTACCAATTATTGTATCATCCTCTTTAGCTATTAGACATGCTTTAGTTGCTTCATCCAGAACATATATGTCGTTTGGAGCTCGACTTGCTATAGCCACAATTTCACCATACACGCCTTTCCTAATTTCACATTTCGTGGAGTTGAATAGTATTGTGTGTCCTTGATCACACATTTGTCCAACACTGAGCAGATTGTGATTCATGTTTTCAACTAGTAGAACATTATTGGCTAGAGAATTTTTGCTTCTGAGAGTGACAGTACCTGATCCTATAACATTTGAAGATCCATCATTTCCAAAGGACATGGTTCAATCCTTCTTCTCTTTCAGAGATACAAATTTATTTCTATCTCCAGTCATATGCGTTGAGCAATTGCTATCAACATACCACACATCTTTGTTCTTTTGAGCCTTGAGAGAGAGAGCACAATTATCATTCTTCTTCTTCTTCCATGTTCGTTCATTTTGTGGCTTCGAAGATTCTTCTGGATGATTTTCAAGTCTGCAGTCTTTGGCTATGTGTCCAAAGTTTCGACATTTGTAACATTCAATATTATTTCTTAAATGTTCAAATCTATTGACATTTCGCTGAGCCCTAGGAGGTTCATATTTGATAGATCTCTTGGAATTATATTTTTTCCTAGGGTACGTGTGACATTCTACAGCTTTATGAACAAATTTTCCACATGAATAATAGTAGCCATAAAAAATATGTTGGTACCTGGATCTGAATTTTCGTCGAGGAATTGTCGTCCAAGGTTGTTCTTGCGAATCTTGTCCAATGAAGTCTTCATGCATGTCAGATCTCATAGGTTCATTGTATTTTGTTGTAGAAGGTCCTGCTTCTTCTTCTTTGTAACCGATGCCAGTTTTTTCATTGTAAGATCGTTGATTGTTGATTAGTTCTTCCAATTCCCTTGAGCTGTTGGCATAGATTTGGATAGTTTTTCCTTTCTTCACTTCCTCATGTAGCGAGACTACTTGGTATTCTAATTCTTCACTTTCTTGGTTAATTGCTTCCAACTTCTTTTGAAGTGACTCTTCAATGAATTTGTGTTCTTCAACTTCAATTTTGAGACCTTGAACTTGTTCTTCAAGAGTTTTGCAACGGATCTTCTCCGCCTTGAGATATTTTATAAGCTTGATTGCTTCCTCATAAAATTCGTCTATGGTCCATCCTTCTTCTTCGTTGTTTGATACCTCTTGCTTATTGTGCTTGGGTTTATTGTGCTTGGCCATAAACAATACTCTCTCATTGGCTTCTTCTTCACTATCACTGTCTTCATCAGATGATGAGCTATCTTCTTTAGAGAGAAAGTTCCTTTTGGATCCTTGCTTGTTGAATTTATTAAAGCCTTTCTTTCTCTTTGAGTTTCCATTACTTTTGTTTAGACATTTTGCTGCAAAATGCCCAAACTCATTACAGCTGAAACATATCAATGGAAGTTTACCTTTGAATTGTCCCTTACCAATTTGTAGTTTTCTCGTGAAGTAAGCATATTCTTCATCTGAAAGACCTTCTTCATCATCTCCCTTTTCTTCACACTTGCAGGTGCATGTCTTTTCAACTGAAGGTTGTTTATCCTTATTGGTTTTCTTAGATGCAACGAACATAGTTTCTAGATGTGAAGTAACTCTTCTTCATCAAGTCTCATTTCATATGCTATGAGAACTCCATGTAATTCCTCTTTGCTGAGTTTGTCCAGATTTCCACTGTATTCTAAGACCGATACCGTTGGGTTGAATCTCCCTGGTAACGTTCTAAGAATATTCCGTATAATAGTCTTCTCGTCAACTGGCTCTTCCAAAGTATGCAGCAATGTTGCAATCTTATTTCATTCTGAGTTGCTCAAATTTTGCTCTATAGATTTGAAGCTTTGCTTCTTTGACATTTGAGTCACCTACATATATATTCTCAAGCTTGTCCCATACATTTTTGGTGGTTTTGGAACCCAACACCTTATGATAAGCAGATTCAATAAGTCCACTGATAATAATATTCTTTGCTTTTGCATCATTTACCAAATTCTTCTTACCTTGTTCATCCATGGTTGATGTAAATCCATTTTGAACAGTGTCCCATACTTTGTAACCTTGCGCCAAGAGATACACCTCCATTCTTCCTTTCCAAAGTGCATAATTGTTTTCACTGAATAGAGGTACACCATTCTTGGTATGCTCCATGACCTCCTTCCAGCTATTAAACTGCTATTGAAGGAACCAAGCTCTGATACCAATTGTTGGAAATACTGAGAGGGGGGGTGAATCAATATTTCTTTCAATTAGAGCATTAGTTAATCTTCAATTATTATCAGTGTTTTTACAATGATAGCTGCAAACAAGAGGAACACAAATGCACACAATTTTTAAGGTGGAAACCCACTCCTGGACAAAAAACACCTAATGATTTTCTAATAATTATTTTCAACCCCAATTGAAAATAAAACTCCAACTTCCTAGAATCTAGAAAAGCATTATTCTCCAGCTCCCATTGGATGGATGCTCCAATGCCTGAGATTATTTAGTAGTCAGTGAACGAATGCACCAACACCCAATGTGCTACAACTCACCCTAGCATCACCCTACCACCCTATAGAAGAATAAAAGAAGAATGGACTCTCGTACCAGAGAAAATGGTCCACTTTACAATGATATAGAATGATGTAGAAGAAGAAGATATACTAGACCATAACCCCAACTTTGACACAACCACTACCTCTTCAACCCTTGGCAGATAGACACTAGTACAATTTGTACAATAATGTATTTACAATGACTAAGCACAATGATACCTTTACAATGATTGTATGCAGTGTTGCCCACTTAAAGACTTCATATGATGAACTTCTTGCTACTGTTATGCACCTTGGTTGCTTCTCTTGTCATGCTACTCTCTGCTGCACCTTTCTTTGCTTTGCTGCCATAGAAAGTCTGGTCCTTTTCAACCCTTGACAACACATGATCTAGCTTTTTCTTGCCTTCTAGGAGCTCGATATTGAATCTGGTGTATCTCTGTTATTTCAGATACTCAATATCTAATTTTTGGTCCTATAGGATTCCTCTGAGTCTTGTTTCCAATGCCATAGGTCTGACCCAATTTGGATTCTCCAAGAGAGATTTATACCCAATTTCGCACACTTCCCTAATTATGTACTGTTTCAGTAGAGCGCACTTGTACGACGTGCCACATGTCACCGTTTCTTCATTTTTCTCTTAAATTGATAGAGCGCAAAGTACAGACTATGCACTATCCATCACTATTTACGGCATTCCAATCTGATACTCAAAGAGGGAGTTATGACGAATTTACCAAGGTCACTTCTTTGAGATGAATTTCAGGAGCCTGCAAAAACCCTTACTTCCACAGATCATATCTCCAAACATATTGTGAAAATTTATCTGAAATTTTTACTGTAGCTTCCTCAGGATTTTGGCTTTTCCTCATAAAAATTTCAGCTTCTGAGCGTTTTTATAAAAAAGGTTAGAGCGAAAATTCCACGATGACCTGTTTCAGATGGCTGAATCCCTTGCCTAAGGAGGAAATGAAGATCACAATATATATGAATGCTTAAGTTCATAGGGGCTTCAAAAAGTGAACGTGAGAGGGATTTTAGGAGCATTAAAAATATTAATTATGAATTTTCAATGACCCATGCCCCAACCCCATGGGGTTTTAGCCCACTAACTGGGGTACAAACTTCAAACATGAATATCTCACAAACCGTGAAGAATTACATGGCGTGCCATATATCAACGGAAACATATCGACAAGTAGAAACCACCAAAAGAATTAGTGACCCAGAATATATTAATTTGGTAGGTCAAAATTCTCATTCAAGATTGGGTTAGCCCCTGGTGCTGCTTGGGTTGACATCAATGATAACCGTTGATCAACAAAATGGGTAGATTGAAAGACCTGCATCATTTCTCTGATGCGATTGAGCCCCATTACATAAATTCTGCCCTTCGATTTATTCATATAACTTATGCCCAGGACCAAAGGTTAAAAGTCCTGAAGCACTCAATCGCATCGAAGGATTTTAGAATGGGTAGATTGAAAATCTCGAAGGCCCGATCCCGATTGGCCCTTATACATAAGCATGGGCCTCTTTGTTTTCCATATAGTCAAAGGCCCCGCAGTTGGGCGCCTAATCATATCATATATATACCCCACCCATACCATGAAACCTTTTCTTTTCTGTTAAATTTTGATTTTCATTTATTATAAGGGGTTTCTGCCAGTGCGAGTTTAGGAACAATATTGACCGTTGATCTAAAGCCGGTCAACGATCAACGCATGATCGCATCGCAAAATTTTTGTTCAGCGCGATAAACATAAGAACACCCCCAATTGGTCAACCCCTGATGAGATCTCCACCGTCGATCTGATCTACAGATCGATGGTCCATGCTCAATTTCCACATCGCACTCCAAGTTCTTTCCCCCGCCCATCGCCGAGCCCCGATTGTATCTGGGTCGTCCACATTTCCAGATCGATCCTTTGATTTTGGTTATATTTTATGCACTCCGCTCCTAATGTTGTTTTTGCCAATCATAACCGTTGATCTTTGTAGATCAATGGACATTATTAACTCCTCTTCCGCCATTATATTATTTCATTCATACCCCAGATTCAATCCTGGTCGTCGATCTGTTCCATCCAATGGCCCATATTAACCCGACAGGGCCTACATCCTATGGGTCCTACCCTCTTCAAAATTCCATCTCCGCCGTTCATCTCAGATCCTATGGCCCAGAAAGAAACCGCCCATCTCGCTACCGCCCACACATCTACCTCGTATCGCGTTCACTTTCCCACCATCAGATCTGAGACCCTTGATCTGACAGCCCACGTCCCGAGTCACACAACTTTAAGCACGAAGGATAATTTTTAAAATTACACGATATAGGTGGTTTTCTGAGGCCACGTGTCAGGCGGGGACTCATATCGCGTTCCAAAAGGCAATACCACCTACTCGCCCTTTTGTCGCGCAAAACCCATTGTTTTCATCCCTAAAACTGCTTTCCCTTTTTCCATTTGTGTGTTATCGCACGCGCCCTCCACCATTGATCTCTGCAGATCAACGGTTTGGATTTAAACCCCCATTTGCATATTGCCCTCCACCTTCGCCGAAGGTTTTTTACGCGTGGTATCCACCGTCCATCTCATGGGCCGGTCTCATCCGACGACCCACGATCACCCCAAACTCCCACCTTTATTTTTATCACATTTCTTTCGAAATAAATGTTTTACCCCATTTTATTCACATTTCTCTTGTTTTCCAAACAGTGTGGCTCCTTCACACTGTTAAATCAAAACCAATCTCGACCATCATTCTCTGTGCGATCGACGGATCTGACTTATTTTCTCCCTCTGCTCTTCCTTTAACCTTGGCAAATAGATCCCAACTGTTGGATGTTTCTATCCAACGGGCACACTCCTCCCCACACCCTTTGAAGCAATAAAACCCAATAAACGTAGGATTTCTTAACAGTTGTGTGTTTTATGTAGGTTCAAATGAATTTCAAAATATTTTAAAGAGAAAAGATAAAGCCGAGGGTGACGATCCTCAAATTTTTGTTTATTTAAAGAGAATATAATTCTAAAGGGTTCTACGCCATGATTCATCAATGCTTCATGGGCATTGATTCCATATGAGCCCTGTGTGGCCCTGCACATCAACAAGACACAGTGTTATTTAATCAAATTAAAAGAGCATCAGTGTCAAAGACAAAACACAGCAGAACAAAGGATTGAAGACAATTTGTGGGGATTACGGCTAAGATTGATTATCAAAAGCCTAATCTTCCAAATTAAAACACGGTTAAAGAAAATCATAAGTGTTTATCAAACAGAAAGGCCTCCACCACCACATCAGAGGAAAATTGATTCCTCTCAGCTACCACAGTGCCACCTGTAGCCACAAGCATTCAATAGAGGCCGAAGTTGTTGATCAGAAAATCAGATATTTGCCTTAACACACCCGAAGAAATTAATTCTGCCAAATGAACTTAATGATAAAAATATCAGCAGAGCTACTATAACATGAAACAGAGCCTAAAAGTCAACAAAAGCTCCACCGAGCTTAAATATTAAATGTAAAACAATTAATACAGAGGACACATATGTAACTTCTCTATCAAGCCGTCAAAGGCTGAGAAGCTATTAAGACTGTATTAATTGATCCAGTAGATCTTTTATCAGATCCCACCTCCTCATTCTTCTATAAATACTCCTGTAGAAGATGAGAAAATGTTGGTTGCAAAACTTTGAAATATACTTGTGTTCGAAACTTCTGATTGTAAATAGTGTTCAAAGGCTCTTGAAGCTCTGCTTGTGATAGAATAGTTAGGCTGAGTAGTGAAGATGATTGCTGACCTGAAACACTGGACTTAAAGTTGTAACTAGTTTGAAGCATCAATACAAGCTGATTTATGGGATCCTTGTCTATGTCAACGGTGATGTTTTTCTTATTGTGAATTGTTATTTTATTTCTGTTTCCACTTTGTTCATCTTCTCTTATAAAGAAAAAAATGCATAGAGTTAGGATTTATTGTACATCAGTACCCTTCTTTGACTGAAAATCTTTATCTGTATGTTTTCCTCCAAATTGTGTTATTTAGGAATGATTTAATTCACTTCAAATGGTAGGAATGTTGGCGTTCCCTCGTCCTCCTGTTTAGCTAATTGTTATTATTGAAAGTTATTTTCATTTCATGTTAACTAGAGATGAACTAAGGAAGATATGGTGAGCCCTAGTCCTAGTTTTATCCCCAAAGATTGTCTGAAAGTTTCCCTTGGAATGTGTTGAAATCTGGCTAGTTTCGAAGTACTTACCAGATCTTTAGACCATTCTCTGTTATCTTTGTGTTTTTCTTGAAAGTTTACCAAGTAAAGCAGAGCTAGGAGAGGTTTTGTGGTGAGCCCGGCCCACTAGTTTCTTCTTCGACAGTTGCTTTTAAAGTTTCCCTTTGTGTTTTAAATGTTTTCTATTGAAAGTATATCATAGGATGGCTAGTTTCGAAGTACTTACCAGATGCTTGATTTCTTTTATGTTTTTCTTAAGTGTTTGTCAAAGGCTGGCTAGTTTAAAAGTACTTACCAGATCCTGGGCTTCTCTTTTTTCTTCATCTGTTTTTCTTCCCCTTCTTATTGTATCACTCCATTCCATAAATCAACTTTAAAGAGATCCTTAGACATAGATGACTTGCCCCATAGACCACCCTTGAACCTGATTTTTTCAATTAAAACCCTATTATGACTCCATAGCCAAATGGACTAAAACTTGCAATCATCCATCTTTTTGGCCAAAACTTGTTCTATTTGCTTGTAACTTCTCATCTTTGAAACTCTTTGCATTTAGAACATTCCACTCAAATAATAATCATGCTCAACCATCCAAAACAAAAACAAAACCCTCAACGTTCATAACTAGCCTAATATCATTACCCAAAACCTCAAAGATAAATCCATCTTTGCACTTATTGGAGAGATCCCTCTCTGGATTCAGGAGGGCTAGATCCTAGAATCCCAAAGTGGTTGAAATGATGTTTCTCCCTGCTGTCGGACTTTGCAAATCTTGCTGATTATAGGGAGCTAACAGTGTGGAGTGTTTTGCTCTTCATGATGTGTATGTAGTTCAGAGAGATGACCAGTTAGCTATTTGTTGTCTTGGTTTTGTTTACTCTTGCGTTTCATATTTAGTGCACTATCCAAAGGTTTCTTCTTCATTTTCTTCTATGTCTAGAGTGGTCATTATGTTAAAATATATGGGCTCTACCCTATTGCTTGCATCTCTGTCTTCTGGCTCTCGTTCGTCTATGGATTCATCGTTGCAAAGGATAAAGGAGTCCAGATCCATGTGTACAGAGTACAGAGGTGAATTTTCAGGCTTTCAGTGCTGCTAACCATGAAATTCATTTGTGCCTCTCTATACAGTCTCCTAAGCTAGCTAAAGACAGGGATTGTGGAATATGACACACCCATCTACATTGTACCTTTCATTTTGGCTCCCCATGACCTCAATAGAAACAATCCATACTTAGATGGCACATCTGCCACTACAACGTCCATAACCATGCATTTTGCTGGAATTTGGGTCAGGTTCACACAAAGGTCTTTGATTAGGCTAGGGAAATTCACTCTTCTAGAGTCAAATGAATATAAATCTTTATAAAGACGGGTTATCTCTAGGCCTAACCTCTCCATAACCACCTTAGGCATTAGGTTGTGTGATGCCCCAGAGTCATGCATTGCGTTGTGAAGGATCTTGTCATGGATATTGAGGCTAATATAAAAATGAGGTACTACCCCTTCCTAAAAATTCCATTCAATCTTTGGACAAAACAGAATGGCTGGTTGGTCATCACTTAGATTGACAGTGTCACTGTTTTCACCTAGATTTAAAGCTTTCAAACTTTGGCATTTATATACATCCTGAGTGGCCAGCTCAGAGAGTGGGACATAGATTTTAATTTTAGCAATCTCACTTTCCAAATTGAACGGAGATTGACTCTTTGTAAGACTCAAATCTATTTTTTTAGCCACTAATGTAGTGGCAGAATCAGTGTGCTGATTCTAACTATGTACAGTGCTTGTGGCTATTTTATCAGGAGCATTAGTTGCAATGCTAGTGCTTCTAGTTTGTTGACTTTGTTTATCAGTATTTTGGCTGTCTTTTTCTTTGTTCTTCCCAGAACTCTTAGCTACTGATTTGTTGCTTTCAGTAGTCACATTAGGAGTTTTCTCAGGCCTTTTCTTAATGGTAATCTCAAAAGCTTTTGGTTTGGAATTTTCTAAGTTCTTTTTTCTTCTAAGTTCATACTGTTCTCTGACCTGCATGATTGAATTTTCAAATCCTAGCCTATAATCCTCAGATTCTAACCTTTCCTCATCCTAATGTGAGTATGTGGACTGATTATCTTCTGTGGAACGGTTGTGGATTGAGTTGTCTATTTACACCATGTTTATTGTGGTTCCCTCGGAATCTTCTATTATCCCCTCGTCCTCATCAAGAAAGTTCTCTTGAAATGGGGGTATGACTTGTTGATCAAAGTCTCTCTGTCTATTTTGGGATTGTTTCTCCTAAATTTTTGGTTCTGATTTTGGTTTCTGTTCTAATTACTAACTGTGAAAACCATTTTCTCCATCATTTTCTCTAGCCTTTCCATGTTTTTGGCTAGACTGTCATACTTGGGATTGGATGTGGAAGCTGATGTGTCATCCCTATATGTTACCTTTTTCTCAGACCTCATTCTAGCTCTTTTTTTAATCAGGTTAGCTTCTACACTCACTGCTCCTTTTTGCATATCTTCCAATGCATTGTAATCTCTCTCCCTAAGCTGGTAGGCCATGTCAGCATCAAAGCCTTTAGGATACTTCACTAAAGCCATTCCTTGGGGAGGTTTCGTGTGTGGAGGAAGAGCGTTGTAAACACTATTAAACCTTGTAGAATAGTCATGGAAACTCTCTCCTACATTTCTTTTAAGATTCTTGTATTCTGCTAAGATTTGGAGAGGGTTGGTATTGACTTCCCATTTTTTTATGAAGGATTGATATAAAGAGGGAAGATCATGGATACTATTAGGAGGTAGGACTTTAAACCACTTCTTCACATCTCCTCCTAAACTCTAGGAAAATATTCTCATCTTGACTGTCTCATCATCTATCTCCATATAGTCAAAGGAATCTTCCATCCTGTTTACATGGTGTTGGGCCGTGGTAGACTCTTTTGCAGTGAAATGTGGGATTTTTGACTGATAATCATTGGGTAAAGGCACTAGAGGTTGTGGTAACACCAGAGATGCATACCAGGCTGCCATAATGGTGTTTTGTGGAGGTAATGGATTGGCTTGAGCGGCAGGTATGTGGATGACAGGAATACTAGGACCAGCAACACTCTGTTGCGCTAATTTAGGATAATAGAGCCCCAATTTTTGAATGAAATGAATATACGAAGGTGTAGATGGAGGGGTCTCTCTATCCCTAATGTGTTGACCACTATGAGATGGTGAACCAGGAAGCTCAAGTTCTGACTGGTCTAGAGTACTGAATGACCTAGTTCTTGGTAAACTGCTTTGTGGGTCTAAGTCAAAATGAGTGTCTGAAAGAGCTGTAAATTTTTCTGGTGCAGAGTTAGCTCTATGGATGTGTCTGGAAATAGTTGGATTTCTAGGGGTGGGAGATCTCCTAATAATTCTCTCAGGGTTTTCAACTACTTTAGGTGGGTTTGGGTTAGGATAAGCTCTTGTATGGATGGTTCTTTAAGCCAGTATGTTTGCCCTCAAACAAAGAAGCTTAATCCTATTTGTTACTTCTAATATGGCTGATGTTGAAATGAAGGCTGGTCTCCCAGTGGAGTCTAGTGAAAAACAAAATAATCAGCAGGCCTACTAATCACCAGTGTAGTCTTTAATCATTAATGAACTATGGAGTCGCCAGGTGGAGGGTTTAGAATGTTTCAAGAAGGTATACTGTCCACCACAGTGATTAACCACCAAACTCAGGCTACTATGGTCTTATTTGAGTTCTTAGAAGTGTTTAAAGGTGTGTTTTACTCAAATATTCCCCAGTGGAGTCCCCATTATGTTGGAGACTACAATGGGACACAAGAACAAATATAGCAGTTAAGGGCACTCAAAGTTTTCTCCCCAGTGGAGTCTCCATTATGTTGGGTTCCTATGTTTTTGCAGGTTTGGCTCTACCAAAAGATAAGAAAACATCAAAACCACTTTGGGACCTCATGATCTAGCCCTCCTAGGTTCAGAGAGGGATCTCTCTATAAAGGCAAGGGTATATGTCTTTGAAGTTTAGTTTCAAGGTATTAGGCTAGTTATAGGAATGGGGTTTGTTTGTTTTGTTTTGTTTGTTTCGTTGTTGGGAAGCATGAATGAAGGGTTCAATATAAGACAAAGGGTGAGCAAAGAGGATTTTAGGCAAAAGAGAGATACTTCAGAGAACACTCGATACCATTGAGCAATGGAGTCATAAAAGGGTTTACTTGGTATTCAGTATCCAAGGCTTTCAATTGGGTTAGTAATCTAAAACAAAGGATCTTTTAAAGATGATAGTGTGGTATGAAATGATAAGGAATGAAGGTGAATGACAAGGAAACCTCCAAGGTGACCACTTAGGAAGAAGATCTAGGGATAGGGCATGCCTTAAACACCTATGACCAAACTTCTAAAAGGCTAACTCTTCACGCAACAAGAAACACTTAAGATTTAAACACAGAGGTGAAGCCTGAGATCAGAGAAAGGCTTTGAACTTTCAATGCTTCAACATTCAACTTGAAGGAACTTAGAAAGGTTCAATTGATTTAAAAATACCCTAGTGAGATATAATTGACATTCTAAACTCTCGGTATCCCAGTTCTTTCAATTAAAGCCCAACAAGAACATCTAAGAACAGATTCATAAATTCATATATCAGTTAGCAGTGAATAACAACCACTACACTGGTTAAATTATCTTGAATAAGTTCTAAGATAGCACAATCAGTAGAAAAAATCAAAGATAAGAAGAGAAGGAGCATTAGGGTACCATGCAAGGGTATATCCTAAGCCATATTTCTGATTCTTACGAGAGAAATGAAATGTAGTAAATTACAGAAGGAAAACAGAGACAAAGGTAGAGCACATCACCACTGCTTTAAATCAGGATCCAAAGAAATGTGCTTGTCATATTAAAGAGAAACACCAGTCATGTACACCATTGTCCAATAGCTTGATATTCAGTCTGGAATCATCTCCTCAGCCTATTTTAAAACTTTACACACAGAACTATATCTCAAGAGAACAGCTTACAATTCACAGATATCCGATCAACAACCAAAAACCTTTACAATGTGTTTTTCTTGAGTTCTTATAGCTGAAAGAGAGGTAGAAGAGGTAGATGAAACACTAAATGAAACATTAAAACAGAAGTAGAAGAAGAGGGCTCGAGGCCCATTCTGTCTTAATATCCATGCATTAATCTTCAGTACTCTTTGGATGAAAGAGTGGTTTTCGACAGGCTGGTAATAATTTCATGGTATGTTCTTTGATGTACTTTCGATTGTAGTACTCTGTAGTATTCTGGTATAAGAAAAGGTAGATAAATGACTTTCAGGTCTACCATAATACATAACAAATTATTCTGGCAACATTAGGACTTTCTGTCAGGGTGTAGATCTTCTCCGGAGCTCGATGTAGAATACAAAACAGTATGGAAACTTGTCCTTTCACGGGAAGGAACCTTTTGCTGATATGATCACTGCTAATATTGTTTTCTATGATTTAGGCCTCATTAGGCCTTCTTTGTTAATAAAAAGGTCTTCAATTTGGTACACTCGCCCTTAGATCATTGAATTAAGGCTTAAAATCTTCGATAACGGGCATTGAACTCTTTAATTCTTCACTAATACTCTTTACCTCTTCATTGACTGTCTCTGTCTGTGAAACTGTAGTTTTAATGGTGCTGGATGGTTTTGCAGATTTAAACACTGTCCTTTAATTAAATATTTCATTCCAACACCTTCCCAAGCGTTTTCTCTGCAATCTCAGGCTCTGAAAATGGCCTTCTCTGCACTCTGTGTCACTACGACAATGACTATGAGCACTGGTGGTTTCAACCGCCTACAATCATGCAAAACACACAAAAATGTTAAGAAATCCATGTGGGTGTGGAGGATGGGTGCAATGGAAGGCTGTGGGAATG
This sequence comes from Pinus albicaulis, assembly GCA_034641835.2. NCBI lineage: Eukaryota > Viridiplantae > Streptophyta > Pinopsida > Pinales > Pinaceae > Pinus > Pinus albicaulis. Next base: position 1,561,122,282 of record CM076581.1, read on the forward strand.
ACAACGCATACATGGTGGATGAAGTGAATGCAGTGGAAGACAGCTGCAAAATGCTGTGAAATGGTGGAAAACTGATCTGATGCGGGTCTGAGGGAGGAATGGATATTGACCGTCCGATTACATATGGTGGTGATGATAAACAGTGGTGATTTACTGATGGACTGCCTTTAGAAGGTTAGGATATATGCAATAAGCCTTCAATGTAAAACCTAAAGTTTTCAATGTAAGCGGATTACAAAGGTTTTTAATGTAAAACATTCAGTTTCGGCCTTTGGAGGAAATACAAAGGGAATCGACGAAAAATACATGAAATGGGGCTTTAGATGGTGGGATTGGCATGGGCAGAGGGAAAATAAATACAGACCATTAGATCTCAGGAGGAGATCACCAGTGGAGATGATCCGATGAAACTCCATGATAGCGCGATGAAAAAATGTGAATGGAGAATGTGATGCAGTGTGGGCCGTTGATCTGAACAGATCAACGGTCGAGATCTTTAGATAGTATTTTGGGAGCGGAAGTGGGGAAGTGGTTTTATGGAATAAAATAGTTGTTTTCACGTTGCTTGTGGGTGGTTTTGAAAATCTCCCAAAAAAATGTGATATGGTTTGCCGCCCGACATGTGGCAAAATAAAAACACCCATATCGTGTGATTTCAAACTGTTAACACTCGGATGCCAAAGTTGCGCAATATGGTTCTCAGCCATCGGATATGGGGTTGTGAGATCTAACAGTGGAAGATGCAGCATGATACGGGGAGATGTGCAGTTGATAAGGTGGGTTCAAGACAAAGGTGGTTTCATTGTGAGCCGTCTGATCAACGGAATGAACGGCTAAGATCTGAAGTGGGGAAACAAAAGATGCGGGGCTAGTTAGTGGTCGGTGTTAGCCACCTATAAATTTTTGACAAGAAAACAGGTGGCTAAATTGTTCTTGAGCCTTAAAGGAATACATTTCCTCTGAAAACATATCATCCTTGAAGCCTCCTTGTGTCTTTTTTCCTTTGAACAATCTTCATTGCTATTTCCATGAGAAAGCCTCTCTGTTTGTGAAAAAATTATGCTCAGAAAAACCTCCATTTTGCCCTTGTATCCTTGCAAAATTCCCCATTTTAACCTTTTTCCCCTTCCCAAATTTCCCCTTTGACCCCCAAAAAACCCCTTCCTAAGCCTACTAAATCATCCCATCTCCCCTTTAAACCTTACAAACACCGTTGATCGCCGACGCCTTATCTAATCGGACGGCCCGAAACTGTTTTCGCACCAAACCTTCATTTGCCCATTCTTTCCGCCATTCTGCATTGTTTTTCAACTGTCTTCACTACATCCACCATTTCCGCCACTGCCTCCATAGGACTCCACAACATTCCTCCACCACCTCCCTGAATTTTTATAATGAGTTTATTACATTGCCCAGTGTCTATGGAGTGGTAAATTCACTCTGTTTTCCATAATCACAACCACTATGATTCAGAACGCAGAGAGGCCATTACAGCAGTGGCCAAGTGAAATAGCAGAAATAGATTTAAGGGATTTGGGCCTGTTGATTGAATATTTAGCACCTAATCCCGTGTTCGAAGGAAGAAGACGTAGTTTGAAGACTAGTGCACATGAAACAAGCCATATCCGTGCTTTAGCATCAGCAATACATTTCTTAGAGAGTGCACCTTCCTACAGAAGTCTCCATGCCTCCTTGAGCTCCGAAAAGCCTTTTCACTTATAGAAGCTTCTTAAAGACTGTCAAGACCGCAGTTATGGAAGCATGGAAACCCAGAAGACCTTCAGTAACCTTACTTTATTCAGAAGACAGAACAGAGTGCCTTATAGTCAAAGAGGACTCCAAAGGAACATCTAAGGTCAATATCGACCTGACAAAGACTCCTAGACCATACCACAGAGTACATACAGTGATGAAAATTTCCATTAAGCAGAGTGGGCTCAATATTCTTCCCCCACTCTGTCTTAGTGAGTTGATTTAATTCATATCTACTCCTGCTATTATTCATTCTCCTATAAGAACCCCTGAAGAACATATTGTAAAGGTTGTTGTTGTTATTGTTGCTGTTAGTGTAGGGACTCATTCGACTATTAGAACAATTGTTGGGTGAGAGTTGCTGAGTAGTTTTTAATTTAGTAGAATGGGAGGAGAAAGCCTGGACTGTAATCAGCCATTGAGCTCAGTGTATGTGACTGGTTTTGCATATCAATCAATCAAGCAGTTTCACAGGATCCTGGTCTATATTACGGGTGATGTTTTCCTGTCTTATTTCATTTTATTCATGTTGTCCATTTATTTCTCCGATAAGAATCAGTAAATTAGGTTTAAGATATACCCCTGCATGGTCCCCTAATGCCCACTGCTCTTCTTATTTTTGATGTTTTTTGCTGATAGAGAATCTAGGAGAAAATCCATGTAATTTAACAAGTTAAAGATGTTGGCCTGATCCATGCTTACTGATGTGTGAATTTGGGGTTTGTTGTTTGGATGTTCTTGTTGGGTTTGAGCTGGAAGAATTGGGATATCGGGGATTTAGTGTGAGCCCTGTCCACTGGGGTCCTTTTCAAATAGATTGGCCTTTCAAAGATCTCTTGAGCTAGTGTCAAAGCATTGAAGGTTAAAAGTCCTTCTCTAATCTTAGGTCTAGTTCTGTGTTTAAATCTTAAGTGTTTTCCCTTTAAGAATATGCCGAATCAAGCCTAGAGTTAAATGGCCTCTGACCTGATCTTAAGCTGCCCTTTGTGTCTCCCCATTTCTATCCTTAATGTTCCATTTCACCATCTATCTTAAAGATCCTTTAGTATAGATGACTTTCCCTTTGGAAAGCCTTGGCTAGTTGTTTTGCAAGTAATTCCTTTTCATGACTCCATAGCCCAATGGATGGCACATTCTTAACCTATCCTCTTTTGCTAAAACATCTTGCTGCTTTGCTCCTTTCAACCCATAACCTTTTCAGTTAATGATCTCAGACCAGCCCAACAACCAACCAAATCATTTAAAACCTCCCTTGTGTTTCATACCTAGCCTAATATCTCATTTTGAGCTTTCAAGATATATCATTCTTTTCTTTATGGAGAGATCCCTCTCCGAATCCAGGAGGGCTAGATCCTAGGGTCCCAAAGTGGTTGTGATGTTTTTAATTGTTTTGGTCTTGCCAATCTAGCCAAAACACTGGAACCCCAACATAATGGCAAATCCACTGGGGAACAACTCAGACCAATGCCTTTAGATTGGTATTTCATTGCTGATGGTGGACAGCAGTCCATTGCAAACATCCAAATTCATCCACCTGGCGACTCCACACTCCATAACTCCTGATAGACCAATGAATCCACTAGTAGAAGACCCTGAACTAGTTGAGAATATACAGTGACCTATTTGTACAGACATGGATCCAAATATGGACCAAGAAGCAAAGCTAGATGCTTTAGAGGATAAATTGATAAAACTGGTGAACAGATTTGGTGAAGTAGTGAAGATGTATGAGGCTAATTTAAATACAAATGTTGATTATCTGGAGTAGCCCATGCATTTTCCAGAGCAAGAGAAAACTCCAGACCTAGAAAATGAGCAAGACATGTATGATGCTTAAGAGTCTATAGAAGATGAAGAAGAAAGTGATGAGGAACTGCCTGATTTCTTACCCATGTCTTGTACTATCCTGATTAGAGAAAATCAGGGCTTAATGACAAAATCTAATAGGGAGTGATGAATTAAGGGAACAAGTGACCACATGGAAGATGCAGAATCCGAGTCAGAAGAAGAACCAACACGCATAGAGGCCTCTCCTCTGGCTGATAATTCATCTCAGATGCCACTAGAAGAGTGGCACCCTAATCATGAGGAATTTCTTGAATTAGAAAGAGATCAGGAAACATCAGGAAATCCTCAGAGTTTCCCTGCTAGCACAAATGAAGATCCCATAGAAGCAGCTCAAGAAGATATTCAGCCTCCAGATCAGTTAGTACAAGAAACAGAGGACTGTTGTTCTTCTGTATATGTTAAAAAGGAAATTTCTTTGTTGACAGAAGAAGAGATGGATCGAATATTAAACATGCAGTCCACTTCTGAAATCTTCCATAGAAAAAACACTCATGCTCATTTGTCTAATGAGTTTGATCATGCGGATCCAGCAAACTCCTCTGTGGATTAGAATGAAGAAAGACTTGCTAAAAATCCAGTAGGTGTGATTGGTGACATTGCTTACGAATATGATTTTCCTAGTTATGATTTGTTTGATGATGATTGTTTCCAAATGGAAGTTGAGCTTGCAGGACCATAATCAGTAGATTCATGGGAGGAAGATCAGGACTAGAAAATTCAGAGAAGCAATGAACTAAGTCAGCCTATCTATGACATTGATGAAGAAAGTTATGAAAGCTTAATAATAGATGAAGATTCATGGAATTTTCACTCTGTTACACATCAAATCATTAGTGATGATTCTCATATGATTGGAGACCAGCAGCCCTCATTTTCAGAGGATGAAGAGGAAAGAAAAGAAGAGATTTTTGAGCATGATGAAATTAAGGAGAATTCTCTTGAAAAGGAGGAAGTAATAGAACAAACCCCTGCTCAAAGATACATGGATCTTTTCGCAGAGCTCAGCCCATCAGAGCATAATATATTAGAGCTCCAAGAGGACACAAATGCAGTATATGATGAGTCCTACAGTTCAAATGATGAAGAAGATGAGGGAGATTCTCTTTCTCAAGAGAGTCTTGTTCTTGATACAGTGGAATAGGGAAAAACCATGGTTGAAGCCTGCTTGCCAATTATTCATGACCAGGTATCATTTCATGATCCTTATGTGCAAAAATTTGAAGGAGGATCAAAGGTCTTTTTGAGAAGCATGTTGCAGACAACAAGAAAAGTTTTAAAAGATGTTGTTCAGGAACAAAGAGAATGGGAGTGGCCCTGCCTATCCAGCATGCTCAAAGAATTGAGCAAAACAGACCAGCCATGGGATCATTTGATGGACTAGATGTATTGGAAGAGAAGGTTTATAAGCTATACTTGTAAATATTCCAAGTAGAGTAGGGTAGGTAGGAAAAAAACAATAAAGCTTAGCCAGTGAGCATATAGTTAATGGTTTTTAATTTCTGCAAAATGTCATTCCATGAGTAGTTTTGTCTTTATGCCATGGCCCACAGCAAGCCAGAAATTCTAATCCTGGCTTGATTTTTTTTGAATTTCTATCTTAGAATGTATAGAATTAAATCTTCTAGACAGTTTAATCCTAGCAGATATCAGTTTAGGTAGAGAAACTATGAGGCCAATAGTTTAATCTGGTCTCATGGAGTAATAAGGGTAGAAATAGAATAGGTTTATTTTTATGTTTGTAAAAATTGATGATGTAAAGGGTCTGCAAGCCTAAATGCATCCAAAAGAAAAAATGTTAGGACTATAGTATGGGTAGGTAGTTGTTTGGGAGAATGTTTACTGCTGATATGATCTCTTCATGATTTGTGGCAACTGATCCTAGAAAGAAAATAGATGTGCCAAGTACTAGGCATCTGGCCTACTCCAAAGATTATTTTATGAATTCTTGACACCTTCAAGAAGATGCCATCCCCATGTGGAGCCACTGTTAGCCACCTATAAATTTTTGACAAGAAAACAGGTGGCTAAATTGTTCTTGAGCCTTCAAGGAATACATTTCCTCTGAAAACATATCATCTTTGAAGCCTCCTTATGTCTTTTGTCCTTTGAACAATATTCACTGTTGTTTCCATGAGAAAGCCTTGTTGAGACTGCAACAAGATGATGAGCTTAGTGGAAAGGAGTTGCCTTCACGAAGTGGGCCCGCAGGCTATTTTTGGCACAAAGTCTATTTTTAGACTATGTATATTTTTAGACATATGGATCATGTTCTATAAGTTGCAGGATGCTATTTGTGGATGGTTGGTCAAGTTGGGAAAAATAGATGGACTTCTATTTTTAGACATACTGGGCGGAATCTATTTTTAGATTGCCAGTCTAAAAATAGATATGTCGAATATTATTAGCTCTTAATAATATTTGGACTCTAAGCATTATCTTATCCACTTGGAGCACTTCAGTTTGATGCCTGGATGTGGCACATGCAGCTGACAGAAGGAATTATGCTATTCATAGGGTTTAGTGGAGCTATTGCATGGTTGACTTCAGTTAGAACTCATGTGACAGAGTTTGGTGGAGTTGATGAGACAGTTAATGGAGTTGTGTTCAGTTTAACTTAGTTGAGCTAGTTGTATCTAGTCTAACTGATTGATACAATTAGTGAAAGTGGTGTGAATTAATTATTAATTAATTCACTAATTATTAACTCATAAATCAACTAAAGAATACATCAGTTAACTTCAGTGCATGGACAGTTTCAGTGGAGACCAGTGAAGAGGTAGGTGAAAGAGCAGTGTGACTATCAGTTATGACCATATTTGTGCATGAGTTTGCACCAAACATTGATGGAGATGCCAATCAGGATTGCGCAGTACACTCCAAGTGGATTCGAACTCAGATTGGGCAATTATTCATCTTGGATTGCACAGTAGAGGCAGGCTAATAGGTGGAGCAGATTGGAGCATGCGTTTTGCTAGATCTGAGCTTGTGTAGTGTGTAACAATTGGAGATTGTACTGAGAGCTTGTGAGGATTTTGTACAATGATTGTTACATGATATCTATCATTATAATATACAGATAGTTGGGGGTTTTCAGCTTTAAGCTTTCCCATAAATACTGTGTTTATATGTGTGATTGTTTATGGTTTTAATGTGCGCATGCGATTGTTTATATTTCCGCAATTAATGATCAATAGTAGAAGAGGTTATGTATTATGCATGAAGCTCAAATAGTGTGTGATCAAGATAATCTCGGTGAATAATTTAACAGTTATTCAAATTTCTACAAGCCTCTCTGTTTGTGAAAAAATTATGCTCAGAAAATCCTCCATTTTTCCCTTGTATCCCTGCAAATTTCCCCATTTTAACCTTTTTCCCCTTCCTAAATTTCCCCTTTGACCCCCAAAAAACCCCTTCCTAAGCCTACTAAGTCATCCCATATCTCATTTAAACCTTACAAACACCCTTTGTTTGGCTTGAAAATCCCTTTTTTCCCTCTACTGAAAGCCCTTTTAAGCCTCAAAAATCCTCTTTTTGGCTTAAAAAACACCCATTTCCATATAATAGGCTTAAGCCCCTTTCGGCCAACCCCTTAACCACTTCCCCACATGACCAGCTCCCAGAACCAAGCGCTAAAGGCCTGGGCACTAATCTCAATCATAACATTCGAGGGAGTGCATTTTCTTTGTTACACTTGAATTCTTCCGATGCGAGGTCTTTGTTCTATAAGACCGTGGGCGCATTCTGAGCCGTTGATATTTTAAGATCTAATGGCTAGCGCTTGTCTCCGATCACGCCTATCATTCTCCCCATTCACCCCTCCAATTACATGAGAGTCGTCGATCTATCTTCAGATCAGACGGTGGTCTCTCAATCACAAATCACAAAGCGCCCAATCCCGTATCATTGGTCCTCCCAATTGGTGTGCCCCGATTGAATCCTAGCCATCCATCCCGCTTGATCCAATGATCCAGATTTCTCCTCACTCCGCCCCTGTGTCCCCGATTGGTCGTCCCCGATCCAATCGTAGTCCTTTATCTCTTTAGATCTAACGTTCCACCTTTCTCCCGCCCATTAAAAAGACCCTCTTCCTTCGCGTTCCATCTGAAGATCTCAGCCGTTCATCCCATAGATCCGATGGTCCAGATCAAACCCGCTTTTGACTTTCCCCACCATTACTGATCGCGCATCTCCCCTCATCACGCTCCATCCACCACCGTCAAATCTCATCACTCCACATCCAATGGTCCTCACGCATATCACGTGATTTTAGTGTCCGAGCCTTAACGCTTTAGATTTACATGATGTAAGCGGTTTTTCAAGGCCACGTGTCACTCAGCGACATATATCGCATTTTTTTGGGCGGATTTTAAAACCGTTTTTCTGCAGCATGACACCGGTGGTTTTCCTCCTGAAACCACCTTTCCTCCTTTTGTCCCCGCAACCTCCATCATCTTATCTTAGCCGTTCGTTGATCCAGATCTACGGCCTATATCACATCACGTTTCTCACCCATATTTCTTCATCGGGTTGTCATATAATTTCATGGTATAATCACCACTGTTGATCTCTTCCTCAGATCCAACATTTCATATCTAATCGCCCTCCGCCCTAGCCGGGTCCCACCATCATAAGTGCCCGACTTCCTTTGTATTTCTCCCTGGCGCTAATCTTTATGTTTAACACTAAAGATAGTCCCCTCCTCCTAATTCCTCTAAAGCAACTCTATTAGCCGATCCTGACCGTTGGTCGCCGACGCCTTATCTAATCGGACGACCCAGAACTGTTTTCGCACCAGACCTTCATCTGCCCATTCTTTCCACCATTCTGTAGTGTTTTTCAGCTATTTTCACCACATCCACCATTTCTGCCACCGCCTCCACAGCATTCCTCTGCCACCTCCTCGGATTTTTATAATGATTTTATTGCATTGCGCAGGGTATACGAAGTGGTAAATTCACTCTGTTTTCCATAATCACAGCCACTGTGATTCAGAACACAGAGAGGCCATTACAGCAGCAGCCAAGTGAAACAAAAGAAATATATTTAAGGGATTTGGGCTTGTTAATTGAATATTTAGCACCTAATCTTGTGTTCGAAGGAATAAGACGCAGTTTGAGTGCACATGAAACAAGCCATATCTGTTCTTCAGCATCAGCAGTACATTTCTCAGAGAGTACACCTTCCTATAGTAGTCTCCTTACCTCCTCGAGCTTCGAAAAGCCTTTTCACTCACAGAAGCTTCTTAAAGACTGTCAGGACCGCAGTTATGGAAGCATGGAAACCCATAAGACCTTCAGTCACCTTACTTTCTTCAAAAGATAGAACAGAGTTCCTTATAGTGAAAGAGGACTCCAAAGGAACATCTGAGGTCAATATCGACCTGAAAAAGACCCCTAGACCATACCACAGAGTACATACAGCGATGCAGATTTCCATTAAGCAAAGTGCGATCGATCTTCTACCTCCACTCTGTCTTAATGATTAGATTTAATTCATATCTACTCATGATATTATTCATTCTCCTATAAGAACCCCTGATGAACATATTGTAAATGTTGTTGTCGTTGTTGTTGCTATTAGTGTAGGGACTCATTTTACTGTTAGAACAGTTCTTGGGTGAGAGTTGCTGAGAATTTTGTAATTTAGTAGACTGGGAGGAGAAAGCCTGGACTATAATCAACCATTGAGCTCGGTGTATGTGACTGGTTTTGCATATCAATCAATCAAGCAGTTTCACAGGATCCTGGTCTATATTATGGGTGATGTTTTCCAGTCTTATTTCATTTTATTCATGCTGTCTGTTTATTTCTACGATAATAATCAGTAAATCAGGTTTAAGATATACCCCTGAATGGTACCCTAATGTCCACTGCTCTTCTTATTTTTGATGTTTTCTGGTGATAGTGAATCTAGGAGAAAATCCATGTAATTTAGCCAGTTAAATATGTTGGCCTAATCCACGCTTACTGATGTGTGAATTCGGGGTTTGTTGCCTGGATTTTATTGTTGGGTTTGATCTGGAAGAATTGGGATACTAGGGATTTAGTGTGAGCCCTATCCACTGGGGTCCTTTTCAAACAGATTGGCCATTAAAATATCTCTTGAGCTAGTGTTAAAGAATTGAAGGTTAAAATTCCTTCTCTGATCTTAGGTCTAGTTATGTGTTTAAATCTTAAGTGTTTTCCCTTTCAGAGTATGCCGAAGCACGCCTGGAGTTAATTGACCTCTGACCTGATCTTAAGCTGCCCTTTATGTCTCCCCATTTCTCTCCTTAATGTTCCATTTCACCATCTATCTTAAAGATCCTTTAGTATAGATGACTTGCCCTTTGGAAAGCCTTGGATAGTTGTTTTGCAAGTAATTCCTTTTCATGACTCCATAGCCCAATGGATGGAACATTCTTAACCTATCCTCTTTTTCCAAAACGGCTTTCTTCTTTGCTCCTTTCATCCCATAACCTTCTCAGTTAATGATCTCAGACCAACCCAGCAACCAACCAAATTATTTAAAACCTCCCTTGTGTTTCATACCTAGCCTAATATCTCATTTTTAGCTTTCAAGATATATCATTCTTTTCTTTATGGAGAGATCCCTCTCGGGATCCAGGAGGGCTAGATCCTAGGGTCCCAAAGTGGTTGTGATGTTGTCTGGTCTTTTGGTCTTGCCAATCTGGCCAAAACACTAGAACGCCAATAGTTGGGAGGAATCCTGACCGTTGGATCCTAAGGGATCAATAGTGGAAATTTAAAGATGAGGCAGAGGCAGCAGGGCTAAATGAATGAGCAGGAGTAATCTTGGCCGTAGGATCAAGCAGGATGGATGGCTAAGATTCAATCGGAATCAGAGGAGGCAGGGGCCAAAACTCCAATGGGGTGATGTTGCGATTGCATCTGGACCGTCGGATCAACAGAAGATCGACGGTCGTGATTAGGTCGGGAATGGCCAATCGGGGAACACGGGGTAGAGTGAGAAGAAATCTGGATCGTTGGATCTGAATGGATGAACAGTTGGGATTCGATCGGGACTCGCCAATCAGCGGGGGTCAAATGAGATGTGATTGGCGTGATTGGCGGCGAGCGATTACGCGATAGCCGTTGGATTTGGAGATAGATCGACAGCTCATATGAAATCGGAAGGGGATAGGAGAGAGGAGACGGGTACACTGTGGAATTAGCGCTGGCCATTCGATTTAACATAGATAAACAACTAATATTGCATCCACGGGTTCACAGAACAAAGCTTCTCGCATCAGAAGAAATCAATTAACACAAAAAAACGCGCTCCACTCCGACTTTCCAATGCGATAAGCACCTAAGGCTTAACTGCTTGGTCTTGGGCGAGGGTTATATGGTGGGGAAGTGGTTAAGGTGTTGGCCAAAAAGGGGCTAAGCCTGTTATATGGTAAAAAATGGGTTTTTGGTTTAAAAATAACATTTTTTAAGGCTAAATCAGAGGTTCCGATAGAGGGAAAAAAGGATTTTCTCACCAGATGATGGGATTCACATGGTTTAAAAGGAGGAATTAGATGGTTTGGAAGACTTAGGAAGGGATTTTGGGGGTCAAAGGGGAAATTTGAGAAGGGAAAAAAAGGGTTAAAATGAGGAATTTTGCAGGGATACAAAGGGGAAAATAGAGGCTTTTTGAGCATAAATTTTTTCACAGACAGTGAGGCCTTCTTAATGGAAATATTAGTGAAGATCTTATCAAAGGAAAAGGGCACACAGAGGCTTCAAGGATGAGAGATTTTCAGAGGAAATTTATCTCCTGAAGGCTCAGAAAAATATTTAGCCACCTGTTTGCTCTGTCAAAAAAATTATAGGTGGCTAACACACACTAGAAAATTTGGCGGAAATTCCGACGGCCAATTCGTTGATATTCCGACACATAGTCATCGCAAGAGCGACATTTCAAGGGCGGGAAAAACATGGTTTACCATACCGTCGCAGTTCCGACGCGATTAAAAAGTGTCGCACTATCGACACCTTTTCCGTCGCTTCCAAACAAGCATCACTCTTCTGACATTTCCCAATCCGTCGCACTTCTGACCTTTGTAAACTGTTGCACTTCTGACGAAATGTGGTCCGACGTTTTGAACATCGCTCTTCCGACGTTTGTAAACAGTCACAATTATGACGAAATGTGGTCCGACGTTTTGAACGTCGCTCTTCCGACATTTGTAAACTGTCGCAATTCCGACGCAATGTGGTCTAACGTTTTGGACGTCGCTCTTCCGACGGTTGTAAACTGTCACAATTCTGACGAAATGTGGTCCGACGTTTTGGACGTCGCTCTTGCAACGTTTATAAACGGTTTCAATTCTGACGAAATGTGGTCTGATGTTTTTATACTTGCACTCTGCCGTCGTTTCTAATCTGTCGCAATTCCGATGCTTACAAGGCATCGGTATAGCGACGACAGGTTCAATTTTAAAAAAAAAAAATGAAACTTTAAAAGAGGAAAAATGTTGTTTTGAATATATTATATGAAGTAAAACAGTCCATGAAGTCATTACATTTTCACGTCTGAAGATTGGAACCCAAATATCCATCCAAAAAAGTGGAAGTCCCACCCCAGAAAATGATAGAAAAATACCCCATGTCACATACAGGGACATGATATAAAACCCAGTAACGGTCCACATGGAGATTATCGACAATCTGAGAAAGAATCCAAATATGCCCGAGGCATCTATAAGAAAGTGAAATAGCAGTATGTAGAATAGTAAAGCAACAGATAGAGTACCGACGTCCATTGTTCCAAATACAAATTAAAGTACCCAAAATCCTTGAACAGAGAAAAACGCTAATCATGTGAGGAGTGTGATATGTCCAAAATATAAAAATACCATCTGACCATATCAATAAACCAGCAACATAGACCAGCATCGCTAGTTTTGAAGGCAGAGTGATAAACATTAATCATTTTTTTTTTCACAAGAGAAAAAACGTTGTTTTGAATATATTATATGAAGTAAAACAGTCCATGAAGTCATTACATTTTCACTTCTGAAGATTGGAACCCAAATATCCATCCAGAAAAGTGGAAGTCCCACCCCAGACAATGATAGAAAAATACCCCATGTCACATACAGGGACATGATATAAAACCCAGTAACGGTCCACATGGAGATTATCTACAAATCCGAGAAAGCATCCAAATATGCCCGAGGCATCTATAAGAAAGTGAAATAGCAGTATGTAGAATAGTAAAGCAACAGATAGAGTACCGACGTCCATTGTTCCAAATACAAATTAAAGTACCCAAAACCCTGCAACAGAGAAAAACGCGAATCATGTGAGGAGTGTGATATGTCCAAAATATAAAAAGACCATCAGACCATATCAATAAACCAGCAACATAGACCAGCATCGCTAGTTTTGAAGGCAGAGTGATAAACATTAATCATTTTTTTTTCACAAGAGAAAAAACGTTGTTTTTAATATATTATATGAAGTAAAATAGTCCATGAAGTCATTACATTTTCACATCTGAAGATTGGAACCCAAATATCCATCCAAAAAAGTAGAAGTCCCACCCCAGAAAGTGATAGAAAAATACCACATGTCACATACAGGGATTTGATATAAAACCCAGTAACGGTCCACATGGAGATTATCGACAACCTGAGAAAGCATCCAAATATGCCCGAGGCATCTATAAGAATGTGAAATAGCAGTATGTAGAATAGTAAAGCAACGGATAGAGTACCGACGTCCAGTTTTCCAAATACAAATTAAAGTACCCAAAATCCTTGAACAGAGAAAAACGCTAAGCATGTGAGGAGTGTGATATGTCCAAAATATAAAAAGACCATCGGACCATATCAATAAACCAGCAACATAGACCAGCATCGCTAGTTTTTAAGGCAGAGTGATAAACATTAATCATTTTTTTTCACAAGAGAAAAAACGTTGTTTTGAATATATTATATGAAGTAAAACAGTCCATGAAGTCATTACATTTTCACATCTGAAGATTGGAACCCAAATATCCATCCATAAAAGTGGAAGTCCCACCCCAGATAATGATAGAAAAATACCCCATGTCACATACAGGGACATGATATAAAACCCAGTAACGGTCCACATGGAGATTATCGAAAAATCTGAAAAAGCATCCAAATATGCCCGAGGCATCTATAAGAAAGTGAAATAGCAGTATGTAGAATAGTAAAGCAATAGATAGAGTACCGACGTCCATTGTTCCAAATACAAATTAAAGTACCCAAAATCCTTGAACAGAGAAAAACTCTAATCATGTGAGGATTGTGATAACCATCTGCAGAAATCCAGGCTCGCTTGTAAGATCAGGCTCACTTGATTCCAAAATTGGTAACCATCTGTTGCATCCGAGATGTAAGGTTTAGGCTCGCTTGTTTCCATTAGTAGCCTGCTACAGCATCCACCCTGTTCATAGCAAAAAGGTTCCTGTAGATATACAGAGAAAGAGTATAATACGTAGACCATATAAACATGGCTCTGTATTTCAAAAAACAGGTTTAAAATAGAAACAGGGCAACATTTGTTTTTCTAAGTAAAGTTAATATATTAACAGTGGGAATAAAATTACACCGAAGTCAAAATCATTGCCCAGACTCATGGCAAATTTGTCATCAAAAAATCAAAAGAATAAGAAGACTGCCCTCATACAGGGAAACCAGTCTTGAACATTTAATTTACAGAATTCAAAAATATTACAAAGGTCTAGCACAGTAAAATAATCTAAAAGTAGCCCAATTAAGTGGGCCACGAAGCAAGAAAAACAAATTAACCAAACTACTCCTCCGTCTCCTCGACGATTCGGTACCATCCTTCGGAAGGTCCAGGATCGTTAGGTGCTACCTCCACATTCATGCCACGACTCCCCTCCTGAAGGCCCGAATGTTGGTCGACTTTTTCCGAGATTAGACCCGCCGGACAGGTGCATTCTTCCTCAGTTTGGGCCTCCTCGTGGAAAACCACAGTGACTGAAGCTTTAATTTGTGGGCGGTTGAAAGAGCAATTAAAGGAAAATTGCGCAGTGCGTGTCGTGGGAGAAGGTGAACTAGCGGTGGGGAAACAAGGAGACGGAAAAGAAGAATTCCAAGAAACAGTGGAAGACAGACAAGGACCAGACCGAGAGAAATGAAGATATGTAGCAAGGTCTACGCAGCAGTTTAGCTGGCCACTTCTCCTTCTCGTCACAGTGAGCAGGCAGTGTAACCCGCCAACCGGCTCGTCTGAAAAACCATAGTGAAATGCCATTTTATCAATGAAATGCAATTGAAGGACGCTCGTCATAATTAATCTATGATCATTAATGAGAGCCGAAGGCCGGATCATATTGGAGCATGCAGAATCGCTAACGGGAGTGGAGGTCTGATCTTGAACAGTGTTAAAATTTAATGTGATTTTATGTGAAAACCTTGGAATTTAATTGAACAGCATTAAATCTTAATGCGATTGATATAAAATCACCACATCCATGTGCCATCGCCTTAAATGCGATCGAATGCACCCGCAGTCGGGAGCAAGGCAAGTTTTTATTGAGGACACATGGCAGAAATTGATTAGAGCGGATCTTTGTTTGGGCCGCTCGCACAGTGGAAATCCGGACCCGAAAAAGATTAGGGTGAATTTGATAAGAAATTCGCGTCACAACTCTCCCTCCGTATGCCAGCCCAACTTCAGACCCGAAAAATATTAGGGCGGAATTCATTTGGTTTTTGCGTCACAAAATTGGCCGACGTCAGCAGGCTATTTTGGACCGTGAATTTGGTTTGAATTATGGTTTATCACCGTTTGAAGTCTGGCGGGCTCGACTTAAGAACAATTTTGTTTGATCCCATCTTATAAAATTTGTGTTGGTTTTCTTTGATAATACACATATTTATAATAAATCATGGGAATACCACACTAAACATGTGGGAAAGTTATATAAATTATTGAGAACAATCATTTTTATGTAAAAATATCCAAATGTGCTTTTGGGAAATAAGAATTTGAGTATTTGGTTCATATTGTTTTAATGGAAGGAGTGAAGTTGGAGCCTCAAAAGATGCAAGCTATTACAAAATGACCTATTCCTAAGAAAATCAAGGTTCCTAGAAGATTTTTTAGACTTACATGATATTATTGATCATTTGTTAAGAATTATGCATGCATTTCAACTCCACTCACATATCTCTTGAAGAAAATATCATTTATATGGAATGATGAGGCTACTTTGGCACTCTCTCTTTTAATGGATGCCATGTCTTCTACACCAACATCGGTTGCACCTACTTTTGGTAAAACATTCATAGTAGAGTGTGTGGCACTAGGACAAGGAATTTACGTAACATTAACACAATAAGGGATATCATTGGCTTTTAAAAGCAAGGAATTCAAAGAAAATATTTGGTGAAATCTACGTATGAAAAATAAATGGAAGCAATATTACATGCAATAAAAAATGGGGATAGTATATCATTGGGAGGCACTTTAAAGTCAAGATATACCATGATAGCATAAAGTATTTTTTGAAGCTATGGATTTCATTGGAAGATTAACAAAAATGAGGAGAAAAAATGCAAATTTTTAATTTTGAGATAATCTGCAAAAACGGTAAGGAAAATTTAGTACATGATGATCTTTCTAAAATAGAAGAGGCCTCAAATTTATATCCAATTACATTTTCTATTCCTAGGTGGCTAGAAGAAGCTTGCCATAATGGAAAAATGACAATAGTACTAAACAAAAACTAAAATTTATAAAGGATGGGATGAACTCTATGGAGCATTGGGAGTGAAAGAGAGATATAATTTGGTGCAAATGTAGAATATTTTTATGCACGTAAGCATATTTGAATAAACAAATATTAAGGGAGTCCCATGTCTCTCTGATGGTAGGACGCAGGGTTCCTTAAAACATCTCAAAGGATCAAAAAATATATTTTTGGAAGGAATGAAGAAATATATTCAAAATTTTGTAAGAGAAGGGTCAGGTTTGCATAATAAATAAAGAGATAGTAAAATCTCTAGGGTTACTTCAACCATTCCACATACATATTCAAAGACTAGAAGATATATCAATAGACTTTATTACCGAGTTACTAAAATATAAAGGTAAGTATTACATTTTTTGTGGTCATTTATATAGACAAATTTTTGTAGATTTTTTGTAGAGCTCAAAGTACATAAACAACAAGCGAAATTAGCGAAGTGTCCCAGTGAAAGAAATTCATAGTCTTCGTGGTTTTCCTAAAGTAATAATGTAGAAACTTTTGGAAATAATTATTTAATATGAGTGGAGAAACACTAGGCTATATTTGAGTTCTACATATCAAACAAAATCAAATGGTCAAAAAAAAATAGTTAACAAATGTTTTTAAGGTTATCTACAATGTTACTCTTTAGAAAAGTAACTTAGTATGCCATAATTAATAATCATTCCATGTTAAATTTTGTTAATAGGTTTATGTCAGATGATGATGCAGGGGCATTAGGCACTAGCCAGCAATGTAGGAGGTTTTGTCCACATGTTGTGGCTAGGAGGGTTAGAAAACATTTGAGTTGTAACAGCTAGGTGTCAATACCTCAGCTGACTGTATTACTTAGACTAGTTAGAGTTGTAGGAGTCGAACAGTTTCAGTTAGTTGAATTATTATAATTAAACCTTTTGATTTCTAGAACGGTCCTCTCAGAGGAACCGAAGAGCCATATGTTATGTATATAAATTGTAATTCCTCAGATGAATAAAAGTAGAGAGGGAAGAGGAGAGTAGAGAGGCGATTTCTACAATAAACCTCTATGTGTGAACAATTGTTTCTAGTTAAATGATTTCCTAGCATAGTTGCCATTGAATTATCTCGAACTACTAATTGTGAAGAATTGTTTAACTGTGAGGCGATTGGGTACTGATAATTCCATTCTTTTGTCTTTGAATTCCCGTAAATTGTTGGATAACCCTGTGAACTCACCCCACCCGAAGGTGAGGTCTGTGTAGAGAACCGGGGTCGTGAACATTGTTCAAATATAAAAAATCCCGCTTAATAAAGAAACCAAAGAAATTGTTGTGCTTTCGGAACACGTGGTCAAGCCCGACCAGAGTTAACGAAACAAAAGGATAGCGAACCAGACATGCACCCTGGTCAAGCCTGTGCCAAAACCACCGGCGGAATCAGCGGGTTGCCCATGTTGCACGCTTTTGCGGAGTAGGCGGTATTTCCTATTCGTGAGCGATTCCATAGGGAATGCGACACGTGGTGAAGTGACCCCCAA
Organism: Pinus albicaulis; assembly: GCA_034641835.2. Classification (NCBI taxonomy): domain Eukaryota; kingdom Viridiplantae; phylum Streptophyta; class Pinopsida; order Pinales; family Pinaceae; genus Pinus; species Pinus albicaulis. The sequence continues at coordinate 1,561,140,121 of CM076581.1, forward strand.
AAAACCACCGTTCAACCTGCACCATCGCACGTTAAAGCCCGACGTTGGAAGCCGAGCAAAATTTCCAAGAGTCGTTGATTTAGAGAAGGGCCGTCAGATGTTGGTTGCACGTTGAACTTGCCCGGAGGTCAACTAAGGTGTGCGGAGGATATCCAGGTATGATACGTGTGTTTGATTGGTTATTGATATATATATATAGGTGGGGCCGAAGTATAATGAAATTGTTTAATTAAACGATTGGCAGATAATTAGCATAAGTCTAGAGCATGATTGTTGTAAGGTTGGATGGTGAAATATAGAGCTGAAATTTCATCACAAGTTATTTATTTAAAAATAAACGTGGAGTATAAATACAAAGTGTTGAAAGTTAAACATGGTTATAAGGCTTGGAAATAATATAAAGTCGGGAATATAAATTAAAGTCCAACCATTGTGGATAGTATTTATTTGTCAAATTCTACGAATTTCTACGAATTTGATAAATAAACACAGAAGAAAGAAGAAGTCAATTAGAACTCGGTACGGAGAAAAGAACGAAGTCGCTTGAAAAGGAAAATGCGCATTGAGCCAATTGTAGACACACCAGCTCTCCTTAGGGGTCCAATTTCGGTTTTTGTTGCGTCACACGATGATCTCTCTTCTGCGGCATTTACTTGTATTGAAGATCGGTATTCTAGGAATAAGGAGTTATTTTCTCCAAAAATAACCTAGCGAGAACTCTCTATATGCATCGAGATATCTTTCTCCTCCTCATAAGTACATATGTTCTACTTCTAAATCATGTCTTGGGAGTGGTTGTTTTGCTGGAAATTATTCACCGATTGGTTTCATACAAAAGTATTTTTCTCATTTTCGGCATCATATTTGAAATTTTTCAAGAATTTCCCATCACACTTTGAATATGAATTTTGAAGTCAAGTGCATGATCATGTATAGGATCAAGTGTCATTTTGAATAGCAAATGTTTCACAAGAAACTTCTCGACATGCTACCCTACAGTAAGGATTAAATGACAATATTGCATCAACTATTTCCATAATAAAAGTGCACCTCGTCCATAAGACTAAACAAATACAAATGTTGTAGATCTAACAAGACCACACAATCAAATGGATTCCACAAGGCCAATACTGTATGAAAAATTAAAAGGAGTTTGCAACCAAAAATACCTTCAGGAAACTAATTCAATTAGATACACCAAACCATCAAAAAGAAAAGCTTGACCCTACTTGGCCCCAATATTTTCAACTGGGTCCTCTAATTCAACTAATAAAAATGCCAAAACCATAGCATTGAGATACATTTCATTACACTGTCAATAACAATAAAATTTGACTCAGCCATAACCCTTTCATTTTATTGTTGTGAAAATCTTTATGCATTACTCTAATGTGGCAAGTACATAGGCCAAGTAGACCACTGGGTAACAAATATGTTTCCTTTCACCTTTGAGTTTTCAAATTATGCCTACCAAATCTAAGACATTTAAGAGGGGGAAATAATACAACATTAAAAAGAAAACTAGAGCACACATATACAAATTACCTCCTTAGCTACTGTCACACCATCATTAACTATTTTCGGAGAACCATGCTTTCTCTCCAAGACAACATTTTTCCCCTTGCCCCAAGGGTGAATCCAACAAGATCAGCAAGTTTTTTCACACCGCCTGCAAGACAAATTGATAATGCTTTTAGTAAGTGTGCAATTGAATGCCAGACCATATGCCAAAACAACCCTCCATGAAAAATTAAAATAACACATTAAAATCGAATATAAGTGGACAAGGAAAGATCCTGCTTGGAAGTGAAGTTTCATGTGCGGGTGACCTTCCTTTAAACATAATTTTTTCTCTGAGCTGCAATTTTTTTGTCACTGAGCCATCCTTGTTGAAGTACAACTCCTTTTCCATAGATCTTGTATTAACAACCTTCTCTCTGTCGCGTAATCTCAGATTCCCTCTTCTTCTTGAGCGATTAAAGGAAATGGGTGAAAAAAATGAAAGAGAAGACAATTATTTGCCATAATTATCAAACATTTCACCCAACCTCTTCCCCTTTCCATTGTTACCCAATGAGATAGATGTGGCAATTGTTGTCATACTGCCCAAAGCGGAGGCCATCTTCTCTTATCCTGAATATAGAATTACAAGATATTCATAATAGTATGAACCTTAAAAAACATGACTCCCATTGCTAAAAACCACTTTTAAGTTGTAACGGCAAACCAAACAACTATATCGCAACTTTTGGCAACACGGAGCATTAAGAGAGAAACAACCAAAGAGAAATACAACCACAATCCTCATTTGGTGAGACCCGGACTATATATTTGCATTAAGATAATAGAAAGAAATCACGACTATATTAAGGCCGCCACAAAACAATATTTAACCAGTGTCTCTCGCGGCCTTCAGGTTGCCATGCTAGAGGTTGCATAATTTTAATTTAAATTCTTGACCTCTCGTGCCCATCTGTGAATGCATCCAATGGGATATCTACATCAAATGCTCCTTTATATCCCCCGAAAAAAATTCCCTACTACGAAACACCGGTATTGATGGATCACCCCACACAATCCCACCCACTAGAAATGGTGAAAAAGGAAACCCGAGTAAACTTCTGAAATATCTCAAGATGACTATATGGGTGGTTCTTACGAATCAACCAACCATTCAGAACATGCTCATCAATCAAAACCATGAGTATTATGTGACGATATTCGAGAGACGGCGAGATCGGATTTACCGAAGCTATGCTAGGGGCCTAAACTCTCACGAAAATAGGTGACATGTGGCAGCACTTAGAGATTGACATGTGCCAATTGTTACAAGTGGTAGACAATTGGCATGCTCAAACAACGAGGTGATGCAGGAAAGACATGAGGGAGAAAATATCAGAAAAGCCCCAAATCTGGAGAACTAAAGCTCATCACCAATCTCATATTGATAACTTTACATGATGTAACCTATGAAATCATAAATGGAGAAATCATAGTAACAATAAAGTAACATATGTAACAATAATATCGGATTCATCATGGGAGTGGTAAATGGAGAAATCATAGTGAACAACAAGAAACATGCAAAGTTGCTTACAATCAAATAGATGAAAAAACACATACAAAAAACCTAGATAATAATCATGAACAAGCTTAATATTGAATTATGAACTATAAAGGACCTTACAAAATGTGACATTACAAACCTGATCAAGAGCACAAGCAAAAATATCCTGGACATGACCCTGGTTGACAAGTTGTATTGCTCATGCTGCAAGAGGATTTGTACCTACATTTCCAAGTCAATCAAAAACCATCATTATGGATACAATAAATACAAGTAATTGATGTAGTATTTTTTAATATAAGATGCATTATATGATAATGTTAGAACATATATTGAAAATGTCAAAACATACTGAATAAGCTCCTCTTCATTTCAAGGAAAATTGTGGAGTCGCATGAACTTGGAACAAGCCTCCCACGATTTGAAAGAGTAGCAACTAAGTCAATAGTGACTTTTTTTTTGCTACACTGGATCGAGGGAGGTTTTCTCCAAGATTAAATCACTCCAATAAATTATTCTCTACTAAACAGGGCCAACCACGTGAAGGTGGAAGCCCTTATGGCCCCTCCCCTCCCCCCTCACATCACTCTCAATTCCCCAATACCCAATCTATATTTCATTTTTTACTTTCAAGAGCATAAAAAAAAATATTCAATAACTAATAATAATAAAAAAATTCAACAAAAAGTACGCAAGGAAACATTGAAATTAATGCTTGACATAAAAATAGTATGATAAATGAGTTTTTTGTATAACGCAAAAAACGTTCCAAGTATGGTAACGTTTGTCTTATAATAATACAATATTTTACATTATAAAATTTTCTTTTTCTTCTTCCTATTTCTAAAGCTCCTAATTACATGATCAATATCATCGTGCTCTGCTCTTGTTTCGTGCCTTTCGACCCACACTACTGACCTAGTTGCGTAGTCACGATGTATGGTCTCATCTAGTGACAAGGCATCGCCTACAAAAACAGATAATATTAAATTTTAATTGTCAGCTTTTAAATATCATTGCACTAGTTCGGTAATATTAATAAAAAAAATTGCAATGAGATTATTTACCTGGTGCACCAGTTGTCGCCGCTGACCTAGTTGCATATTCACGATGTACGGTCTCATCCAGTGACGGGGCATCGCCTACAAAAATAGATAATATTAAATTTTAATTTTCAGTTTTTAAATATCATTGAACTAGTTCGGTAATATTAATAAAAAAAATTGCAATGAGATTATTTACCTGGTGCACCAGTTGTCGCCGCTGACCTAGTTGCATAGTCACAATGTCTGGTCTCATCCAGTGACGGGGCATCGCCTACAAAAACAGATAATATTAAATTTTAATTGTCAGTTTTTAAATATCATTGAACTAGTTCGGTAATATTAATAAAAAAAATTGCAATGAGATTATTTACCTGGTGCACCAGTTGTCGCCGCTGACCTAGTTTCGTTGTCACGAAGTCTGGTCTCATCCAGTGACGGGGCATCGCCTACAAAAACAGATAATATTAAATTTTAATTGTCGGTTTTTAAATATCATTGAACTAGTTCGGTAATATTAATAAAAAAAATTGCAATGAGATTATTTACCTGGTGCACCAGTTGTCGCCGTTGGGACTGTTGCCCTGTCTTCCTCTCTGGTGGTAAGATCCTCAAGGGAAACATTCTCTATCATTTAAACAAAAAACTTTATAAGGACAACCATCAAGGTATAATTAGAAAAAATTGTAAGTGGAAATTAATTACTGTCACGACCCTCACTGATAGTAGCATTGTCGGCCTGGTCCCCACTACAATGATCAGGTTGCACGTGAGGATCATCTACATCTGGCTCTAAAACTGGGTTATTTGCCTCGTCAGTAGTGTTGCTCCCCTGATTTAAACAAAGTTGTTAGATATTAAATTTATGGACGAAAACAAACCTATTGAAAGGTTAATTTTTTACCTTATCAGGCATTCTGAATCTTGGGACCTGCCCCAAGCTTCTGCGACGTTCAACTACAGCTTGATAGCCGAAATGGAAAGCAATATTTTTATCTTCCTCTATAGTTTTTGTTCTGAAGTCATCACCCTACATTACATATGATTGTGTATTTTTAATCATATTTGATAGGATTACAAAAACGTTGGAAGGTGATACAATTAATTATAAGATGTTTAGCTACTTAATTACAATTCCTGCAGCTAATTTCAAGTAGTTGCCCTGGCCTAGCTTGTGATCGCCCTTTTTCTCAATCCTAGCTTTGGTTGCCTTTGAGGTGTCAGGCAACCTAGCATCAATAAAATTGAAGTCAGATATGATGTAGCACACTTTTATTTTAGACATAGAGAAAATTAAAGCTATTGAATTAAAGTTGTAATTTACCTTGCGGGTCCAGTTGGCATTTTTCCTTCTTTCTTTGCCCTTTTCTCTTTTCCGTCATGGATGAGTGCTCTCCACTTACTCTCTGGAACTGCGATAGGATGCTCATATCTAGGGTTAAATTGAAATTGCGTCCTATAGGTGTCCCTGGTATATTTCAAATATTTGCCGGTTACCCGAGCCACTGTTGTTCTGTCAAATGTGCTGACCCCAAAAAAGGCTTCTAGATAATCTAGAAGTTCTTTTTTCAGGTTGGAATTCTAGGAATTCCACCCTATGCATATGGTTGGGCCAAAAATTACCAACGCATGGCTCTCCAGAAACCTGTAGAACTCATTGTTTCCTACATGGAAAAAAATAAGAAGAAGATATTATCATTAATCTAAAAATAAAAATCATGATAAATATGTTTTAGATAAAGTACATGAAATAGTTAAAATATTAAAATTTACCTGGGAGTTGTACATGCTTTATAGGGACACCTTCATCGTTCACCAACAACGTGCCATTAATGGTCCTTGTGGAGCTGACACGTGTAGCTCCAGGAAACACAATAATGTAGTTGGCCATATCAGCCTCATCATTGCCAACACGTTCAGCGGTTGGCTGGGTGTTTGCTTGGGCAGGGTGTGTTTCTTGGCTGGCACCTAAAGGAGTAGAAGGTGTACGATAGGGTTGTTGGGCAATCTCTTGCCCTTGTGTCCCACTACCACCAACACTGGGTTCAGCAAGTGCCAGAAAACGCTAAATACAAAAGAACTTTTTGTTAGTTTAGTCAATGTAAAAATTAAAAATCAAACTATCACAATTCATCTCATGCAGAACAAAAAAATATCCTTTTGACTTTCTATTATTACCTCATATCTTTCTAGCTGGCTCATAAGATGTTTTAACCTCTCTTCTGTTTCAGGTTTTTGAAGCGCGTCTATCAAAGTATTAAATTCTGACCTTGCATCTCGTGCCTTTTTTTGCAACAAGAACACTCGAGATAGGGATGAAGAAAGCTCTTCCTCAAAGAGGGAATCATCAGGCGTACCATGGCTAGGTGTCTGCATATTTGAACAAAATTAATATTATTTCAATTATGTAAATAACTAAAATACCTGAAGATAGAGCAATGCTGGCACTTTACATGTTCTTCCGCTGGCCTCTTTCCATGATCATCCCGTCTCGAGGTTGTTCCTGCACTGCTCTGATCAGTCTGCCACATTGCAATAAAATTATAAATCTAAAAACTTGAAAAAATATCTAACTTGAAAACACAAAATGAAAACTGAAATAATTTCTAATAAGACACCGGAAGACAGAGTTAGAGTTTCAAATATGCCTTGCATTGAATTCAGTCCTAGAAACATGTCATTGCACATTAAGGCACCCAAACAAGAGACGAGTTGACAATGAAGAACTTATTGAATATATTGTTGGAGAAACTTCTAGTAAACTTGTTGTGAAGACCTTGAGGACATTTTTGGAGCAACATTGTTGAAGTTGATGGTATAGCATTATTGGAGACGATCTTGAAGGGCCTTGAAGTGAAGCTTTTGGAGCAACTATTGAAAAATCCTTAGAGCATTTAAGTAAGGCACTTTCTATCTTCCATCACCTTTTTCCTTTCAATATCCTTTAAACGATTTTGTTGATATTTAATGTTTTAAATCATGTTATAATTCCTTGATTATATGTGTTTGGGGACTTTCCCTTTGAAATTACCCAAAAATACCTTGGCAATTTTATCTTCAGGATGCATGTCTGACCCTATTGTTCAATATTTTGATTGATAGTAGTAAACATAGAGAGTTAGGGGGGCTCTTGACTTGGTTTTGTTGGGCCATTAGACCCCTAACATCTACTAGGGAGAACCCCCCTTGAGTTGGAGGAGAGCTAGCCCAAAGTGAAAAGAGGTTGGTGAGGTGACAATGGGGCTATTGAATTACACATGGTATCACACTTTAGCTTTAGGACTTTATCTTGAGAAGTGCGAGATTTTTCTATATCAATTCTAAAATTGTTTACAACACTACTGTTAAGAACTAATAAGAAGTGATGTTTAGGGGTTTTTGGGTATAAGAAACAATACCATTTAAAAACTAGGGTTCTCAGTCCTTGGCATTCCTTCACCTGGGCCTAGGGGCACACTAGAATAATTTCACACTAAACCATGCAAACTTAAAAGTAACTTAACAGATCCATAAAGTAATAATAATCATAATTCCTAATTTCCTATTGTACGATATGATGCAAATTATTCAAACATGAAGCAATGAAGACATGCAATGTATGAATTTCAAGATTGATGAACCAATACAAGAAGTTAGAAACTACAACTTTGATTCAATACACTGTGTCCTAACTCCAGGAAGGAATCTAGTTTGTAGGAATGAAGAGGTTGTTATCTTTACAATCCCATCCCAACATCAAATTCAGTGATAAGTTTCTATGAGGTTCCGGGTCAAGGAAACATTCACTCCACGAATGATATATTTAAGTAGGCTTCTCCTATTCTGGGAAACACCATACCTATAATGCATTCACTTGCATGTATAAAGGGAAAGGAAAACATGTTTTCATACAACGGTGACAAAGGCATCTTGGGGAAAGGTATCTTCACTTTTTATTTATGTTTTTCACCCACACCACTCTCGTGTTTTCAGTAATCTTGTTTTGTCATTTTTGGATTCAAATTAAGTTAAGGCCTTAAGTATTTTTTGACCTTTCAGTGTACTCTTCATAAGTGGCATGTATGGATTTTCCATTAATTCTGCACTTTTTCTCTTCATGCGCATGTTTCCCTGGAAATCAAATGCATGATTTAGTCCCATACATTTAACAAGTTGTTGGATCAACTCCATTGGCAATATCATGTTTCCTATTCAATCAAAATTTATCTCAATTAGGGTAGGTAGGAAGGTTTTCCCTTTGTATTAATAGGGCACTTCTAGCTTGCATTTTTATTATATCTTTCAAATTTAGTGTCGTTTCAATTAGGGCATGAATTTTTGCAACTTTCGAGGTGAGAATGAACAAAGACAAATTTTTGTGATGGATGACTGTATATGACTCCATGGCCAGAGGAAAAGGCACTAATCTACTTCTTCAAATATCTATAGTTCTCATTCACCTCATACGGAGATGGTCCCTGATTTTGAGCCAAATGTTGCAGCAAAAAGTTCCCCCCCTCCATAATTTGATATTCAATGGAAATTTCTTAAATTGATGATGAGGCATGATTATGGAACATTGGCACATACATATGTAATGGAATTCCAAGATCATGATATATGTTTGCATATGTTTATGGAGGTGGTGGAGCAAAAAAGAGCTCAAATAGAGCTAAAATTTTTCACATAAAAAGGACTGTGGGCTTGACTAATGGTTCCATTTAAAAAATGATATCTAGACAAAGAATAAGTGTAGCATGCAAACATGCATTGAAAATCCATCTAAGTTTTCATTGTATTACTTATGATGGATTCAAATTTGGGTTTCAAAATGCCAGGTTATGGCATGATTTTGTCAAGAAACCCTTAGTTGGATTTTCATGTTGGTTTAATTTATATTTTAAGTTTGTTTTGTAGTATTTGGGTGATAGTAACTCATGAACTAGGTTACCAATGTGTAACAATCATATTTCAAGAATAAAGTTGTGATTTTTTTATATTATTATTATTATCTATTAGCTATGAGTATTGACACCTAATTCATGGAATTTTGACATCTTGATAGCATGGATAATTTCGAAAATGTTTCTAGTAATGTTAACATAATAACTATCATTACATGTCTTCACTTTTGTCACCATAATAGACCTGTGATATGGACTCATCACACAACTTCATATGTTATGTCCCAACAAGTTCAAACTGGTTGAACCTACCTCATTGTGTGGTTATTAAGGACAATTTGTTTGGTATATAACTTGATAGCATAGACTGCGTTGCAGTTCTAAAAAGAATCCTCAAGTGTCAAAAAAACTTCACAATATGTTCTACTATAAAGCCTTTTGGGATACCTAAAATAATATATGTATCATTGATGACTTTTAAAGTATGACAAGATCTAGAGGGAAAGGAAATCAATGGAAGAGTGATCCACCAATGAGAACCTAGAATTTAGTATCAGATGAGTTAGAGTCTAGGAAATTGAAACCCTATAATTTTAATTAGTGATGAAGGACATCACATAGGTAATTATATTTTCATGTAGAATAATCTGTTAATTCAAATTTAAACTACATAATATGAAAGGCATACCATCAATTTTTCCACATAAGTCCAAACAACCTATAAAAAGGGAAAACCTTATTTTTCCATGGGAAATAATTTACCTTTCCTTTTTCAAGATAATCTAAATTACAAAAAATATGAACTATACTGCACACATTCTTGGATAATGTGAAAGTGGGAAAGGAATACCCTACACAAGTGATGCACACATGTACATTTGAACACTAATAGATTTTTGTAGTTGAAATATAATGCTTGTTTTCATTTAAATGTAGGGTTTTTAAAGCAGGGAGAAATAATGGCTACCAAATTAAATCTTACTTTGGGAAAAATTTAAATCTTGTATTGGGTGATGAAGATAATAGAGGGTATTTAATCTTGATTCTTGACATCTAGAGAGAACCCTACAGCCTAACACAATCCAATGGAATTGACCAAAAAATCCCAAATAGAGTCAACCCTACTATAGGAGGAAGGGCCTACAGTAAGAACTTACCATTTTGCAAGAGTTGAGGGCAAATGTTGTTCTGCAAGAGCTGAGGGTGAATGCAGGGCAAATGCTGTTCTACAAGAGCTGAGGGCGAATGTAGGGTGAATGCTATTCTATAAGAGCTCAGGGCGAATTCTGTTCTGCAAGAGCTCAGGGTGAATGCTGAGGGTGAATGTTGTTCTGCAAGAGCTGAGGGCGAATGCTGAGGGCGAATGCGCGCGTGATATCAGACGTTAATGTAGCACACATGTACATTTGAACACTAATAGATTTTTGTAGTTGAATTGCAATGCTTGTTTTCATTTAAATGTAGGGTTTTTAAAGCAGGGAGAAATAATGGCTGCCAAATTAATAAGCGTTTCTTTGGGAAAAATTTAAATCTTGTATTGGGTGATGAAGATAATATAGGGTATTGAATCTTGACTCTTGACATCTACAGAGAACCCTACAGCCTAACAAAATCCAATGGAATTGACCAAAAAAACCCAAATAGAGTCAACCCTACTATAGGAGGAAGGGCCTGCAGTAAGAACTTACCATTTTGCAAGAGCTGAGGGTGAATGTTGTTCTGCAAGAGCTGAGGACGAACGCTGAGGGCGAATGCTGAGGACAAATGTTATTCAGCAAGAGCTGAGGGCGAATGTTGTTCTGCAAGGGCGGAGGGCGAATGCGCGTGTGATATCAGACGTTAATGTAGCTATTGCGATGGATACGAAACAATAAAATCACTTTTATGTAGCGCGCATATAAGTGTTGTAATTTTATGTAGCGCGCATATAAGTTTCGTATTTTTATGTAGCATGCATATAAGTTTTGTATTTTATGTAGCGCACATATAAGTTTCGTTATACCTACGGCGGCGTTATACCGACGGCGGAAAAATCATCGCTACTGGGACGGCTGCCTCCAAACGTCGCAATGGCGACACTTAGACGTTGTGTCGTACTTGCGACGTTTGGAGGCAGCCATCGCAATAGCAATGCTTTGGGCCATAGTGTCGCAATTGCAACGTCCTCCTCCAAACGTCAGAATTGTGACACTTTGTCTAAGTGTTGGTACTGCGACACTTTTCTATAAACGTTGGTATAGCGACGATTTCGGGCGGGATGGAAAAAATTTGGGGAAATTTCCGACATTTGGTCAAAAGCGTCGGAACCAAGTGTCAGAATTTTCGCCAAATGTAGTAGTGACATTGAAATCCATTTCAATATTGAATCAGCTGTAGCACTAAGAAATTATTTCTACAAATTCAAATTCTTTCCACCAACAAACTCAGCTCCTGCTTCACTACTACAATTTCCTGTGCTCTGATACCATGTAGAAATTTAATACAAAATGCATGTATGTCCTAAATTCTCCTGATCTAAAAATATGCTACTATTAAATACAAAATCACTTTTACAAATCTTTGCGAAATTTGAAACACAATCGCTAATCACAATATCATGAAGAAAGATCAATCACACATAACACAGATAATTTACCTAGGGAAAGCTTATAGCTAAAAACCCCACTATATTATATTATGTATTATATCATGGATCATGAAACAATTACATACAAATCTCTAATCCAAGAGCTCTCAGTACATGAGATAAATGTCTCACACTATCATACAAAAATTGGTAAGTTCCTTAGTCAATTTACTGTCTCCAGACAACCTACCTCCACTACGCAATCCCAGCTCAGGATAGCAATCCCTGAATGAGTGAAAACCTACTTTCCTTGACTGTGCAATACTCGTGGGCACATCCAATGTGTGTGTGGTTGCATGTGTGCAACCGGATAATGTCACAACTAATAGTTTACTTCCCTTTTATCTAGAACTCAACTGGGTCTCCACTGGATCTGACATGCATGCAGTTAATAATAGTAAATCTTTAGTTACATGTGAGACCACTAATTGTGAATTAATTAATAATTAATTCACTTTATCTCTCACTAGTGTATCTTTAGATACAACTAGCACAATTGAGTTTAACTCACTTAACTGAGTTAAACTACTTTACAACTTGCATAACTTCACTTCCAACTCAATTACAACTTCGAATCACTCAGTTACAACTAATTCAACCTACATGTCCCACTAACCAACCTATTAACTTGAAATTCCTTTAGCTAACTAATTTTCCACTTCAGATAACTATTTCCATGTGCTCATTGAGAATAGATTATAGTTTATTGTCAAACTAATATTAAGGGATAATAATATCCGACATGAATCTATAAATAGACATGCAATCTATAAATATAATTTGCACATACATCTATAAATACATATGAATCTATAAATATAATTTTCTCATGTATCTATAAATATACATACACCTAAAAATAACCTGAGGCTCCATCCTAGTGTAGGTGCTTAATTTTCACTAGGATCTTCTTGTTGAATCTCAACACCGAGAGACAATGAAACTTTTCTACCATCTAAGGAGTAAATTTGAATTGAAACTTTATCTTATCATGAGTTTTTACTAGGAGAGAAAATCATGAGAGATTCTTCTCAAATCATATCTCCACGATCAAATAATTCTCTTGCATGCTCACCTGATCTCGTCGTGATCTCCTACCAAAATTTGCTTAACCGCTACACCGTCTAACCAGAGTTCGACTGTTATATCTTTCGTTCTTTGTAAAATGCAAAGTCATGTTGATAGGTGGACATTCATGTGGTGAAAAAGTTTCATATTTAGGTACATTTCATTCCTTCATTGGTGCATTGCAACATGTCTAATCATGGATATGTCTGCAGGATTCAACATTATCTGCAGAATGATCAAGATTATGTAATCGTAGAGATGTTTTCATTATAATTCATAAAGAAACATAAATTCTAAAACATGGATGATTAATACCTTTTATAGGTTGAGATGACCTTGGTTATGCTAAGACTGCTACAAAAATGGCCACAAGAAGATAAAGGAGAGGGAAAAAAGGGTAGTAAAAAATGAAACATTTCTAGACTTCAACATTCCCCCACACCAAAGGTATTCCATGTCCTCATGCATCAAAAATTCAAAATTATTTTTTCCTTCTTCTTCAATGTATGATTTCATAAGCCTGTGCAAGAAAATCTGGACTAGTACTTTTATTTCTCTTTTTAACGCTAAAAATGGCCCTTCATATTTTCATAAAAATTTTACTCTGCAATCCCCTGATTTCATTCTTAAGGAATCTATTGTTTTCCTTGAGCTTCTTGTTTTTATTGTACCAATGGAAAATATGAAAAATTATATTATCATTATGAGTTCTTAATATTTCATTTTGTATCTTTGCTTCTTCTCATTCTTATGTAAGATGTTTATTAATAAATTCTAACTGATATATGTCTTGTTTCAAAGCATCTTCAACTTTGTGTTTTTTTCAGGGTTCTGTTATGTCTAAGGGGTTTCATCAAATACATTTTATTGATTCTAAGAGAAATTTACCTTATGTTGTTCTCTATGTTCCAGAGACTCCACATAATTATATATTTCTTGCTGAATTGGATCAATGTCTCGTGTTTTTCTTAACGAGCTCATTGTTTGAGGTGGTGTCCTATATCCTTCTTCTTCAAGTTCAATCCTTTCTGAAGACTATGTATTCGATAATTTTGAAATTATTCTACTTATTCTTAGTTTTATTCTCGATTCTTTAATGTTTTGATTTCTTTTCCTTTTGTTATTTTCTTGTTTCATTTTCTCTGATTTTTCACTTTCTTCACGTAGCTTAGAATATAGGTTGGCTTTCTTTCTTCTAATACTTTTTTTTTTAATTTTTTTGTTTACATTTTTCGAAGTATTAAGAGAGCGAGTTCTAATCTTCAAACAAGTCTTTTGGTGCCTCTGTTTATTTTCTTTGAACTTTCTTTCTCAATTTTTTCTTCAGGGTTAGGTTTGATATCGACCTTCGTCGACTTCTTTTAACCCTCTTACTTGTTTCTTCTTCCTGGATTTCTACAAAGTGGTTCTGAACTAGAAAATATTTCCAATTGTCTCCCTTAGCTTTTAAATGTTCCTATATGATAATTTTGATAAGTCCATGATGGTAGAGGTCATTCTCAATGGATTTAGTCTCTCTTTGTATACTAGATGCCATATTTCTAAGACTACAGAGCAAGAAGTAGGGAAATTTGATTTAATTTCCATAAATAAAATGTATTAGGAGTTGAGCATGATAAAAAAACATGGTTCTGAACCTTTCTTCACAAGTTAAAAATTTCTAAATAACCGACAATAATTTTCTCCATTTTCCTTTCAACACTGTAACTAGAATTCCCTTTTTTAAGATGGATATATCCATACCTGGTTCTCTGAGGAAGTTTACCTAATCATTCTCCTTGATTTTCTTGTTCTTAAATCAACTTTATCCATTTATGGTAAATTACATAAATTATTCCATGATAGACTCTGTCAATATAAGCTTGATGTCACCAATTTCTACCTCAACCCCATCAAAAGCCCAAGAAAAAGATTTAGTGACCTCTGTCTCATGCCCATTAAATTTTTCAAAGAACCTAAGAAACCCTACTTGTTGCAATTTTTCTTTGACTCTCGAGTATCCTTGATGAAACTTGATTCCATTTCATTCAGACCTGATGATGATACCCATGGTGGAGAGAATTTTTGGCCTTAAACTGTTTCCTTTTGACAGAGGTGATGAAGGGAGTGAGAAAAATTTGAATGGAAAGGGTTACATAATGGAATGAGCTGGACTAGGATGAAGTGAAATGATAATGAAGTAGGGTGCTTGCGAAGTTTTTGTTTCATGATAGCACTGAGCCTTTTCATATAATTACACACAATTTTAAATTTAATTTCATAGGATCAATGGGATGTATATTATTTCGACCGGATTTTATGTGATCGATTGAGTAATGATGATGGAATGGGTTATAACGGTTG
This sequence comes from Pinus albicaulis, assembly GCA_034641835.2. Taxonomy (NCBI): domain Eukaryota; kingdom Viridiplantae; phylum Streptophyta; class Pinopsida; order Pinales; family Pinaceae; genus Pinus; species Pinus albicaulis. The sequence continues at coordinate 1,561,155,151 of CM076581.1, forward strand.
TTAGGACCCTATAATAAAGGTATATGTTCTCCAGTTATCAATTTGGTCATTATTCTGATCATGCTTGAAAATGTTTTCATTATAAGGTGCTCAACAACAAGGGTTAAATGGATCACAAAATACCTCAAACTAGATAGTCATTTATTTGATATGTTGTCACTGGAAGGGTTAGAATTACCATGCATTTACATATATTTTTGTAATCCCTAAAGTGGCTAAAATGAGTGTTTTTTATGAATTTGGCAATGCTTTAATTTTAGTAGGAAGGTAGGCATTCGGTAGCTAAAGAATCGAAATTGTATAACTATTAGCTACCGAAAGTTAAAGTTTTCAATAGCTATGTTGGGGTTCCTGTGTTTTTTCCAGATTGGAAAAGCCAAAAGACAAGACAACATCAAACCACTTTGGGATCCTAGGATCTAGCCCTCCTGGATCCAGAGAGGGATCTCTCTATTAATGTAAAGAATGATATATCTTTAGGGTTAGTTTATGGTATTAGGCTAGGTATGAAGAACAAGGGTTTTTTTGGTTTTCTTGTTTGTTTTGTTGGAGATAATTAACTGAGAAGGTTATGCAAAGTGAAGAAGGAAAAAAGTAGCAGGATGTTTCAACATGGGAAGATAGGTGAAGAGAAGTGCCAATCCATTGGGCTATGGAGTCATAAAAGGGTTTACTTGCATAACAACTGTCCAAGAGTTTCCATAGGGCAAGTCATCTATACCAAAGGATCTTCTTAGATATATGGTGAGATGGAACATTAAGAATTAAGGTGAAATAAAGAAACCAAAGTGCAGCCTAAGATCAGGTAAGGACTTTGAACCTATCCTGCTTTTGGCATACTTTCAAAGGAAACTCTCAATAAAGACACAAAGGGTAGCTTAAGATTAGGTAAAGGCTTTTAACTTAGCCTGCTTTCAGCATACTCTTAAAAGAGACAATCCATCAGTCCTCATAACCACTTTCAAAAGGTAGAAAAAATTTAAGATTAAACATAGAGCAAGGCCTAAGATCAAAGGAAGACTTTTAACCTTCTCTGCTTTTAACACCAACTCACAGGGAAACTTTCAAGACAAACTGTTAGAGAAGAAACTAGAGGACAGGGCTAACCATAGAATTCCCTAGTTCAACCTTTACTTAGCATGAAATGAAAATATCATTTAAGAATAATGTTTCAAGTTGTACTCAGCAAGACATGGGCTCACCAACATTTCTTGACTGGTTATACTCTACAAAATTATCCTTAAAATACACAATCAGAGGAAAACATAAAGATAAAGATTTACAGTGAGATTTAGGGTACTTCCAGCAGTATGTCCTAATCTATGCTTGTTGTTCTTTATCATAGAATAATTGACGATATGAAAAACATGAAAGGAGACAATTACAGTAAGGAAAACATCACCCATAATATAGACCAGTATCCTGTGAATCTGCTTGTTCAATTGATGTGAAAAACCAGTCACATACTTTGAGTCTAGTAGCTTTTTACAGTCCAAACTTCTCTTCCCAGCCTACTATATTACAAAATAATCAGCTACTTCCCTCAATAATAGTTCAAACATTCAATAAAAACCCAACCCTTTACAATGAATTTTCAATGAATACTTATAGGTGAATGAGAGGGTGGAGTAACTGAAGAGATTGTTGGCCCAATTTAATGAAGAATTTAGTGTTTCTAGGCCTCTGGGAGGCTTGATGGAGAAGAAATTACATGCTGCATACTTCATTAAATGGGATTTTCTTGTATTTGCACTCTAGTTGTTTTTGTTTGACTTTTGGAAGCTCTGGCAGGCAGGCATTTACTTTTAAGTTGTAGATTTCCAAAATATTTCTAACTGCCTTATTTGTGCCTTGTGTTGATGAAAATAGGACTATAGGTGACAGTATGGGTCGATGGAAAATAACTAGCCTCTCTAATTTGGCGTGTAGAGGCTTCTGTGTAGATCTGTCCTTTATCCTTCTAAACATTGGATTTAAGCATTAAATCTCCAATATTATGCATTAATCCTTCTAATCTTCTTCTGATACTCTTTTAGACTTCTGCTGATGGATACACAGGTGGCAGTGGCGCTGGAGGGTTCGTGTAAGGGTCGATGAACAGGATGCATCGAAAAACATGGAATTGAAACCCTGTTGGTCCCTTTTCTGCATTGATTCAGGCTCAGGATCATCACCATGGAACCTTTGGTCACTTATCTGTGAATGTGGGATAAACTAGCAAGAACCACCATTAAACCTGCAAACATAAAACAAACCAATTAAATAAAACCATGCGCGAGGCTTAAAGCTGCTTCAGAGTGCTCAAGAGGATGGAGAGGCATTGAGGGAAAATGTGAGCGTAGCAGAAAAATGGGGGAAAATCCTGGCAGAGCAGCTAACCAGGTGCAAATGAGGTTTGGGTGCGAGGATGAACATGGGCCATTAGATTAGAACAATCAACAGTGGGGATTTCTCTATGGAGTTGTTTGGGAGGGAGATGGGAAGCAAATTAAATGTTATTGCGATATAATATGGGTCGTGTGATCTCATAGATCAATGACCAGGATTAAAAGAGGAAGCTATGTGCGGAGGTTTTCGCGCAACAAAAAGGGGGAAAGTGGAAATGCCCAAAAAAACATGATTCCACTCAGTGAGTGATGCCATATCGCACAATTTTGAAACGTTAAGCTTTGGGAGCAAAAATTACGCGACATTGGATATCGACCATCGGATTTGGAGCATCAGATCAGACGGTTGTGGGAAAGCACGATAGGTAGCAATGTGTGCAAGAAGAACATATAGTGGGGTTGAGTTAGGACCGTTAGATCTGCGGATCGGATGGTTGAGATTAAAATAGAAAGCAGAGTTTTGAACAAGAGGAAAATGGGGTAAGTGAATGAGCGAAAAGATGGGAGCCATCGGATCTGTAGGAATGGACGACAGAGATCTAATCGGTGATCATTGGAACAATGAAAGGGAGAAATGAAAATGCGAAGTGTGATGAAATCTTGGCCGTCGGTTCTTGTGTATTCGACGGTCAGGATCAAATCGGGGAATCAGGCCATCGGAGGAAAAGAAAAAATGGAAGACTATGTTTGTGATATGCGATTAAGCATTGGTCGTAGGATCGGAAGAGATCAACAGTCAGGATTAAATCGGTGGGGTGATGACAGAGAGCTATGGGTGGAGCATGACGAGATCTTGGCCATTGGTTCTTGTGGATTCAATAGTCCAGATCAAATCTCCGGGCACTAGTGATGAGGGCTTATGAGAGGAGCGTGATTAGATACTGGCTGTTGGTTCTTGTGGATTCAATGGTCGAGATCAAATCGGGGGATCGGCATCGGAGGAGGCAAGGAAAAGGGAACAAAGAAACAGGAATCCCCTGTTGGAAATGTTGGCATTGATGGCAAAGGTAAAGACAAGAGTAGCACCTAAACTATCAATAAGGCAAAAGAGACAGAGAGGTAGCAGAGGCAGCAGATGAAACAAAGGAATTGAAGCAGAAGAAACAGAGGAATTAGAGACAGAGTAGTGGAGTTGAATTAGGGGTTTAATATAGTTTGCAAAGGAGATGGCAAAAGGGAGAGCTGCTAGGGAGAGACAAGGTAATAAATTGAAGGACCAATTGAATATATGGCCAAGACCAGGAGGGTTTTGTAGTTGATTTCATTTGTATATGTTGATGAAGAACTGTGGAATTGTGTTAAGTATGGTTGAGTAAATCTAAGTAAAGGGCTGATAGATTCGATTTCTATAGAAGCACGAGACAACAAATCAGTAAAGGATGTAATCCTATATGGTGGATTCGATAGGGTTGATCTGCTTACTGAAGGATGCAATTGAATGGACATATGATCGCAGAGCATGTTTTCTAGAATATATATGACCTGTGTGGCCAATTTCATAATGGGCAGAGGATACCTACAGTTCCCGAAGAGGAATGAAACCATTGTTGCAGAGTTAGGGATTGATATAGCATATCCCCGTTTGAAATTATATGTGTATTGAATGATTTAATTCTTGTGTGGAATGCCCTGAATCTCTGTGTGAATAATCTCTATAATGGAGCCGAATGATGTCCTGTGTAATTGGAAGGCTTGAATGATAATCTGTATCTGATGAGGGAGTTGATGTTATTTGTGGGTATTGAATATGTATATGAGTTCTTAAATAAGAGTAATTCATTTCGGTGTCGTTGAGTTCGAATCCAATAACTCAAGGTATGAGAATCAGTGTGATGAATCCGTGTTGAGGGCTAATGTTAAGATACGATTGTTGGGTGATGCCAATGTGAATCTTTGGGTGAGTGCTTATACTCCTGAATTCTCGCAGATGTATCCATTATGTGGCTACATCGAAGGTATGACTATCTTGTGCAAAGAGGCCTATCGCATCAAGAATCCTCTCTGAAGTTGGTGTGAACCACCATGGACGCTTGTGAAGCTCTGCTGGAAGAGCGAGTCACGGACGTGTTCTAGGTATAAAGGACATATTAGCTCTGTCTGTCAAAGTAATAGTGTGTTTCGCGTATGAAGGGTGTTCGTGTTGAATGCAAGAAACCCGAGTTGAACAGTCTATAAGGATTCCATCGGAACTATATAACAACATTGTGATTAGATGAACTGACGTTATAACACAGAGAAACAAGTTGGCATTAGTAACCGGATCACGGAAGGACGTGGAACCTTGAGCGAAGGAGAGGAACTACGAGCGGAATGAACAGTGAAGGGGGTTTCTGGTTTTCATCGCACCACTTTCGTTGGGCAAGCGGTATTTATGAAATTAGAGCAATTCCATAGGACAGGTGACACGTGTCCCTGAATGAATCTGCAAAACCACTCTCATTGCGCACCATCGCGTGTTATCGTCTATGCATCTTCGCTGAGCGATATCCGTCAGATCAATGTTGGCTGTGCGATATTTTATTAACCGTCGATTGAAGAAATGCATTAACAAGTGGGCTCCACGGAATATGTATGTATTATAATATGCATCGGGATTGATATGAAGGTTTAATATGGTGGATTAACAGAGATACTTATGTGCGACAGGGCTTCCTTTATTCAATATATTATAAAGCAGGCTATCAAATTCTATGCAATTGCCACTATATAATACACTTTATTATAAATGTTGAAGGTTGACCCGAATTCTTATTGCATATAAATTAAATACAGTCTGATGTTATAAAGGTTATAAAATTTTTGATTGGGGAGCAGATGTTTTTTTTATTAATAAGTCAAAGCGTTTCTTGTAAATACGGAACCAAAGGTTAAATTGTTGATGGTTCATGATAAAGATTATGAGTAATAATATATCTGTGTTGGTAAATGAGTTTTATAAAACGACGAGAGTTATTAAGAGGCAGTTGTACATACAGCAGTTATATAACTGCAATAAACAGGGAACTGAATAAAAGAGAAAATGAAAAAAAGAGTGCAGTGGGATGAATGTGTATGGAAAAGGAAAAAGAAGAGGAGAGCATGCAGAGATGAAAGTTCGGTGAACAGGAATATCTACAGGTGAATAAGCACAGAAAACGGGAAATATGCGAAAGACAGTGAACAAAGTATGCAGGACAACTGCATGACTGCTACAGAAATGACAAAACCAGCAAGCCAAGGGCTGAGTGAAGTTTATATACTGTAACTGAAAATGTAAATATTTTATTTGTTTTATATTGTTTGTGATGCAAACGCAAGTATCCTAAGGAAAAGAAAAATACCATTGTAACATGGAAATTTGTACATATTTTTATAATTTTAAATGAGTTGGACAAAAGAAATGAGAAGGCAGAATGAAAAAAGTCAGGACTATTCACTTCAAATTCCCTGAGGAATGTAAAAAGTCATGTGATGAACTCTATATATAATATCAACTTGATATGCATAAAAGAAGTTAGAGAGAGTGAATATAGAGAATGCAGAGTATGGAATTGAGGTAGAGAGGATAAGAATAAGGAGGAGCAGAACGAGATGCTGTGAAAAGTCAGAGAATGCATAAATGAAGCAGTGAGGCAGAGTAGAAGGAGGAGCTGAGAAAAGAAGAAGGAGGACTTGATAGTGAATCTGAGAAGATGCAGAAATGATATAAGGAGAGATATGAGGACTGTTGAACAACAGAAGATAAGGTACAGAACAGAGCTGATATCCAAGGTAAATCAGCAAGTGTTTTACTTTTGAAAGAGTAAGCAAGTTGGAGCTTCCCTATCAATTTGTAGCTTGATAGATGTCAGTTGTAGCTGACTGAGGTAGGAGCCTCCTGTAGGTTGGTTCCTACAGAAAATAGATGGGAGTTGGTGCTTCCACATCAATTTGTAGCTTGATAAAATGTCAGCTGTAGCTGATTGAGGTTAGAGCCTCCTATAGGTTGGTGCCTACAAAAAATAGATGGGAGTTGCTGCTTCCACATCAAGTTGTAGCTTGATAAAATGTCAGTTGTAGCTGACTGAGGTTTGAGCCTCCTGTAGGTTGGTGCCTGCAGAAAATAGATGGGAGTTGGAGCTTCCTTGCAAGTTGTAGCTTTCAGAATTGAGGTAGGAGCCTCTGTAGGTCAGTGCCTATAGAAAATCAGTGGTGAGATGGAGTTGGAGGTTGCCTTTGCATCACAACAATAATAATATGTGGTTTTCTCCCTTTATGGGTTTCCACTTATATCTAGTGTCTCTGTGCATGATGTTTATGTGTTGATGTGGTTTATCTCATCTGATCAATACTTGTTGCTCTCATGTTAATTCTATTGTTACATTATATTAATACTTTCTGCTCACATTCTAAGACTACTCACATATTAATTTGAATATGAAATGAAGGTGTAAATAAGTTTTAATGAAAAAGTTTTAAAAGTCCATGAATGTGTTAAACTAATTCACCCCCCCCCCTCTCAGTTTAACTAAGGGTTCAACAATTGGTATCAAAGCCAATTCCTTTGGTGTAAGATTAATAGCTTGAAGGAGATCTAGTTGAGTCATGGACTATCAAAATGTACCTGTGCTAAATACAACAAACTTTCCTGAATGGAGAGATAAGGTTAAAACAGGTTTAATGGATGATGAACCTGAGGTATGGAAGCTTGTTTGTGATGGTTACTACACAAACTCCCCCACAGTGAAAGAACAATAGAGGAATGCCAAGGAAAAATGTGTGATATATAATAGTCTTCATAACAAGGACTTTGAGTTGATAATGGATCTAGACTCTGCGAAAGAAATTTGGGACAAATTTAATTTCATGCATGGAGTAGACACTGAGGATTGCATTGTCAAGAAGGAGAAGAAAATTAATAAGAAGAAAAATTCATGTCAACGGGAAAATATTCAATCAAATGAGGTACCTGGCAGTGTGAATGGTAGTAAGAACCATGAAGAAATTGCAGCTGAGGAAAAAGCCAAACTTGACATAGCCTTGACTAAAATAGAAATACTGAAGAATGAAAACAAAGACCTAAAGACATTGGTGCAAATATGTGATGAGAGAGAATATGAAGATAAGAAAGAAATTATTGGCCTGAAGACACAACTTGAAGAAGCAAAGAAAGTAGAAGAGACTCTACTACAACAAATGAGAGAGAAAAGTCTTGAATGTGAAAAATTGGAAGAAAAAGTAGTGAGCCTAAGAAAGAACTTAGAAAAAACCCAAAGAGAACTATTAATGAGTACACCTCTAATGAAAGGCTCTGGAAAGTTGGACCAGATTCTAAATGCACAAAGGTCACCTCTCATAAAGACTGGGATAGGATATGAAGGAGAAACCAGTAAGTCCAAGGCAGAAGATAACAAGAAAAACATCTTTGTAAAACCTGTAAAGGACAGTGAAACAGCTAGCAGATTACTACAAAAATAGAAGCCAGCAAGAACAGGATTTGTGAAGAAACAAATAGAATCAAGCAACAACATGAAAGAATAGAGAATGAGAGGATGAAACAATCAAATGCTAAAGGCTCATATGCTCCTAAGGATGAATTGAATAAATTTGGAAGAAGTCAAAGAAGGTTCTTTCCTCCTATGGGAAATACCACTTGTTTTTCCTGCCACAAACAAGGACATAATGCAGCATATTGTAAGACAAAGCAAACCCAGTCCAACCAGCAAAGGATGCAACAAAAGAGAAGAACCCCTCAAGCAAGCATATGGAAAAGACAATCCTTCACCAGGTACACAAATTATTTCCATGGCTATTGTTATGCATGCAATAATTTTGGACATAAATCTGTTGAATATAAAATGTATTCAAGAAGGGGAACAAAGTATTATACATCAACTCAAATGTACTATGATAAAATAAGATGTTATGTATGCATCAAACTTGGTCACAAAGCAAAGGACTATAATCTGCCATATACATTAAAGAACTCTAGACAGATGATGGGATCAAAAATTATCAATCAAAACTATGAATCTAAAAGAAGAGCAGACATTATGATGAACCCCAATAAGGTATGGAAGGAAAAGAGAAAGGGGGAGCCTATTATCTCAATAACATAACTAATCTTCCATAGTCTCAGGGGGAGCTGCTCTAGGAAGCAAAGAAAAAATCCATCCAGTAATATATATGAAGCAACATCCCAAGGGGAGAGCAGTTCATAAATAGACCCCATGAAAGTAGTCTGAGAAGAGCTCCATGTAATAAGAACAGCTATGAGATCAAGAAGATTACTTGAAGTATTCAATAGCTGACAAATTGATAGAAGGAGAAAAAGCAGCAAACAACCATGATGATAGAGGAAACATCAGTAATGAACATGTAAGCTAAGAAGATATCATCACATTAAAGGATGATCACAAAATGCATCATACTGCTAGAATTAACAATGAACCCCATTAAGAATGTTAAGTAAGAAAGGTGCCTATCATCAGTTCATTACATCTCTCATCTACAAAAAGTTCACTTGAGGAACGCAGTTAAGTGAGTAATAAATATTTGAGTAATCAGCCCATGAAGATTCATAAAAAAAAGAAGAAATTGAAGATGTCTTCCTGAAGATCATTATGTTAGACAGTTGAATTGTACTTAAAGCAGTAATGATTCTGGAGTAGTCCTAGAAAGGAAATGCAGTGACATTCTTTTAAATCAGAATGACAAACTAAGAAAAAGGTTAATGATGACAAGATCAGATTCAGTATATTGATGACTGTGGATGTGAACAGTGGTAAGCTCAATAGTAGAAGTTATGAAGGATGTCTTATATATGGGTTAATGTGCAAGCTAAAGTGAAATCTCTACATAACTTACCAAGGGAGTATCAACTGGTACTTGGTAATTTACCAAGCATCATGCCTATCAATAGAATATCAAGTTTTGTCATGGAGAAGAAGTATGATACAGGTCCTCAGGATCAAAGGATTAAGGCAAAAGAACACCAGGTTAGTATCCCAGAGTTATCTGCACTATTCAAGCGTGAAAAGGTCAATTACAGAGCAAAAGGATCAGTATTGTGTTCTGAAACATTATATTAAGTATCTGAAACATAAAGGACTAGTAGTGATTATCATTTGAAGCTCAAAATTATTTTATTAATTCATCTAAATCCTTCTTCAGCACAAGGGATTTGCTGGTAATTCACCTTTAAAGAGAGATTTATCATTGACATACATACCTCCTCATGTCATAAATAAAACTGCATGATTGATAAGTGAGACTGACCAATACATTGAAGGATTTGTTTTGAAAGTACAATGTGAAAGCAGTGAAAGTCATTTGGTATCTTATATTGAAAGATATTTCCTATTCTCACAATAAGTTGTAAGCTCTGGTGTGATTCATTTGTTCACATCAACAACAAGATCCTCTCAATCTTTAAAAGTAATATCCTTGTCAGCATCCTAGTTCATATCATCACCAACAGGCAGGAAAGGTGTACCACAACAATAAAAGATATATTGGCATCATTATCATAATTCAACATGTTTGGTACTGAAGATGAGCATTGCAGGAGAAGAAATATTCCATCTACAATCTTCCTCAACAAAAATATATTAGCTCACTACATCAGATAGAGACAGAAGTATATTTGAAGCCTTCTCATCATTTTAGTTTTTGATCCAATCATACATCTCTGATTAGATAAAGCTGGTACAATGTGTTCTATGAAGTGTCATTATCTTCACTTTTAGCTCTATACAAGTGAAAGAAGTCTATGCATTTGAATTGTATCAATTTACAGTGTATATTCAAGTTCGATAATCCTCAAAGTGTTCTCTCAACAAGTCTTGTACATCAATCTGGAGCAGCATGGTACAAAGTCAGCAGTAGAGGGCCTAAACATAACTCAAAGAGAGGAAATGCACAAAGCAAACTAGGAAAGGAGCAACCCTTTTCCATTCATGTCAAAGGGGGAGGAAAAGAAAAAGGGGGTTCTAAAAGGAAAGTATTAATGTGTTGCCATCAATGCCAAAGGGGGAGACTGTTGGAAATGTTGGCATTGATGGCAAAGGTAAAGACAGAAGTAGTACCTAAACTATCCATAAGGCAAAAGAGATAGAGAGGTAGCAGAGGCAGCAGATAAAACAGAGGAATTGAAGCAGAAACAACAGAGGAATTAGAGACAGAGCAGTGGAGTTGAATTAGGGGTTTAATACAGTTTGCAAAGGAGATGGAAAAAGGGAGAGCTGCTAGGGAGAGACAAGGTAATAAATTGAAGGACCAATTGAATATCTGGCCAGGACTAGGAGGGTTTTGTAGTTGATTTCATTTGTATATGTTGATGAAGAACTGTGGAATTGTGTTAAGTATGGTTGAGTAAATCTGAGTAAAGGGATGATAGATTCGATTTCTGTAAAAGCACGAGACAACAAATCAATAAAGGATGTAATTTTGTATGTTGGATTCGATAGGGTTGATCTGCTTACTGAAGGATGCAATTGAATGGACATCTGATCACAGAGCATGTTTACTGGAATATATATGACCTGTGTGGCCAATTTCATAATGGGCAGAGGATACCTACGGTGCCCGGAGAGGAATGAAACCATTGTTGCAGAGTTAGGGATTGATATATCATATCCCCGTTTGAAATTATATGTGTATTACATGATTTAATTCTTGTGTGGAATGCCCTGAATCTCTGTGTGAATAATTTCTGTAATGCAGTCGAATGATGTCCTATGTAATTGGAAGGCTTGAATGATACTCTGTATCTGATGAGGGAGTTGATGTTATTTCTGGGTATTGAATATGTATATGAGTTCTTAAATAAGAGTAACTGATTTCAGTGTTGTTGAGTTCGAATCCAATAAGTCAAGGTATGAGAATTAGTGTGATGACTCCGTGCTGAGGGCTATTGTTAAGATATGATTGTTGGGTGATGGCGATGTGAATCTTTGGGTGAGTGCTTATACTCCTGAATGCTCGCAGATGTATCCATTCGGTGGCTGTATCGAAGGTATGACTATCTTGTGCGAAGAGGCCTATCACATCAAGAATCCTCTCTAAAGTTGGTGTGAACCACCGTGGACACTTGTGAAGCTCTGTTGGAAGAGCAAGTCACGGACGTGTTCTAGGTATACAGGGCATATTAGCTCTATCTGTCAAAGTAATAGTGTGTTTCGCGTATGAAGGGTGTTCCTGTTGAATGCAAGAAACTCGAGTTGAATAGTCTATAAGGATTCCATCGGAACTATATAACAGCATTTCGGTTAGATGAACTGACGTTATAATGCAGAGAAACAGGTTGGCTTTAGTAACCGGATCACAGAAGGACGTGGAACCTTGAGCGAAGGAGAGGAACCACGAGCGGAATGAACAGTGAAGGGGGTTTTCGGTTTTCATCACACCGCTTTCGTCGAGCAAGCGGTATTTATGAAATCGAAGCGATTCCATAGGAAGGGTGACACGCATCCCTCAACGAATCTATAAAACCACTCTCATTGCAAGCCATCGTGCGTTATCGTCCATGCATCTTCATCGAGCGATATCTGTCAGATCAGTGTTGGCTGTGCGATATGTTATTAACCTTCAATTGAAGAAATCCATTAACAAGTGGGCTCCAAAGAATATGTATGTATTATAATATGTATCGGGATTGATATGAAGGTTTAATATGGTGGATTAACGCAGATAATTATGTGCTATGGGGCTTCCTTTATTCAATTTATTATAAAGCGGGCTATCACATTCTACACAGTGGCCACTATATAATACATTTTATTATAAAGGTTGAAGGTTGACCCGATTTCTTATTGCATATAAATGAAATACAGTCTGATGTTATAAAGGTTATAAAATTTTTGATTGGGGAGAAGATGTTTGTTTTATTAATAATTCAAAGTGTTTCTTGTAAATACGGAACCAAAGGTTAAATTGTTGATGGTTCATGATAAAGATTGTGAGTATTGATATATCCGTGTTGGTAAATGAGTTTTATAAAATGCCGAGAGTTATTAAGAGGCAGTTGTACATACAGCAGTTATATAACTGCAATAAATAGGGAACTGAATAAAAGAGAAAATGAAAAAGAGAGTGGAGTGGGATGAATGTGTATGGAAAAGGAAAAAGAAGAGGAGAGCATGCAGAGATGAAAGTTCGGTGAACAGAAATATGTACAGGAATGAATTGGACAGGTGAATAATCATAGAAAATGGGAAATATGCAAAAGACAGTGAACAAAGTATGCAGGACAGCTGCATGACTGCTACAGAAAGGACAAAACCAGCAAGCCAAGGGATGAGTGAAGTTTATATACTGTAACTGAAAATGTAAATGTTTTATTTGTTTTATATTGTTTGTGATGCAAAGGCAAGTATCCTAAGGAAAAGAAAAATCCCACTGTAACATGGAAATTTGTACATATTGTTATAATTTTAAATGATTTGGACAAAAGAAATGAGAAGGCAGAAGGAAAAAATTCAGGACTATTCACTTCAAATTCCCTGAGGAATGTAAAAACTCATGTGATGAACTCTATATATAATATCAAATTGATATGCATAAAAGAAGTTAGAGAGAGTGAATATAGAGAATGCAGAGTATGGAATTGAGGCAGAGAGGATAAGAAGAAGGAGGAGCAGAACGAGATGCTGTGAAAAGTCAGAGAATGCAGAAATGAAGCAGTGAGGCAGAGTAGAAGGAGGAGCTGAGCAAAGAAGAAGGAGGAGCTGATAGTGAATCTGAGAAGATGCAGAAATGATATAAGGACAGATATCAGGACTATTTAATAGTAGAAGAGAAGGTACAGAACAGAGTTGATGTCCAAGGTAAATCAGCAAGTGTTTTTCTTTTGAAAGAGTAAGGAAGTTGGAGCTTCCCTATCAAGTTGTAGCTTGATAGATGTCAGTTGTAGCTGACTGAGGTAGGAGCCTCCTGTAGGTTGGTGCCTACATAAAATAGATGGGAGTTGGTGCTTCCACATCAAGTTGTAGCTTGATAAAATGTCAGATGTAGCTGACTGAGGTTGGAGCCTCCTGTATGTTGGTGCCTGCAGAAAATAGATGGGAGTTGGTGCTTCCACATCAAGTTGTAGCTTGATAAAATGTCAGTTGTAGCTGACTGAGGTTGGAGCCTCCTGTAGGTTGGTGCCTACAGAAAATGGATTGGAGTTGGAGCTTCCTTGCAAGTTGTAGCTTGTAGAATTGAGGTAGGAGCCTCCTGTAGGTCGGTGCCTATAGAAAATCAGTGGTGAGAGGGAGTTGGAGCTTGCCTTTGCATCACAACAATAATAAGATGTGGTTTTCTCCCTTTATGGGTTTCCACTTATATTTGGTGTCTATGTGCATGATGTTTATGTGTTGATGTGGTTTATCGCATCTGCTCAATACTTGCTACTCTCATATTAAATCTACTGTTACATTATATTAATACTTGCTGCTCACATTCTAAGACTACTCACATATTAAGTTGAATATGAAATGAAGGTGTAAATAACTTTTAATGAAAAAGTTTAAAATTCCATGAATGTGTTAAAATTATTCACCCCCCCTCTTAGTTTAACTAAGGGTTCAACATCCCTGATTGCAATTAGCGATAAGGGCTAGTGCCTGGTTATGGCTACGAGTCATGTGCGGAAAAGGGGTTAGGGCCAAGGTCGAAAGGGGCTTAAGGCCTTAGTGTAAAAATGGGTTTTTTGGGCCAAAAAACAAGGATTTTAAGGCTTAGTATGGGGTTCCGTTAGGCAAAAGAAGGGATTTTTAAACCAAATAAAGGGAAAAACGTGGTTTAAAAGGGGATTTAGGAAGATTTAGAGGTTAAATGAGGGTGTTTTTGAGGGATTTTTGAATAGAGTAAGGATGAGAAATGGGGAATTTTGTGGGAGTGAAATGGGGAAAATGGAGCCCTTTTTTAGAACAACCTTTCATAAAACAGTAGGGCTCATCAATGGAAACAACAGTGAAGATAATTTTGAAGGATAGAAGACACATGGAGGCTTCAAGAATGATAGATTTACCAGGGAAATGTTTCTCTTGAAGGCTTAGAAACATATTTAGCCACCTGTTTGCTTTGACAAAATATTATGGGTGGCTAACAAGCTGAAAGTTGTTAACCGCACCCATTGCTAGTTGCCACAAGTATCGAAAATTCCAAGGGTTTGTACAGTAATGTCATTTCCATTTGATAGTTGGTACGCAGGTCATCATGAAATTTTAAGCTGCTAGAACCGTGCCAATATATCATTCATCCGATTTTTGAAAATATCATGACTTGTTCACATCTCCATATCACACAATCATGAATTAAAACTTGTCGATTCATCTCACTAAATTCCCGAAAATAGTCATGATGCCTCCCTCACACTTTAAATTGGTCAACAGTTAGTCTGTTTGTTTTAAAATTCACTCACAGATGCCCGAAAACTTCCAGTCTACATTATTTTCTTATTTTTCCACATTCTTGGCTTCTTCTTTTCATCCCTTGTTTCACGCTTAGTTAGTGTCATCACTCACCACCACATACCCTAGCCACCCTACAAACCTACAAGTTCAGTTTAAAAAATTTTCAGGTCCTGGAGAAGAAGATGTCGACTGGAGGTGCATTGTTGAGGAAATAATTACAAGACACATCTTATTTGGATGCACACTCTCAGGCATGTGAATTGTTCAAGAAGGTGGGTTTTTATAGGTTTTTCTAGAAGTTCCAGGGATACTATCAGTGTATCACAAAAGGCTTCGCAAAGAATTTTGATCGATGTAAAGTGCAGCTTGGACCCATAACTATGCAGATTGATGAAGCCAGTGTGGAAACAACCACAGAGATGTCAGGTGAAGGAGAGAGGTGGTTTAAGACCACCTACATCAAAGAAGTGGATTTTAGGTTTTTCCTCAAAGAAGAGCATCATAACATGAAATGGCAGAAGGACATCCCAAGGAGTTATTTGCAAGAGCAGTGGAAAAAATTGTTGAAAATGATCCAGGTCTACATTACTTGTGCAGGGAGGTATAGGAGGACCATGCTCTAACATTTCAGGTTACTCCTCCAGTTCACAGGTAAGTAGCCTTTAATCATGCTCTTTTATCTTCTCAAAAGCTTCACCAAAATGGCTTCTAAAGTCCATGCTAAACCCTAGATAGCTAGCAGCAGCCTATTCCACCATGGATTAATCAAGTTGATAGTGTTAGAAGAGCTTAATAGGAGAAGAAAAACATGGAATTATTTATTGTTTTGGGGAGGGTTTCAACAATAAATCTAGGGAAATAAGGGAGGAAATCCCTCACAGGAGTTTTCTTCTCCAAAAACCAACAAGAGGAAAAGGAGGGAACTGTCTCTTGTGCAAGATGACACCAAAGCTTCTCCCTCAACATCCAAGAAATCAAAGAAAATGATAGAGTTTGGGAAGGAGACACAAATTCAAGGTGAAACTACAGGGGAAGAGGTTCAAGAGGAAACTACAGAAACCAATGTTCTCAACCTACCATATTCAAATTCAGACTCTGAGCCATTAGTTGTAGAAAAAGGAGCAGAACCTTTAGCTGTAGGAACCGAGGAATAACCTTTAGCTGCAGAAATAGGAGGAGGGCCATCAACTGCAGAAACAGAAACCCATGGAGAAGCTAAAACATCACCAAAAAATAAGGTCAATAGAAAACCTAAAGTAGAGAAGATGCAGGAGGAAAATTAAGAGTTAAATTTTTTGGAAAGACTCCTAAAGAAGGAGAATGAAACCCTTAATAACTCATCAAGAAAAATCAGTTATGCACTTGATCAAATGGCCATAAAATCTGAAACAGTAAAATACAAGAATAAGAGTCTCCACCAACATAATTTCAAGTTTCAAAATAGGAACAAGGTTCTAAGGTTCAAACTTATTCACAAGAAGCTAAAACCTCAAGCTCACCACACACTTGATGCCCTAACTCACGCTACCCTTGAGTTTACTTGAATTGGATGTAATGAATGAAATAGGTTCAAAGGACAACTCAACATTTTTGGTTAAATTTAGAAGCAAATACCTTTTTTTTCAGATAAGTCCATTTAAGAACCCCTAGTTAGCTGCTGAAAATCATGCCCAGATAATCAACAGCTAAGCACACTCTGTTTGACCTCCTTAGCTGCTGAAAGTTCTGTTATGGACAGAAGACAACCAATCTCCTCAAATCAAGGCAAATTGAGTCCTACATGATCTCCTAAGCCTCTAGAGAAATATTCTAATTACAACTCATCCTCAATATGTTGTTGACACCTCAAATTTGATCTGAATTGGGCCTTAAATAAGATCAAACCAAATCTAGTTTTGTTGGAATTTTTTCATATTTCATAGATTAATAGGTTGTAATTAGTAAACAATATTGGCTGTTTTTTCCTTTTTAGTATTGAAGATCGAATATTTTGTAATAGATTAGGAGATAAGGCATGGTTGTAAAAGAGATAAAATGTGTATTTTGGGTAGAACACAAACATGCATTTTCCTGAAATATCTAAAATAGTTAAAGAAGAGATTTGATCATCCTGGTCTATAGGATCTGAAATGTAATGGGGAAATATTATAATAGATAGGATGTAATATGGGAAATGGGTTAGACTTGAAGGGAAGGCTATTGTAAAGATGCGCAGTTGGTTGTAAGTGCCTTTTTCTTGAATGAATTGAAGAACCTTACTGTTTTCCAGATTCTTGTGTCATGTTTTAATGGTGAAGTTCTTGATGAAACTTTCTTTTCTTTTATTTCACCATTGCTCTATTTCATTATTGTTTATAAGAAAATTTTGTCCAGTATTTTTCATTGGACACCCTTCTCAGGCTTTAAACAATATTTATGTTTTCTTTTGAAGTTTAGATGTAGAATTCAGATAAGGTCTACTCTACATTTAGATGGAATCCTAATATTTTCTTCTCTTCCACTCACAAATTGTAAAGATCCATTGACATGAATATCTCGCCTGGTTATACATGATCTCATTAATTCATTCATTCAAACTTTCTTTGACCTTTTGACTCCATTAGCCCAATATCCCTCTTCTGTTGTCTCAACCACAAGTTTCAACAACCCTCTCTGCCCTCATAACTAGCCTAATATCAGAATCACTAAACAAAGTTAAATCATACAGAGAGATCCCTCTTTGAGTCTAGGAGGGCTAGATCCTAGGATCGAAGCGGTTTTGATGTTGCCTCCAGGATTCAGTCTTCAACCTCGGAATTACGAAGCGTTAACAACGATTATGATAATGAGCATGATTTTGGGCACTCTTATAAGGTCCAAGTCATTGAGTTTTAAACTTTCCTTGAAAATCTTAGAATTTGGAATAAAAATTAAGAGCCCATTTACCTGGCTTGAACTTTTCTGTCACTATAAAAAATAATGTAACTACAAATTTTCAGTTGCAAATAAAAGAGGTTTATATTATACCCATTTTGTAACATAATATGTGCAAACAAGTATTTAACTTTTTTTTACATGGAGGATTTATTGGTCCAACAAAATCTATAGCCCATTTTTCAAAATTCTCTACAAGTACCTGTGGTTGTAGAGGCATTTAATTTGATGGAACCGGTTTTCCCATTCTTTGATAACTATCACATCTTTTGACATATTCTTTGGCATCTTTAAAAATAGATGAACAATAATATCTCAAAATAAGGATCCTGTAAACAGTTATTTTTTCAGAAAAGTGTCCTCCACATGGCTCATAATGACAAGCTTTAAAAAAATTTGGTACTTCATCTTCTTGAGCACATCTTCGGATAATCATATTAGGTCCAGTTTTGTAAAATTCTCCATCTATCCAAGAATAAGGTGCACTAGTTTTGATAACTTCCTTCTTTTCCTTGGATGACAATTTTAGTGGTGATTTTCCTATAGCTAAATAATTAACAATATCTGCAAACCAAAGTTTTTTTATAAATACTGCAAAATTATACTTATCAGAAAAATTATCTTTTACAGGAACATCACCATTATTATTTTTCATTCTAGAAATAAAATCAACAATTGTATTTTATTTTCCTGTTCTATCGAGAATAATAATGTTGAATTCTTGTAATAATAATATCCATCTTGTAATTCTACCATTAGTAATTGGTTTTTTCATTAGATATCTAATAACAAAATGATATGTATGAATGAAATTTTCATAACTAGTGATGTAATGACAAAACTTATTAATTTCATGCACATCAAATGATAACTGTTTTTATGTTACAGTGTAATTTAACTCTGTTGGAGTCAAAAAATTTCTTGTATAATAAATAGCATAAGGAGTTAAATCTTTTTGTCCTAATACAACTCCTAAGGTTGTGTCTGAAGCATCAATAGAAATACGGAAAGGGAGAGACCAGTTGGGTCCTCTTAGAATTGGTGCTTCAACAATATTTTGTTTCAATGTGTCAAATGATTTTTGGCAGTCAATGTTCCATACAAATTCACAATCATTTGTAAGAAGTTTGAAAAATGGAGAGACTATTTTTGTGAAATTTTCTATGAATCTTCTATAATATCTAGTAAATCTGAGACAAATTCTAGCATCTCTTTGACAAACAATAATTTAAATTTTATAAATTAATTCTACTTAGATGTATCCACTTTAATTCAAACACTTGAACTATGGTGGCCTAAAACAATCCCTTCATTGAACATCATAAAACTCTTCTCATGGCTTAATGAAATGTTTTCTTCTTTACATCTAATAAGAAAATTTTCCAAATTTTCAATAGCTTCCTCAAAAGTATCTCCATACATAGTAAATTAATCCATGTATACTTACACACAATGATTAATTAGATCGAAAAATATATCTAAAACTTCTCTCTCGAATGTGGCAGGTGCATTACATAATCCAAAGGGGAGTACCTTATAGGCATATGTTCCCCATGATCATGTAAAAGTAGTTTTATCTTGATCTTATGGTGCTAGTTGGATTTGGCTATATCCACTAAAACCATCTAAAAATGAAAAATACTTCTTTCCTACCAAGATATCCAATACTTGATCTATAAAAGGTAGTGTAAAATTACCTTTCAAAGTAGCTTTTCTTAATTCCCTATAGTCAATACACACTCTCCATTTTATATTTTTCTTTGGAAAAATCACTAAAGGTGAAATCGATTGACTATCTGATATCAGATAAATGAAATTCACATTAAGTAGCTTTTGCAATTCCTCTTTAACAACTTCTCTCATATTAGGGTTCATCCTTCTCTGAGGTTGTCTATCTAGTTTGACATTTTTTTGAATATAAATATGATACATACAAGTTTTAGGATAAATTCCTTTCATATAAATATATTCCCATGCATAAGCTAAGGAATGTTTTTGTAGCACCTTTATCAATTTATTATTTTGAAACTCTTTCAATTTATTGTTAATATTCAATTTTTTTCTTCGAAAAAATTATACTTCAAAATTGCCAAAATTTTCGATGGAATGTAAAGCCATTTGGTGAGATGAAGATATTCAATATTGCATTGTTCCTAAAAACTTTGATCTTACTCACAATATGAAGAAGAATCATTATTATTCTTTAAATTTATCAATTGATCTTCCTCATCTAGTTGTGAAAGAGTAGATATTTATTAGATATTTTCAAAGTCTTCATCATCATCATATATCTAAATTTCACTTTCTACTTCAGTTATTGTTTTTTTAGGAGGATACAATGTGAATTTCTTAGTGGAATTCCCATCATAACTATACATATCAACGGATGTACAAATTATGAATGCATCAATTGTAGCTAGCCAAGGTCTACTAAGGATCAATGGATGGCCTCCTAAATTACTCTTGCGAGTTAAAATAATAAAATCTACAAGATATTCCCAAGAATCTAGAGAAACATACACATCTTCTAATACACCATTTGGTTTGATAACAGATATATCTACTAATTGTAATAACGTTGGAGTATATTGAAGATCAGGAAGTTTTAG
This sequence comes from Pinus albicaulis, assembly GCA_034641835.2. Taxonomy (NCBI): domain Eukaryota; kingdom Viridiplantae; phylum Streptophyta; class Pinopsida; order Pinales; family Pinaceae; genus Pinus; species Pinus albicaulis. The sequence goes on from CM076581.1 coordinate 1,561,175,416, forward strand.
TTGCTCCACTGTCTATTTCCTCATAATGTTAATGATTGTTCCTAGATCAATGGGACACATGTATCTAGATATTTTTGAACAATAGGTTTCCCCATCATAATATTAATAATTTTCCCTACCAATTGGATCTTTTTAACATTTTTTTTTCTTCTTCCTGGTTTTCTAATGCATAGCTCCTTAATAGTTTTTTCAAATATTGTTATTTCCTTTATAGCTTGGAGTAAAGGAATTTTGATGAAAATATTCTTAAGTTCATCTAGCATATCATAGTCTTGTAAAACAATTTTACTTTCTATTCATTTATCTATTTTGATCCTTTAAGGAAAAGGTGGATCATGTAAAGAAATAGAAGGTTTTTCTACTAGAGGAACTGTAGGAGCTTGCTTTATTTGCTCATCCTTTTATTGTATAGGAACATCTTCCTTTAGAGGATTATTTTCTTGATCAAGATTTGAATATTTTTCATGAACCTCATCCTCTCTAGATTTTTGGATGGCAATTGTTGCTCACTTATTTTTCAAAACCCTACCAAATCTAAGTTGAAAATAATTTATACCTAATGGACTTATCATAAAATCTTGAAAATTTTGTCCTTCAACATTATAAAAAACTTGTTGATTATTATTATTTAGATTCAAGAGCAGCCGAGCAGGTAATTGATTGAATTTTTGAGAAAATGGTAATGAAAGTTATTGATTTGGATTTTGGAATTGAGGGGGTTGGTTTGACTAAGGAGGATAATATTCTGGTGGAAAAGAAGGATAATGTTGTTGGAATTAATGATATTGAGTATATTTTCTACAAGGATTTTTCCAACCTTGTGCCTAAGAAGGATTTTGAGGTTATGGGGGCTAAGGTTGCAAAGGCATGGGCGCAGTCCAATTGTTCTCTGGTTCTGCATATGATTGGGTATTGAAATCTTGAGTCATATTTGGCTGTTGATTTTTCCATGTTATTTTAATGACAAAACAAAGTGATTTAGCTTAGCTTATTCCAGGCTCATCTTGAAAATAAAATTAATACCAGGTATCGAGGGGCATTCCTTCGTATTATGATTTTCAACACATATGACAGAAATTTCTATACTATCAAGGGGTCTCTCAAGGCATGTTTCTTCCTACATATAGTAAATAAAATAGATAATGCAACATTCTCGACTTTTTGTTTGTTTTTTATCTTAAGAGTATCTAGTTGTTCACTAAGACTCCCAAGGATATCTACTTTGAAATTGTCAAGAAAATTTCCTATTTCAGCTCTACTTATTGTTCTAGTTGTGGATTTACTAATTCTATACATAATGAAATCTCGTGGATTTTTACTAGTTCTAGCCTTACCCCTTAAAATATGTTTACACAAATCACAAATTTTTCCAAATAAAAGTTCAGAAACATCTCCTTTTCCCATTAAATTGAGAAGGTAAATTCATTCATTTCTGATGGATTTTAGCAAAAAATATTTTAACGTTTCATCATCTAAATTGTGCATCTTATCCCTTTTAATATTGTAAGAAACTATTTCAAATAGGTCTTCAAGGCTTTCATCCTCTTTTTTAATCATATTAAAGACTTCAACCTTAAGGTTATGGGGCATTCAATAGTCCTTATATTTTTCTTAGAACACATTTTTCATTTTTCGCCATGTTCTAATAGTATGTGTTGCTAATCTCATGAACCATTTAAGTCCTCCATCCTTAATAGTAACAGGGAATAATTTCAATTTCTGAGGATCAAGTAAGTAGGCATAATATCTACATAGAACTTCAAACTCAAAAAGAAATGTTTCAGGGTCCTCATGTCTTAAACCATATAAATTATGGAGGATGGAGGGTAAGATATTTTTCATTGTGGTTGTGGTGTCTTCATCAAAGATGTAGGATATAAATTAACTAATAAAACACTCATAAAAATACCTAAGGCATAGAACTGGTGAAAAAGTCCTAAGAGCCTTACAACATTCCTCACATATTCTTCATTATTAAAATAATGTTATAATACAAATAAATGGATGAGGAAGTTGTCTCAAGTTAGTGCATCTATATTGGATAACTTGGTTGAGAAAATATCTCAACCACATACACTAATCTAGGAGCTAAGTTAGGTAGGCCTAAACTAACTTCTAATTAAGAGGAACTAACATAATCTAGAAAATTAGGCATAAAATCCTAATTTTCAATATTTAATTAATTTAATTAACTTTGGATTTATAATTGTTTATGAGAGAGAGGCTAAAATTCCCCCCCCTAAATGATAAATCCAAAATAAGAACGAGGAACCATCTTCCAAGTTCTCATGCTGAAATTGTTGATTCTCAAAAACATTGCCTGAAAAATCGCCAAAGCTAGATGCCGAAAAAACTGCAATATGAAGAGACCATGAGTCAATTGCATGTCTGATTGATCTCAAAGTTTCGCTTGACAACTTCATCACATGCCAAGCTTCAAAAGGATCCATCTGTCCTTTTCTTGAAATCAACATCCTTTGTCCACTAACAAAATTGTGAAGATGGCCACTCGAGAATTTGTTGATGATGATCACCCACATGCTAATGATGTTGATGATGTTAAAAACAACACATTGTTTCTTTTGCTAATGCTGTCGAAAATTGCTCACTGCAGTTGTCGAAAAATTTTCACTGTTGCTTTTTCTATTGATTTCCCATAGCGAATTTTTTTATGCCCACTGGCTGATGAAGATGCCCACTAGCTACTTTGTTGATGTTGTTGAGACATTCAGTCTCACAACCACCATAAATTTCATTAACATTTTATCCCCTAGGTCAGCTGAAAGGAGAGAAAATCATCTGGAAATTATTTCTGAACTCCCCCCCTTCAGGTGTAGGAGAGTTTCACTGGTGTACTCCCCCATTCATCTGCATGAGAGTACCATATTCATTTGATTGTCGGCTGCAATAGGTGTGATTGAATTCGGTTGTAAAACTTAGACAATCTTTTGATATTTGACGACCAAGGATCAAACTTGAGTGTCAGTTTCAAACCGAGAATTCACCCGTACAATTCAACTTAGTTAAAAAAATGTTTATCTGCAAGTGATAAAAAGTGTTGTTGATGTCAGCTTGTCCTGGAATGCTTGATTTTGTAGTGTGTTTAACTTGAATTATTTGATTGAATGATGTGGAATGTGGTTTTAGAATACCTATTTATCAACTTGATGATGTGTTGCACAAATGCATGTGATTATTTGTGCTTTTGTACTGAAGCTTGATTACATGAGCTTGATTAGTTAAGTTTGATGACTTTTGTACTTAAGCTTGCTTATGTGCATGTAGTTGTTTAAGTTGTTGTGAACCATAGTACAAAGAGAGAGTCAAAAAAAAAATGGACACAAGTCATGCACATGCATTCACTACATATGGTTTACCTAAGATCCCCTTATTCAATTTCGGGCGGATCTAGGACACAAGTACATCCATCAAAAAACATGTTTGATTAAGTATGCGGTACATCATCCTTCTATATTTACAACATCTGCATTGAAGTTTCTCAAGTACAGGTTGTGAAAAATCCGTAGAGGAAATTTGTCTTCAAAACTGACTAAACTACCTAGAGATATTTTTTTTTTTACTTCAACAATCAACTTCTACTTATCACTCCAAATTTACAAAAAAATTCAATCTTTGTCACTCCACAAAATTACTTCAACATTCAACTTATCACTCCAAGAATTACAAAAAATTTAATACACCTTATCACTCCAAAAATTTTAAAAACATCACCCTTAATTACAATCTTTACCCTTATAACTCTCCTTACAAAAACATTTCTCCATTCCTTATATCTCCCAAAAATCACTCATTTAAAAAAAATACACCCTTTTCTCCATTACAAATATATAAAAAACTTAATAATCGACCTTATCCCTCCACTAACTTTACTCTTTTTTAATTTCTTTTAAAACTCCCATTAAAAGAATTTTATGAAGTTTAAGTTCCCTTTAAAATGTGAATGAATCTACCTTCTTCTTTTTTATTTTTAAGCACATTTTTTAAGAAGTTTTGTCTTATTTTTTTATTTATTTTATCATATGCATTCAAAGCTTGGTATGTACCATTTCTAATTTCCTCCAAAATGAGCTCCGTCCTCACGCCAAACACCATAGTCCTTGGGTAATTTACTTTCCATTGCATTTTTAATTAAGTGCGGTAACCATTAACTATTTTCGACCTTCCAGCCATAGTAAGAATGAGAATTCAAAGAAACCGGAAGCAATGGGAAGCGATGGGGCAAGGTAAAATTCAATGATTCTGGGTTTTTTCCATAGAGTCCAGATTCTAAATCTCGCATTTTTTTGAGCATCAGAGCATCCTCAACTACGCAATCCTATTCACCCAGCAACAACATTTCCAGTAGGGCAGCATAGAGGGAGAGCTCCAGCAGCGCAACATAGAGTAGTGTTTTCAGTGGGAGAACTTGAGGCCATTGTAGCTCACTTTTGTCGGCTTGAGTGCTATCTATTTTGAAGCACTCTTGTATTGTTTTCACCTTCATATTAATAAAATGTCTCAATTGTTCTGTCTATTTTTATGGTGTTTTCAGCTTATTTCCACATTGTTGTAGTTTCTAGTTTATTATGTTTTTTATTACTGTCTTTTCCTATTTGGAATATTACACGAACCCTGACCTCGACCCTCCATACACCATTTTGCAACAGGTTTTAAATACTATGAAATACATCGCCAATAGAACCTTTCACTGAACCTTTGATTATGCCACAGTTAACGATAATACATTCACTCCACGTTAATCGAACTTTAATATATGCCCACTGCAATAATTAAAACATAAGCCAATGTGCCACCATATGATATTTAGTACATAGGTTTGATAAAATGCGAACTTTGGTTGATATTTAGACTTTAGGTTTGTAATGATATATGTGTGGAAATTTAAAATTAAATTGAGGTTTGAAATATTAATGAATTTAATATATATATCTAACCTTAAATAATTAAAAAATAACTTCTAGCGCATAAAAATCATGAATCCAAGTTCAACCTTAGGAGGTCATTGGACAAATTTCACCATCAAAAAGAAAACCGGAGAATCCTGCAATAACACTTGTCACAGTCCCATTGGACTAAAACTAAAGAACATTTTTATCATGTTGATTGGACTTCCATGTCATCAATTGTGCGTGTTCTGCAATATATATATATATATTTTTTCCTGTTTAGAACGATGATCAACAGACCATAACTCCTTCATCCGAACTCAGTTTTCGATGAAATGAGTTGTGTTTTATTCCTTGCAACAAGCCAGTTGTTTTGGTTTTGGTTTGGTACAATTCTGACCACTTTCATTTTGAGTTCATTTTTTCCCCTGATCACTCCTTCCCACTAACATGCTTTTGGACCCACACAAGTTGGTTATCTCATGAGTGATGAACACTCTTCTGTTTCCCAAGTTCTATCATCTTGATTCTACTTGGAGAAATTTCTATGACAACCACTTGGTCACTGACATGCCTTGTCTTGCCTTGTAAATGGATTTTCTCTTCAACCACTGTTCTCCATTTGCTGCTGACCCAATCCAACACTTGTTGGCTGCTTGCTGATATAACACTTTTTGTTGTACCAAATTGATTCCTCGATGCCTTCCCACTGAGAATCATGTTCCTCCTTTGCACAGTAAGTGAAATATAGCATTAAGTTCCAACATCAGTAAAAATAAGAAAATAAATGACAATTATTTTACCTCCATGGTTCCAAATTCCACATATGGAAGAATGCATTCACCATCTCCTTCTCTTTTTGGTGTCAACTCATAACATGGTCTACAATGACTGCAAAATTTCTTTGACATATTATCACCACAAACACATCATGCAAGAAACAACTTGACGACATATCCTCTTGCTTCTTCAAAGAAACACATTTCACATCATGTGAACATCGCCATGTACTCTCACATCTTGGTGTCAAAACTTATTGACAAAACACAAGTCGAAAAAAACATGCCTCTTCAAACAAATGACCCTCAAATCAAGCATAAGCATGTGTAAAAACTTGATGATTCTTTTCCCAAAGAAAAAAATAATTTCACATCTCATGAAACACTTCTTCAACATCTCCTTTCCATCTTTGGAGATGAAATCAATTCTTCCAAGTCGATCTGACATGCAAGTAACACAGAATCGACCAACACAAACCAACACTCATGCATGTGAAAATAATCAACACTCTCAGGTTGACATCATGCATGTTAAACAAAGAAATCGACCAACACATGTCAATCACTGATACATGTTCAAACACAATGAAACCATCAAAATTCCACTATTCATACACACAAAATCTCATGCATGTATACAATTTTTCAACTCTCTCACAAGTACAATCATAAGTACAAGAACTCCATTCATATGTACATGTACTTAAAACTGAAATGAACACATTTTGCTGCAATAAATTGAGTCACATACTCCACTTTCAATCACCTTCTTGGCGTAAATATGCAACATGCATTCAATAGGCAAAGAATGCATCAATCATCAAAAGACATGCAAAGCCTTAATTGGATAAGAAATTTAACCATCTCTTACCAAACCATTTCAACGGTGCTTCTTTCAACTGCACATCATCATAATGTGAATCATCTTGACCCACATCAATTATGGAATATTATTTTCCATTCCTTCCATTCTCTTTCTCCACCTTCTTCAAATGTCGTGGATGACTTGCTAGATACAAAATCCAACACTTGTCTACAAGATGACCTTGCTTATGGCAATGCGTGAAAAACATTTTCCTTTTCTTTTTAGCATGGTTTGCTTTGTCTTTGGATTTCTGCCTCCTTTGCTTCAAAAGGTTCCTGTGCATGGCTACCTTCTTCCAACACCTCGAAACATTATGGTTATCCAAACAAAAAAAGGAACATGCAACTTTTCTCCAAATCTTATGTGAGAATTTTCCATGTTTATCATAATTAAAAGTAGATTTATACCTTGAACATTCACCTTTTTCACCTTCTTGAGGCGGTGAATTTGATGAGGTAGTGGCTCTCTTCAGAATACCAACAATGCATTCAATGACTTACTCAAGGATATTTCCTAAAGATGAACCATGATGGACTGGTTCGAAACGTCAAATTTATCAACCATGGATGTGATTTATCTGGAAATAATTGCTACACAAAATAACAATCACAAAATTCTAAAATTTGTAATGACTGTAGAGCTTTCAACATCCTCTTGTTCGCCATTCTCATTAACTACATGCTTATGAACACCTTCTTGCAAAGTGGGTGTAAAAAGTTTTCATTCATCATGAACACAATCTTCACAAGCTTGAGGTAATGAACATGAAATTAAAGTCCTTATTGGAACACATTCATGTGCCTCCTTGGCTTTAGAGATTTCTCCATCATGTTGTCCATAACCAAGACCCAAATACTTAGGCCTTTCCTTAAGAACAATTGGCTCAACTATGCCTTGTGCAGGCTTGCCTAATCCTTTACCTTCATAGCCCATCTTCATCAATAATTTGGACCCTATTCCTCTAGTGTGTCTTTCAAAAGCACCTACACATTTATTTTGAGTGGATATTGAAAATAAACTTGAATTTCATACCTCTTTTTCAAGCACATGCTTGGCTAAGGCTTCCTTGGCATCATAGAGTTGACTCTCCATCTCATGCATCCTTTCAATGTTCTAATTTTCAATATGGAGTTGAGTCTCCATCATATGAAACTTTTCAAGAAGATTTTGCTTCTCCTCCTTCATGGAAATCAACTGCTCTTGAAGTTTAATGCTCTCCCTCTTATCTTCATATTTCTCTTGAATCCTATCAATCATGATGTAGAGTTTCTGCAACATCTCTTTATAAAAGAGTTTTTGTAAGGAAGATTGACTATAAGAATCACTTAATGAAGTTTCCATCACACATGCAATGCATACAAAGCTTATTTGTTGTTAATTGAGAATATGAAATCTCAATCTTTTCCTTCTTTTCCTTCACACATAAACTTAGAAAAATATTAAATTCTCCTTGCACAAATTCATCAACCAATAGATATAGAAGAATTAGCTAACCTTGGCTAAAATGAGCTAAACGTTTTCTCTATTACCAACTTGATCTACATATGGGTAAACTTGTTATTTCTATGAAATTTCCCTCATCAGTATTAAAAATATGATTAGGATCGTCTCATGTTAACCACTTGTGAAGGGGGTTTATGTGTGTAGTTTCATGTGTTTTTAAGGATCAAATTATGAGCTAATTAAAAATTAAAAACTCATTTACAGAAAATGAAATACTAAAATATAACTTACAACAATCACATAACACAATGGATGATGATTGAATTCACCCCTCCTGGGCTACATCTCTATGGGCCTGCTTTAACTAGCAAGGCCCTCTTCGGATTATGAGTAAAATGTATGATTACAAGCCCCAATATTTATTTAGTGGGTTCTATGACTATTCCATTGGCTTTATAACACTAAAATACCCATAAAATTACTACTAAATCACTAAATTTGGTTTACAACCCCTCTAGGCTTGACCTCCAATCCAAGTGGCCATGGGCTTGTTTAATCTACAAAGTGAAAAAATCACCTCCAAATGTGATCCAATGCCTCTATAAAATATACCATTGTGTTCAGAGCATCACATAAATCAAAAATTGACTATTCATTCACTGAAATTGGCCTTCAGCTGACCTGCGCATGGTCTTCCCTCCTGGTGGCCCTAGGCTTCAAATTTCTTCAAGTGACCAAACAAACCTGTAGATGAGCTCCCTTGCTTTTGCAAGTTATTCCAATGTGTTCATAGCATCCCAATTAGCCATGAATGACTCTTTATGAGTTCAATTTGGTCAGAAATTGACTCAATTATGGCAAAAACAATCTTTCCCCAAATTTCTCCTCCAAATCTGGAAAAACTTAAGTTAACTCCAACAAGTTTGGTGGAATCTCCGAAAATAGAAAATCTTCCAAAAGCGCATATAATTAAGGAGGAAATTCATTAGTGTTAATATCGTCATTAGGTTGATAATAACGTGCTTAAAACCCGCTTAGTGGAGGTGTTGGAATGTGGTCACATTGTTTGATTCACATGGAGGAGGGCTGGCCCCCTCCTTCCATCGTCGGTAACTGCCATATGCCTCAAATACAATTTATGTGCATAGAATTTCAAGGAATTGGCCCATGGCCTAACGGTAAAGGTGGGTGGTGTTGGAGTGTCGTATACCTAGGGGGGATAATATAGGGTACAAAGGGAGGTACCCAAAGGAAAAAAAAGAAAGCTACAACACCAATCTCGCTAAGAAAGATGAGAAGCTAAACAATTAAGAACTAAGAAAATTATAGGTCCGATAGACCAAAGTTTGGTCTCAGTGGACGTTAACCGTCATCATCATCATTATCATAAGAATGATAAATAAATGGGCCATATTTAATAAATAAAGTGGTTAACCCACATTATGTAAGGGACCACATGTAGCTAGGGAATAAAGTGATAAGATCATTGTATTGGATGTATGGTATTGAGAGACACATGGTAACTACCCATGGTATTTCATGTATGAAACCTATATATAGGCTAGAGAATCTCCATTAAGAGAGGTCACGGATTAAGGTATTGGACATACCATACATTCACTCCTTAAGGAAGGAGATCACTCCACAAGCCATATGCTTGCCAATACCTTAATCCTTGACCCCTCTCAATGGAGATTCTCTAGCCTCTATATAGGTTTCATACATGCAATACCATGGGTAGTTACCATGGGTCTCTCAATACCATACATCCAATACAATGGGATTATCACTTTATTCCCTAGATACATGTTGTCCCTTACATAATGTGGGTTAACCCCTTTATTTATTAACTATGGCCCATTTATTTATCATTCTTATATTATTACATCATATTATTCCCTTGGGTACCTCCCTTTGTATCCTATATTATCCCCCCTAGGTATACAACATGGAGGGGATGTCACGGGGTCGAACCCCAACCTCGACCTTCCATACACCATTTTGCAACGGGTTTTAAATCCTTTGAAATACATCGCCAACGAAACCTTTGACTGAACCTTTGATTACACCACCGTTAACCATAATACATGAACCTTTGATTATGCCATCATTAACCATAATACATTCTCTCCACGTTAATCGAAATTTAATATATGCCCACTGCAATAATTAAAAAATAACCCAATGTGCCACCATATGATATTTAGTACATAGGTTTGATAAAATGCGGACTTTGGTTGATATTTAGACTTTAGGTTTGTAATGATATATATGTAGAAATTTAAAATTAAATTAAGGTTTGAAATATTAATGAAATTAATATAATATATGTATATATATATATATATATATATATATATATATATTCATTAATATAACCTTAAATAATTAAAAAAATAACTTCGAGCACATAAAAACCATGAACCCAAGTTCAACCTTAGAAGGTCATTGGACAAATTTCACCTTCACAAACCAAACTGGCGAATCCTGCTGCAACACTTGTCATAGTCCGATTGGACTAAAACAAAAGAAGATTTTTTGCATGCTGACTGGACTGCCATGTCATCAGCTGAACCTGTTCTGCAATATGTTTAAAAAAAAAAAAATCCTTGTTCTGAAAAAATATCAACATACCATAACTCCTTCATCCCAACTCGGTTTTCGACAAAACAAGTTGAGTTGGATTCCTTGCGATGGTCCGGTCACTATGGTTCTAGTTTGGTGCAACTCTACGCACTTTCATTTTTGAGCTAATTTTTTCCCCTGATCCAGATTTTGATCAAGACTTGAACAAGCATTGTATTTCTCCTTTTTTTTTTAGATTAATGAAATATAGATAGGAAGGGGTTTTGAGCAGTGACTTTCACCTAGATATATCTTCGTGTATATGTGTTCATCCATGTCGAATGTTTTTGATATTGCTTCTCAATCGTGAATTGATTTCCAAAAATGAGTAAAAGTAGATTTGTCTTATGTTTTAGAACATTACATGAGAATTATTGAATCTACATATTAATTTATACATGGTATCGGATCTAGAATCATAGTAGAGTAGATTCAAGTCTATTGTTTTAGTAAATTACAATTAGCAGTTTGAATATACAAGGAATTTCTACATAATTATTCGAGAGTGGAGCCTTTTGTGAGAAGAGTAATTTTGTTATGGCATTTCCTGATTACTCACATTAAAATTTGTATGGTCCACCTACAAGCAAGTGTGGCTCACCTTCAAGACAGAGAAATTATTCCTCTAAATAAACTTTAAGTTGAATTATAGTAATGAAAATCAATAATGAAATTGAAAAATAGTTAAACCATTTAAATTTTTATTTTTTTTTATTCTTAATTAATTTTTAAATATTTAAATTGTTATTATTAATAAAAAATTAACAAACTTAAATATAACTTATATAACATAATTAAGGGTTTTAAGGTCAAAAATAGATACCAATTGGTGATCGGGAGGATGGCGTCTGCTAGGTTTTCTTGCCTCGCTGCTTCTGAAGAGATAGCATACGATGATGCTATCATGGATTGCATGCTTGGAAATTCAACCCTATTCAAACGAATTGTGAGGGAGGGTGTAGATCATATCAGGTCACTGATTTTAGATCTGTACACCAGGATCACTCCCTCAAATATCTGCAAATGAGGTGGGCTTGTAAACGTTTGTTTTTGCAATTTGATGTGGGTCGAATCTAATCCACCCGGGTTGCATCGAACAAACTCAGATGATTTGCACAATGATTCTTGAAGATGGATCACTACAACAGAGTATTTGATGTGGCCTGCAATTGTTGCGATCACTGGATCTCAGATCTAGAGAGCGAAGCCTTCTCTGACCATGATCTCAACAAATAGTACTTGTTCCATTTTTTTCACTGAGGCACATTCGATTCGTAGGGGTTTCACTGCATACTCATTTACACACCTCGACACTCCTTATTAATGGTAATAAAGATGAGTTTTATTTCTTCTTTCGATTTATATGGGACAAATATTCCTTTTTCAGATCTATGACCATCCACATTCAGGTTTTCACCCAAATTCTCCCATGGGTGAATCTGAACTTCTGCAATCTCAAAAATCTGTTTTTTTGGACAAGGGTGAATCGTTACTTGGTATGAATATCTGGATTGACTCTCTCAATCACACTAGACAGATTGTCCATTTTTAACATGGTAGAAATATTCCAAATCTGGAAGAATCTGTGAGATGTTGAAAATATTAAATTCACTTGCAAAGCCCCGTACAGGAGAAATGGAGTACAACAAGGGCAAAGAAGGTTGAGTGCACACCTTCATGCATTTAACAGAATTTTAACGAAGCTGTAAGGATTAATTTTTTTTTATGGGCTGCAGTCACCATTGTAGAGAAATTGAAGTTTTTCGTGGTTCAACCACGCAACAACAAAGTTTATTAAAGAACAGTAAAATCGAACTTAAACACCCTCACCAACCAATCGTGCCAAGTTTTTGAATTAGAGCCACGTCATGGTGATCCCTACCACCATCACTATATCACAACATTTCCATTTGCCCAAACCACAAGGCTCGTCTCCAAATGTGATGCGATATGCCGATGTGGCAACATCGTACATCACAACTTTGCAAGTTCATTCGTCCACCGCTCTGGATTGCCGATGTGATATCGCTGATGTCACAACATCACACATTACATATCGAAATCGCCAATGTCTATTCCACCACAACCTTGTTCCATCGATCCACCGATGCGCAGATGCCAAGATGGCCCACATCGTAACATCGTGTCATCGTTGAATCGCTCATCGCCAATTCTTCTATTCGCTCGTCCTCCAATCACCGATGCAAAGCTGGTCTCACATCCCAACACACCGCTCGTCGACCAATCACGTTGTTTCGTGTTCATTTTTGCCATGACGTCATCATCACCTTTTGTTACGTGAATTTTGGAATGAAATTCGGCTCATAAAGTCTTTGAGTTCCGATGGGGTCTAGCGCCAGCCAATTAGATTATGTTCGTGTTGGTTTCAGCCTTGCTGACGTAGGGGCAATTTGTTACACAAAAATAATGCAACATGGTTCAACTTTTGTTTGAAATCTAGGGTTCATCAATAGTTTAAAACTTTGGGTAAAAGTAATGCAGTGTAGTATTAAATTTAAAAAAAAAAAAACCTTTTTATATTTATTTTTTTTTATGTTTTTTAATGTCGCGCCATATAAAAGAAAAATCCCATAGGCTTATTGTTATAGATTGTTTTGTAGTGTGTATTCTGTGCCCAAAGGAAAAATAGAAAATAACAGAGCACTGTATGTGTGTATTGAGACAGAGAGACATTTTGTTTGAGAGAATTGAATTTTGTAGCCATCATATAAGTTCATTTAGTAATCCCTCTGATAGAGGAAGACATCAGTTTGTAATAGGATTGTTTTATGATTAATGAAAATCATTTTTATGCCATCTCTGTCCAGTAACAAGAATTTTTTTTTTTATAATCTCTGTGTTGAGGTAGAGGAGAATTTTTATTCTCCCTATGTGTTCAGAATATTTAAAAATTCCAACATGGTATCGGAGCTAGTCCAGGCTCTTTGAAGGTGTCAGAGAAGCTGAAGGAAGAAGAAAGCTTGTTGTAGTAGTTCCCTAGAAGATCTCCAGAAAAATGCCAGGTCCAGGTATTTATCAAAGCAAGATTTTTTTGTTTTGAGTTTTAAAGAGCAGTCCAGAGAAGTTTTCAGAGACAGAGTTTGGTCTCTTAGACATAGAGGTAGATTGTTTGAAAAACACAGTCAAGTTTTATTTCAAAGGTCAGTTTGTAAGCCATGGCTGGACCAAGCACCAGTATGAGTATTGGAAATACTTAGCTCCCACAATTTAATGGGAATAACTATGATTATTGGGCCATTACCATGAGAGCCATGTTTTCTTCTCAAGATCTATGGGAGTTTTTTGAAGATGGTTTTGATGAACCAGCAGATGAGCATGCCTTTAATTCCTTAACACAGATAGAGAAGGATTTCTTGAAGAGAAATAGGAAGAAGGAATCAAAATCCCTCTTCTATCTCTATCAAGCAGTACATGAGAGTGTGTTTCCAAGGATAACAACAGCTAAAAGATATAAGGATGCATGGAATACCCTCCAGATTTCCTATCAAGGGATGGAGAAGGTGAAGACAACAAAACTACAATTTCTAAGGAGAGATTTTGAAACTCTCTGTATGAAATAATCTGATAACATAGACTCATTCTTCACACATGTGATTGGGATGGTCACCCAGATAAGGTCTCATGGAGAGACACTTGAAGAAATAAGGATAGTGGAGAAAGTATTGAGGAGCCTACCCTTAAGGTTTGATGTTATTGTAACCACCATTGAAGAGACAAAGGATCTCTCAAAGTTCACAGTTTATGAACTTCATGCATCACTGATGACTCATGAAAAAAGATTTGGAAGATCAGTAAACCCATCTTTGGAGCATGCCTTCAAGATGCAGATGCCTTTTGGAAGAGGAAGAGGTCAAGGCAGAGGAAGAGGAAGATGCAGAAGCCAAAACAGAGGAGGAAGAAACAACCCTTCACATACTCATGGAAGAAGCAACAATCAGAATCAAAGCCAAGGCCAAAGTAGCAGCCAGCAAGGTGGACAACAACATTCTCATGGACAAAGGTATGGAAAATCCAATGTCCAGTGTCATTATTGCAAAAAATATGGGCATTATGCCAATGAGTGTAGGAAAAACAAATATGACATGAATAATAGGCAGAATGCAAATGTAACAAGAGAATAAAAGAGCCCACAGAATGTGATGTTAACATGCAATGTAGCACAAGATAGGTAGGATGATGTATGGTTCTTAGACTCAGGTTGCAGTAATCACATGACTGGAAACATAGCAATGTTTTCCAATCTTGATGAAGATGTTAAATACGAAGTAACAACTGGAGCTGATACTAAGATCTCTGTCAAGGGAAAAGGCAGAGTAAGTATCCTTGCAAGAAATGGAGAGCAGAAATTTGTGCCAGATGTATACTATGTTCCTGGCTTGAAATGTAATCTTTTGAGCGTTGGGCAGCTCATTAACAAAGGTTACATTTTATTCTTCAAAAATGATGTGTGCACAAAAATGGACATATCTCCAAGCAATAAGGTTATTGCAGAAGTGCAAATGACCAGAAATAGAATGTTTCCACTCAAGCTAAATGCAGACTTGAAGGGAAAGAGAAATAATGTAGCAGTTGTAACTCAAGAGGTCTTTCAAAAGGAAGTGAAAGATGAGAATTGGTTATGGCATTTGAGATTTGGACATCTAAATTTCGGAGGAATGAATTTTTTGCACAAGAAAATAATGGTAAGAGGACTACCATTGATTGAGAAACCGGATAGCCTATGTGTAGGTTGCATCTTGTGAAAACAACACAGAGAAAACTTTCCATCAGGAAAGAGCATAAGGGCAAAGGCACCCTTAGAAATTATCCATTCAGATTTGTGTGGGCCAATGCAAACATCATCAATATCAGGCATCAATTATATTTTGACCTTCATTGATGATTTCACAAGAAAAGTATGGGTTTATTTCTTGAAATATAAAAGTGAAGTGTTTGATAAATTTTTCCACTTTAAAGCTCTTGTAGAGAAACAAAGTGGGCAGCATATCAAAGTCTTAAGGACTGATAGAGGAGGTGAGTACATCTCAAAAGAATTTCTGCGTTTTTGCAAAGAAAACGACATACATAAACAATTCACAATGAGGTACACACTGCAGCAAAATGGTGTTGATGAAAGAAAAAATCGAACCATTATGGATATGGTGAGAAGTATGTTGAAGGCAAAACATTTTCCAAATGAGTATTGGGCAGAAGCAACAAATTGTGCGGTATATATTTTGAATAGATGCCCAACAAAAGCAGTGATGAACATTGTTACACCATTTTTTGGTCATCTAACCTACTATCATTAGATGGACCCAAGTACACCATGTAAGACCAATTTTACCCTAAGTAAAATTGCTTTCACTATGTAAAATAACTTAATAAAACACATTTATTAGGTTGTTTATGGTCTAAACAAGAAACCCCAAAAGGAAATATTAAACAAACCTATATTTGTTTGATTTTCCTCAAGGAATAATTATATAAAACAATAATTTAATTATTATTCCTGGTCATGTTTAACCCAAAACAAAGAAATTAATTAGATAAATCTTTATTTATCTTATTATTTTCTAGGAATAATTATTTAAATAATATTCCTTGTTAAATATGACTAAATCACCCATAAATAATTAAATAAATCATTATTTATTTGATTATCTTTCAACCACTTCCTTAACATGATAAATAACTCATTTATTTATTTATTATTCACAAATAAAGGGATTTGACCCAAGCCAAATACTTTTTCCCTCCAACAAATATAATAAAATATTCCATAAAAGGTGGATCTAGATTTGGTTAATGTTATTTTAATCATGCACCAAGATCTAGAATGACCCAATATTTTGTTATAAATAGGAGGGTTTTCCCTACCATTCTTCACCTTTTGTTTCCCATTAGATCACTCTGGATCTATACTCTTGGTCTGATTTTGAGCCATTATCATTGTCATATTTTCCATTGTTTGCTGTGTGAGCTCCCTTTGAGTTCTATCTTTGTCTGGGTTTTCTACACCAATAGGAGAGAGAAATGTTAGATTTGAAGTGTTGAGGACTTCCAAGAACCCATACCATTGAGGAGAATTGGAAACACCTTCTTGTTTTCCTCCCAGGTGCCCTTAATACAAAAATTCTTTAAAAAATATTGTTCTTGTCTTGTCTATTGGATGTATGGAGAAAAACCTTATTTTTACTACTTAATGTCTCTTTATGCATAGATCTGGATTTTTGCAGCACTTGTCTTGATCAACTAACTACATATCTGAAGATATTGGCAACCATATTCGATGTTAGGGCTATAAGTTATGCGTAGCTAAAGTGGTATTTTTTCGTACACTTCGACAAAAGATTCATACTAACAACTGCAGACTCCACATGGGTTTTCAATTACGACCGCTGTCGTTTTTCATATTCCTGGATATCCAGCTACTTCAGACCCTAGGTTTTCTTTTCTGCTTTTTTTTTTTTCCTATTTTTATGTTGTTTTTCACTTATAAAACCCTAAAACATTAAAATTTCTAACTTCCACGTGTTTATGGCCCTATTGCGCAGGTGACAGACATCAGCCGCAACTGAGACGACAACTTTTTCAGAAATCTGCCGCCGGGACACCCGGAGCTTCAGGTCGCACTTTTCAACCCAGAAACTGTGACCTGGCCTCTAGGTCGCACTTTTCAGCCCATATCTGTGACCTGCACATAAAACAGGTCAGAACCTGCGACCTGCCAGTTTTTTTGCTATTTTTCTGCAATTTTTCTGGGTTTTTCTGAAGCTTCTGTCAAGGTTTTCCAGCCTCTGTCTCAGCCCGTTTAGACCTGTTTTGCTCATATAATTGGGAACATAGCCCCCTAGGGCTTCAGTACCCTCCACTTTTGGCGGAAGAGTTTTAACTGTTTCAGGTGTCTGTTTTTTCAGAGTTTCAGCCGCCCCTTTTTCAGATCTGATACCTCTTTTTCAGATCCCTTTTAATTAGCTCTTCTCCCTTTCAAATCTCCTCCTAAAGTTTTTTTTGGATCTACCTTTAGGGCCTCCTCCTTATCCCTTCTTCTTTTTGTTGATTTCCTCCCTTTTTGTAGCCACCTTGCCTCTGCCTCTTGGCTATGTTCTGCACCTCTTTTCAGCAGATTTCTCCTTTAGATCCCTGTCCCTCCCGACCTTAGATCTATTGGCCTCTTTTTAGTGTGTTTTGACTAGATTTTTCCCTCTTTTAGACTAGTTTTGAGAGACCGCCTTTTTGGGTTAGATCGATGCATTGTTAGCTGTTAATTTTCTGTTATTTCAGCATTCTATACTGTTCTCTGCAGGTTTATTTTCAGTTACGCAGCACACTTTTTCTTTTACTCTCAAAACGTCTGGGTTTAAAAATTAAAATTAACGCACGCCACACACTCACCCTAAGCGAAGAAGAGCCTGGTTAACACCGTCAGGCAAAGACTTTAAAACATTGTAAAATCAATTGACACTGCACCTTTCTACCCTTGTTTCGACATTATAATCACTTGATTCTACACCTCCCTGCCTTTGTTGGTCGTTCTTCTTCCCCTTGTGCCGTGTTTGTGTTGTCACCATTGCGCCCCGAAGGCGCACATCCCGGAGACTTCTTGACCTTCACCCTCAGTTTCCGGTCGGTTGACCTACTCCTTCCCGCCATCGTCGAGTTAGTCCTCCTCCGAGTCTGCACTCTAACTCCTCTTTTGATTCATTGGGTTCTCCTTCTAGTTCTCCCCCTGTCACCTTTACTATGTCTGGTCCAGGGCCTAACGCTAGCGGTAATCCCGCCCCTAATTTCGGGACTACTACTAGCGGAACCACCACAGGAACTACCTCGGCTACACCTTTGCTCCCTTACATGGCAGGCCTTAGCCTCCCCGATCTCAATCAGTTGATCAACGACCCTATCCGCCACGATGTTGGTTGGCCTGCTATGCCAACCAAGCTCCCCTCCGACATCCCTAAGTTCGAAGGCCTTGCTAGAGAAGATCCAACCAATCATGTCCGATCTTTCCACATGTGGTGTTCCTCCAATTCCATTACCGATGATTCCAGCCGTCTTCGGTTGTTCGAACGCACGCTTACCGGCGAAAATTATAAATGGTATGTTAACCAGGCCACCTCTTCCCATACCACCTTTGCGACCATTGCTCAGGGCTTCTTATCTTATTTCCAGCCCCCTCTCCGATACGACACTGGTACAGAGCTTTTGACTTCTTTCCGACAAACCTCTTCAACCCGCCTTTCCACTCATTTCCAGGAATGGCGGAGAAGAAGGAGCCTATGTCAAGCTCCCACCTTCGAAGATCAGGTTTATATGGACTGGTTCCTTCACACTCTCTTGCCTCCCATTGGAAAAGATGTTGCCTCCCATTTCCCTCAAACCGAAGAAACCGCCCTCCAAATAGCCTTGAAATATGACATGATCTACGCTCAATCTAGTTATGTTTATATCGTCCTTCCTGACCTCCCCAGGCGCGGTGGTGCTAACGCCCCAGGGGCATCTCATTCTGCCGACGGTATCGTTGGAGCCCTTTCTTATCCGTATACTCAACCTCCTATGGGCTATGGCCTCCCTCCGGGAGGGGCCAGCACCTCTAGCACTTTTCCCCCTCCAGGTAGCATGTATCCAGGATACGGCATGCCTCATCCTTTTGCCCAACCTTCTGCTTACCTCAATGTTGCCCAACCTAACCATTATCCTTATCCACAGCCTAGTGTTCCAGCTCCTCTAGCATTTACACTCCCACCCCCCTTACCTTCTCAACCCCAGCAACAGCACCTACAGCCCCCTCCAGGGCAAGTATTTGCACAGTAGGGCACGACTAATCCCCCTTCCTCTCAAAGAAGGCGGAAAGGAAATCAAAATCAATCTGACCCTGGTACTCGTGGACCCAATCCTCAAGGTACTGACCCTAACACTGCTAACCAGCAATAGGGTACTTAGCCCAAGCCAGACAGGCCTATTCACACAAATAAGCCTTGTTCGTGTTGCGGTGTTTACGGGCATTACACTCACGATTGTCCCCTTCTACCACAGATGCAGTAGATGTGGGAGTCTCAAGCCACCTTGCGAGGACAACATGCCTCCCCTCATGCTCCCCCTACTGTGGCCTCTACTCAACCGGCTGTGTTTACTGATCCTTTCCCCCAGCAAGGATTCGTGGCTGCCCAACCACCTAACGGACAGGTCGCCACTCAACCTTTCCCTTCTGGTTCCTCCGATTACCAGATCCTCATGATGAACTCTGATCCATCTCCAACCATCGACCTTAACCTTCAAACTTGGTCTCGCCAGTACCCCAAGCCTTCCGCTCAGTCTGCCCCCGAGTCCCCTTCTTCAGGTTCTACAGAGCCTCTTTCGACATTCAATGGTCCCTTACATATCCCTCAACCCAAAGTTGAGGTTCATACCAAGATTCCTAAGGGACCATTACGCCGAAATGTTGCTTCTGGTCAAGCTGCTCATTCATATAGCATAGTAGATGATTTGGCGCAGTCTCCTGCTGCCATTTCCACATTGGAACTCCTCCAGTCGTACCCTTCCCAAAAGAAGGCTCTGTTATCTACCATGGGCGTTGTAGATCCTACTGATGACCAAATGATTGTTTTCGACGCCCATCAATCAGAACATCCTCCTCTTCCTGCTTCCGTCACCTTCCAAATCCCAGTCAAAATCTGGAACGCTAACATTTCTCGGTGTATAATTGATGAGGGGGCATCCACCTGTGTGATGTCTGCTTCGGTTTGGAAGCAACTCGAATCTCCTGAGTTGGCCCCTTCCACGATCACCCTTCGAGCATGGGACGGCCACGCCTCCCAGCCCATTAGCCTTTTCCGTAATTGTCCTATCACCCTTTCAGGCAAGACTGTTTGCGTTGACGTCGAAGTCATCGATGCCCCTCTAGATTACAACATTCTATTGGGGCGAAGCTACACCTATGCCATGTCTGCTGTCCCATCTGCGGTTTTTCGCAATATGTCTTTTCCTCACAATGGAAAGATAGTCACCATTGACCAGTTGACTTATCATGAGCCAAAGTATCAGACCTCCCCTGAGACGACCATCTCTTCTGTAGCCAATAAGAAAACTGTCGATTCCTTGACCAGTGTCTCTCCCGGCATCTACAAAGACTCCTCTTTGCTTGGTACTTTCCCTGGTCTCCCTCCTCCTCCTATCTCTAATCCCAGCTTATCGAATGTTTGCATGATGCAATCATCTCGGGCAACCCTTAAACAGCCCATTGCGGCTAGTCAGCAACCTCAACCTCGCCCACTGCAACCCGCTCCTAGCCATTCATCTCAGCCAGCCGGACCTCCTCCTTCTGGCCCCTCTCCTACAGCTGGTATCCATGAACCCCTCTATACTCCTGGATCAGTTCCTCCAGGCCTTAGCCACCTTGGAGCCGTTCCGCCCGGCCATTACCCCTCCAGTCAGATACCGTTATTCATCCCACCTCCTGGAGTGTACTCGGTACGTGTTATGGCTACCCTCTCTCTCCCCAACCTGACCCTGGGTATCCCGGTCTGGTACCTTGACCCTCCAGCCACTACCCCACCTGGTCACCCCAAACCCTACCTTGCTTTGACTCCGGTTCAACCGATCCCTGTCACTTCTCCCGCTACCACGGTGCCTCACACACCTCAGCCTGCACCATCTCTGGTTGCGGCGGTATCAGGCAAAGGGGGCAAAGCTCACACAAAAACCAATCAGGACCAAGCCGCCCTGACGAACCCTACCCCTCCTCATCCGCCAAAATGCGCTATCCAGTGAACTTTGTGCGATATTGTCGGTCACGCCACCCATACGTGTCTTGAATTGCCGCATCTCAAGACCCTGGTCAATGAGACATTTCCCGAATCTGATATCCCTAAAGTCTACGTCACTATCCCGGATTCTATCCCGAAACTCAAAACCTTGCGCACAAATCATCCTTGTGCTTTTTGTGATTTCCATGGCCATTACACCCACCTCTACCCCCGCCTTGACGAGTATCGTTCCTCCTTAGACACGTGCCGCCAATTCAAGGCTACGCATGACAAGATACCTTCTCACTTGTTTGCGAGTTCTACTTCGGTAGGACCAGAGGATATTCCTACTCCCATTCACATTCCTCCTCTCACTGTCGAAACGATAGAGCCTTCGACCACCATTTTTTACCTATCGTCATCCTTGAGAGATGATTCGCCTAACCTCCTACCTGCGGACACTCTCGGCTCCACCTCAGTAGACCTTGGATCTGCTGACGTTGCACATGTGAGCCCTTCTCCACAAGATGACTAGTCAGGCATTACTACATCATCGGGTGATCCTCCTTCCTCCAGTCTTCCCATCTTCCAGTCCGATGAAGACATTATGGAAGCCATGACCAACCCTGACTTTCCGTGGGATGATATGCACCATCGCGCATACTTCCTCCCACAGCAGTCCCATGACCAATATGCTGTGGAAACTAAAGACTTCATTCCCAATGCAGTCGATTGGTTCAAAAATCCCATCCCTGCACCTGATGCTTTCGAATAAGGAAACATGGCCAATATATCTCCTACCATTAAAATTGACATTTCGGTCAAACTGGGAATCGAAGAATATATCACCTTGGGCACCCAATGCACCCCGGAAGAAATTGAAGCTTACACTAAGATTTTCAAAGAATTCCGCGATATTTTCACCTGGTCCTACTTCGAAATGCTTGGACTCGATCCCACCATCGTCGAACATCATATCGACACATGGCCCGATGCCAACCCAGTCCGTCAAAAATTGAGACCCATTAATCCTTCCAGACGTGATGCTATCAAAGCCGAAATCGATAAGCTCAAGCAGGCTGGTTTCATTTATCCCATTGAATACACCACTTGGGTGTCCAACCCAGTTCCCGTCCTCAAGAAAGAAGGCACCATCTATGTCTTCACGAACTTTCACGACTTGAAAAAAGCTTGTCCCAAAGACAACTTCCCCACACCATTTATTGACCAAATCATTGATGAGTGTGCAGGGCATGAGGTTCTATCCTTTATGGATGGTTTCTCCGGATACAACCAAATCGTTATTCATCCTTCTGATCAACTTAAAACTACGTTCATCAGTCAGTGGGGAATTTTCGCTTACCGGGTCATGCCATTCGGCCTTAAAAACACCAGCGCCACTTTTCAACGGGCCATGTATTATTATTTCCATGACTTAGCTCATATTATCCTTGCTTGTTTAGATGACCTCACTGGGTGTTCTAAGCATCGGGCGCAGGACCTCCACGATCTGCGTACCGTCTTTCTCCGATGTCGCAAGTATCATATCCGCCTTAACCCGTTGAAATGTGTTTTCTCCGTTCCCGTCGGCCGTCTCCTAGGCTTCATAGTGTCTAAGGATAGTATCACTCTTGACCCTTTGAAAGTTCAAGCCATTCTTGAACTTCCCATTCCGCGTACCTTATGCCAGCTACAAATTCTCCAAGGCAAAGCTAATTTTCTTCGTCGGTTCGTTCCTGACTATTCCACCACCACACATGGGTTCCTTAGACTCCTCCGATCTAACATCCCATTTGTATGGGATACCTATGCTCATGAGTATTTTGATGCCCTCAAGCAGGCTCTCACATCCGCTCCCTTGATCCGACCTCCCGACTTTGATAGGGACTTCATCCTGTACATCTCTGCTTCCACCTATTCGGTTGCTGGAGTTCTTATCCAAGAAGATGACAACGGTATCGAGCATGTAATCTACTACGTCAGTAAGAACCTCGTAGGGCCTCCTGTTTCCTACTCACATGAAGAAAAACTAGCGCTGGCTGTCGTGTTCTTGGTCCAAAAACTTCGTCATTACATCCTCATGCGTTCCACCAAGGTTGTGACTAATTCCAACCCCATGGATTTCCTATTGAGTCGTCGCATCCTCACTGGGAAGTACACCTGTTGGGTTGTCATCCTTCAAGAATTCGACCTCGAATTTGTCACACCAAAAAGTAAGAAAGGTTTAGCCCTTGCTGAACTCATTTCTGAATTACCTACTAGAACGCAGGATCCCCCAGTTAATGATAATTTTCCTGATGAGCACTTATTCGCCATTACTTCGGATGATCCTTGGTACGGCGATATCCTCACTTACTTGCGAACCCAAAAGTTCACCCTTCACCTTGATTGTGACGCTCGACGACATATCCAACACTAGGCTCCCCGCTACCTTCTTATCGGTGACGACCTCTATCGTCGCGGTATAGATACTGTCCTTCATCGTTGTCTCACACACACTGAAGCTGAACAGGTCCTCAATGCCTGCCATAGCGGTGCTTGCGGTGGCCACCTCTCTGGTCTTGCTACTGCTCAAAAAGTCATGCGCTGGGTATTTTTGGCCTTCCCTCTTTAGTGATTGCTTTGAGGCAGTCAAACATTGTTCCAATTGCCAACATTTCGCCCCTAAGGCCCGAGCTCCCCCAGCTCCCCTCCATCATGTCGTCACAACTGGTCCCTTTTGTAAATGGGCCATCGACTTTATGGAGTGTCGCCCGCCATCCGTTGGTAACCATAAATATATCATCATGGCGGTTGACTATTTCACAAAATGGGCCGAGGCTATGCCAACATTTAACAACACGGCAGCTACTGCAGCCCTCTTTTTCTTTAACCACGTTATCGCTTGATTCGGGGTTCCGAAACAACTGCTCTTTGACCACGGCCGACATTTTGAAGATGAGATATGGCGTGAGCCATCCTCACTGTTGGGTTTTGAGCACCAATATTCCTCCTCCTATTAACCCCAAGGTAATGGCCAAGTTGAAGCAGTCAACAAAATCCTCAAGACCATGCTTCAACGAACGGTGAATAAGCACAAAACCAACTGGCATCTTATTCTCTTCCCTGCTTTGTGGGCCTATCAAACTTTTGTTAAAACTGCCACCGGGTTTACTCCTTTCCACCTCGTTTTTGGAGAGGAGGCAGTCTTACCGATTGAGTGTGAAATCCCTTCCCTTCATCTGGCCGTTGAACTTCTCCCTGATACCCAACCTCTAGAACAACGACTTATCATGCTTGAGCGCACCTCTGAAGACTGTCGTGTTGCATTGCAAACCATTGAAGCGGCTAAGAAACGCACCAAAGCTCAGTATGACCGAAAAGTCCACCCTCGTACTTTTCACGAAGGCGACCTTGTTCTAGTATATGACCAGGCCCATGATGTCCTTGGTCACGAGAAGTTCGACTCATTATGGCTAGGCCCTTACATCATCAGTAAGGATCTCGGTAAGGGGGCATACCTCTTAGAGGACTTCAAAGGCAATCCCCTTCCTAATCCTCACAATGCACTCTATCTTAAGAAATATTACCCTTAGCATTTCCCTTCTAAAATGCATGTTTTATTTTCTTTTAGATAGCCAACATCTTTTTTTTTTTTTTTCATACTTTGATACTTTGCTAGGACATAATTTTTCCCAGAAGGATCACTTCACCTCTCCTCAAAATCGAATTTTCTCACTTACAACACTTGTACTTGGGGCATCACTTTGCCTCCATACTTGTCCTTGTTCATGCCGATTTCTGTCATGAGATACCATCTTGTACTCATGTTTTCATGGTCCCCCATGGGACCTTTACTGTGTAGCAGCACCATCGAGTCGCCCTTGTTTAGAGCATCCAAGTGATTCATAATCGCATTCACGAAGTCTATCTTGAGTCCCTTTGTATCCCGCAATAGTCCTCCCTCCTTCATTGCTTGGTCTCTCTCTTGTGTCGCACATTATGGCCTTCAATCCCACTGTCCCCTATCCCTTATGGTATTGTGTCAGTCGCCGCCATGTCATTCATGCCCTTTATGCTCTAGCAAGGGAAGTCGTCCATTCGCTACTCAATCCCCTCCATTCCATCATCATCATTGGTATTAGTCTGTTCGTCGCTCTACTATTTTCTCTCGTGCCTTAGTTGAGGATCTCTCATTGCCTCACCTATGGCGGACCTCCTTCTGTCGACATCAGCTCCTTCATTCCAGAAGACAGGTCTAGAGGGCAGTGTACCTTGGTTCCAGCTTCCACTCTTGTTCGGTACCTCGGATCAGGCAAAGGGATCTCTCATGTCCCTTTGACTTGATTGTTTCTCCACTCCAGCTCCTTTCAGCATGATCGAGATCCGTATGCTTGATGGTTCAGTGATGTAGCAGTAGCTTTTGGTGATTCCCGGGTGTGTGTGAGATGTCTCAGCCCTCATGAGGGGGTGGCCCTGCAGGTAGCCCCCCACATGCCCGGATGAAATCTTCATTACAGCCTTCGATGCAGCTCCATACATTTGATGATGTAGGCCTAAGCTGCTTGCAGCGCCTCTTTGATTTGCATGTATCAGTCAGATTTTGTGAGCCCTTCCCCGCTTGTAGGGGGCATTTGGGTTGTATTTGTATCTCATGTACTCAGATATCATTGTATAAGTCCTGGCTGTTATCCCAGGCACAGCATGTATATGGGATCCCTCATTGTATTTTTATCTGGCTCATGTTTATGTCGGTTGTACTTTATCGTTCGGTCCCTTGTTTACCGGACACACTATTCTTTTGTACTTTGTCTCGGCGGACATAGGTATGCCTCCCCCGCCGCCTTTAGTATAGGTGCCCTCTCATAAAAAGCAACTTGTTGCACTTGCAAGTCTCGTCTCCTCAGGGTCTAGTTCTTCAGCACATTACTCTCCCTTACATTTCTCTCTCTGACTTCCCTTTTGATGTCTGGTGATTGAGTTCTTACAACGTACTTCGGTCATACGATTTGCTCCTAACACTCGCACGCTGGGGGGAAATCTGTTACGCCATTTTTTGGTCATCTAACCTACTATCATTAGATGGACCCAAGTACACCATGTAAGACCAATTTTACCCTAAGTAAAATTTCTTTCACTATGTAAAATAACTTAATAAAACACATTTATTAGGTTGTTTATGGTCTAAACAAGAAACCCCAAAAGGAAATATTAAACAAACCTATATTTGTTTGATTTTCCTCAAGGAATAATTAATTAAACAATAATTTAATTATTATTCCTAGTCATGTTTAACCCAAAACAAAGAAATTAATTAGATAAATCTCTATTTATCTTATTATTTTCTAGGAATAATTATTTAAATCTTATTTAAATAATATTCCTTGTTAAATATGACTAAATCACCCATAAATAATTAAATAAATCATTATTTATTTGATTATCTTTCAACTACTTCCTTAAAATGATAAATAAATCATTTATTTATTTATTATTCACAAATAAAGGGATTTGACCCAAGCCAAATACTTTTTCCCTGCAACAAATATAATAAAATATTCCATAAAAGGTGGATCTAGATTTGGTTAATGTTATTTTAATCATGCACCAAGATCTAGAATGACCCAGTATTTTGTTATAAATAGGAGGGTTTTCCCTACCATTCTTCACCTTTTGTTGCCCATTAGATCACTCTGGATCTATACTCTTGGTCTGACTTTGAGCCATTATCATTGTCATATTTTCCATTGTTTGTTGTGTGAGCTCCCTTTGAGTTCTATCTTTGTCTGGGTTTTCTACACCAACAGGAGAGAGAAATGCTAGATCTGAAGTGCTGAGGACTTCCAAGAACCCATCCCATTGAGGAGAATTGGAAACACCTTCTTGTTTTCCTCCCAGGTGCCCTTAATACAAAAATTATTTCAAAAATATTATTCTTATCTTGTCTATTGGATGTATGGAGAAAAACCTTATTTTTACTCTTAATGTCTCTTTATGCATAGATCTGGATTTTTGTAGCACTTGTCTTGATCAACTAGCTATAGATCTGAAGATATTGGCAGCCATATTTGATGTTAGGGCTATAAGTTATGCGTAGCTAAAGTGGTCTTTTTTCGTACACTTCGACAAAAGATTCATACTAACAAACATAGTTCCAGAAGAAGCGTGGTGATATGGATTTATGCAGGAATGCAACAGAATATAGAAATAAACATAAGCATAGAGATGCAGCGGAAATAATGCTTCATTTTATTAATAAACGAATGACTGAAATAAGCTTACAAACATAATGGAAACAAGCTAGGGCGCTGGTCGTGTATCTCTGAGAAGAGATGTAGTGTACACAGGCCTCTGAACTGTGTTACATTGAGGCTCACAGGCCTATTACAGACATAATGGAAATAGATGAGCTAGGGTACTGGCAGCGTATCCCTAAGAAGAGATGTGGCGGCTACCAGCCCCCTGAACTGTGTTATAATGCAAACATAATGGAGATGTGGCGAGCTAGGGCAATGGTCGCGCTTATCTCTGAGAAGAGATGTGTCGGCTCCCAGCCCCCTGAACTATATTACAATGAGGCTTGAGGGCCTATTTATTGTTGAGAAACAATGTAGAATCCGAAACGTCCAAAACTCTAACCGTAGGAGTTGAAGCGCCAAAACTGTGGGCCCCGTTTGGGTAAATTGGTGGTTCAACTTCCTCGGGACGTAACTTTGGCATCTGATCTCCGTTTGACGCGCTCAATAGCTCGTTAGAAAGATCTGTCCGAGGAGTACAACTTTTGAACGAGAAACATCGGTCCATGGACCCATGTTGCTCTCCGTTTTCCCAAAAAACGTCGTTTAGGGCCTCAAAATGGCTCCGGAAGTTTAAGACTCGAAAAACTGCTAAAAATAGTAAGTTGTGCCGAAACTTACAAACTGAAATAACTGATGGTGGGGGTTCAAATGGACTCGATGGGTGGCCACCAATATCCACCTGGATTATTAATGCCCCAAAACGGCTCCGGGTGTGCAGGACCCGAAAACCTACTATAAATAGTAAGTTGTGCTGAAGCTGAAAAACTGAAAGAATTGATGTTGCGGGTCCAAATGGAATAGGTGGGAGGCCACCAATATCCACCTGGATCATTCCTCCCTCCTTAGGAAGCAATGGTCTCCATTGCGTTAAGTTCCTCAATGGGGTGGGGGGCAATTTTGCTGAACTTGGTGTTGGATTTATCCAGGATGTCGCGGACCTGTTGGCAGACGTGATGGATGTAGATGTGCCACCGGTGGGCAGCCATTGAAGGATCTGAAAAAAAAAATTGTCCATCATCGCGTTCCTCTGTTTCTCGAGGGCATCCTCGAGCAAGATTTTGACAGGATCTCCTGCTCCCGCGTCTTTCTTTCCTTTCGCCATGGGGGGTCGTCGGGGTTGCGAGGTTGAACTCCTTATACCCTGGCCGCATTGGGGACATGAAGAGAAAAACAGAGAAAGAGCAGACCCGCTCTGATACCACTGATCCGGATTTTATGCAGGAACGCAACAGAATACAGATATAACCATAGATACAGAGATGCAGCGGAAATAATGCTTCATTTTATTAATAAACGAATGACTGAAATAAGCTTACAAACATAATGGAAATAAGCTAGGGCGCTGGTAGCGTATCTCTGAGAAGAGATGTGGCGTACGCAGGCCTCTGAACTGTGTTACATTGAGGCTCGCAGGCCTATTACAGACATAATGGAAACAAAAGAGCTATGGTACTAGCAGCGTATCCCTGAGAAGAGATGTGGCGGCTACCAGCCCTTGAACTATGTTACAATGCAGACATGATGGAGATGTGGCGAGCTAGGGCACTGGTAGCGCTTATCTCTGAGAAGAGATGTATCGGCTCCCAGCCCCCTGAACTGTATTACAATGAGGCTCGAGGGCCTATTTATTGTTGAGAAACAATGTAGAATCTGAAACGTCCAAAACCCTAACCGTAGGAGATGAAGCGCCAAAACTGTGGGCCCCGTTTGGGTAAATTGGTGGTTCAACTTCCCGGGGACATAACTTTGGCATCCGATCTCCGTTTGATGCGCTCAATAGCTCGTTAGAAAGATCTATCCGAGGAGTACAATTTTTGAATGAGCAACATCGATCCATGGACCCATGTTGCTCTCCGTTTTCCCAAAAAATGTCGTTTAGGGCCTCAAAACGGCTCCGGAAGTTTAAGACCCGAAAAACTGCTAAAAATAGTAAGTTGTGCCGAAACTTACAAACTGAAATAACTGATGGTGGGGGTTCAAATGGACTCGATGGGTGGCCACCAATATCCACCTGGATTATTAATGCCCCAAACCGGCTCCGGGTGTGCAGGACCCGAAAACCTGCTATAAATAGTAAGTTGTGCTGAAGCTGAAAAACTGAAAGAATTGATGCTGCGGGTCCAAATGGAATAGGTGGGAGGCCACCGATATCCACCTGGATCACGTGGAGTGGCAAAAAACAAATATTTACCCACATGAGAGTTTTTGGGTGTGTGGCTTATGCACACATTCCAGATCAGCTGAGAAAGAAGTTGGACAGTAAGGGGGAGAAGTGCATCTTCCTTGGATACTGTGAAGAATCCAAGGGATATAGATTGTATAACCCATCCACAAAGAAATTTGTTATAAGCAGAGATGTGCAATTAATAGAAGAAGAAGCATGGGATGGAAGCATTGAGAAAATAGTCAATGTCAAAAGTTGTTTGTCTCATGATGACAATGAGGATGAGATGGCCGAAATACATCCATCATTAGCACCACTACCTCCACCAACACAAGGACAGCAAGGGACACCTCAAGCAAGAATGAGAACACCCTTGTGAAGTGAAAATAGTGATTCTCCAAGCACACCACATGGAGTTGATTTAAGTTGTTCTTCAAGCACAACTACACCAAGCAAAATAGGAACCAGATTCAGAAATCTAAATGAAATCTATGAGCAAGAAGCAACAAATGAATGTATAAATTCTTTGTTTGCATTGTATGGTCACGTTGATGATCCTATTCATTTTTAAGATGCAGTGAAAGACAAAAAATGGATAGAAGCTATGGATGAAGAAATGCATGCCATAGAGAAAAACAAAACATGGGAATTGGTTGATCTCCCAAAAGGTAAGGAAGCCATTGGAGTGAAATGGGTCTACAAGACCAAAAGCAATGCTGAAGGTAAGATTGAAACGCACAAGGCTAGACTTGTTGTCAAAGGCTATAAGCAGCAACATGGAAGAGAATATGAGGAAACATTTGCACTAGTTGCAAGAATGGAAATCGTGAGAGCAGTGTTGTCCATAGAAGCACAAATAAATGGAAGGTTTACCAAATGGATGTAAAATCAACATTCCTAAATGGAGTTTTAATGGAAGAGGTTTATGTTGAACAACCTCTCGGCTATGAGAAAAAGAGCCAAGAGGACAAAGTTTGCAGATTGAAGAAAGCTCTTTATGGGCTGAAACAAGCACCAAGAGCATGGTACAGTAGGATAGATTCTTATCTACTAGAGAAAGGGTTTGAAAAATGTGAAGGAGAAGCCACATTATACATCAAGTAGAAAGATGGTAAGAAGCTCATTGTTGTTTTGTGTGTTGATGATGTGATATTCACAGGTAATGATGATTACCTCATTGAGAATTTTAAATCAGTCATGAAGGATGAATTTGAAATGACTGATATGGGATTGTTGAGATACTTCTTAGGAATAGAAGTAGAGAAAAATGAAACTAAGATTTTTATTTCTCAAGCTAAATATGTAAATGAAGTTTTGAAAATATTTAACATGCAGGATTGCAAGGCAGCAATTACTCCCACAGTAATGGGATTGAAACTCAGCAAAGAGGACAACAGCAAGGATTTTTATCCTAGCTTGTACAAAAGCATAGTTGGCAGCCTCATGCATTTGACTGCAACTAGGCCTGATATTATGCATGCTATGAGTTTAATTTCCAGATTTATGGAAAGGCCAAAGGAGGCACATTGGCAAGTAGAAAAAAGAATTATGAGGTATGTGAAAGGAACTAAGAGGTATGGTATTTTATATACTACTTCAAAAAATTTTGAATTGATTGGATATACTGACAGTGATTGGGTTGGAAGTATTGATGATCGGAAAATCACTTCTGGTTATGTTTTTCATATGGGTTCAGAAGCCATTTCATGGGCTTCCAAGAAACAGCGAATTGTGGCACTGTCTACAACAGAAGAAGAGTATGTGGCAGGTACAACAACAACATGTCAAGCAGTGTGGATGAGAAGAATGTTGAGGAGCTTGTGTCGTGAACAGATAAAGGGCATAGTGATTT
The DNA here is from genome assembly GCA_034641835.2 of Pinus albicaulis. Taxonomy (NCBI): domain Eukaryota; kingdom Viridiplantae; phylum Streptophyta; class Pinopsida; order Pinales; family Pinaceae; genus Pinus; species Pinus albicaulis. Next base: position 1,561,207,074 of record CM076581.1, read on the forward strand.
ATTGTGACAATAGCTCAGCTATAGAATTGTCAAAGAATTTTGTGTTTGATAAAATAAGTAAACACATAGATGAAAAGTTTCACTACATCGGGGAGTTAGTGAACAATGGACAATTGTTCTGAAACATTGTAGAACAGAGGAGAAATTTGCAGACATTCTGACAAAGCCATTGGGGCAAAAGAGTTTTGAATATTTGAGGAAATGCATGGGTATGACTGATAACCCAGCAGCGGAATTTAAGGGGAGCGTTGAAAATATTAAATTCACCTGCAAAGCCCCGTGCAATAGAAATGGAGTACAACAGGGGCAGAGAAGGTTGAGTGCACACCTTCGTGCATTTAACAAAAGTTTAATGAAGCTGTGAGGATGAATTTTTGTTAATGGTCCGTAGCCACCATTGCAGAGAAATTGAATTTTTTCATGGTTCAACCATGCAACAACAGAGTTTATTAAAGAACAGTCAAATCGGGTTTACACGCCCTTACCAACCAAACACACCAAGTTTTTGAATTAGAGCCACGTCATGGTGGTCCCTACCACCATCGCTATATCGCAACATCACCATCCGCCCAAACCGCAAGGATCGTCTCCAACTGCAATGCGATATGCTGATGTCGCAACATCGCACATCGCAACTTCGCAAGTTCATCTGTTCGCCACTCCGGATTGCCGATGCGATTTCGCCGATGTCGCAACATCGCACATTGCATATAACAATCGCCAATGTCTATGCCACCGCAACCTTGTTCCACTGATCTGTCGATGCGCCGATGCCGAGATGGCCCACATCGCAACAACGTGTCATCGCCAAGTCTTCTGTTCGCTCATCCGCCGATTGCCGATGCGAATCCGGTCCCACATGCCAACACACTGCTGGTCGACCAATCACATTGTTTCGTGTTCATTTTTGCCATGACGTCATCATCACCTTTTGTTACGTGAATTTTGCAATGAAATCCGGCTCATAAAGTCTTTGAGTTTTGATGGGGCCCAGCACCAGCCAAGCAGATTGCATTTGCGTTGGTTTCAGCCTTGCTGACGTAGGGGTAATTTGTTACGCGAAAATAATGCAACATGGTTCAACTTTTGTTTGAAATCTGGGGTTCATCAATAGTTTAAAACTTTGGGTCAAATTTATGCGGTGTAGTATTAAAGTTTAAAAAAAAAGGAAACTTTTTATATTTCTTTTGTTTTATTTTTTTAAATTCCACGCCATATAAAAGCAAAAGCCCGTAGACTCATTGTTATAGATTGTTGTGTAGTGTGTATTATGTGCTCGAAGGAAAAACAGAAAAGAACAGAGCATTGTATGTGTGTATTGAGACAGAGAGACATTTTGTTTGAGAGCACTACATTTTGTAGAAGTCATATACGATTCATTTAGTAATCCCTCTAACAGAGGAAGACATCAGTTTGTAGTAGGATTGTTTTATGATTAATGAAAAGCATTTTAATGCCATCTCTGTCCAACAACAAGAAATTTTGTTTTTATAATCTTGGTGTTGAGGTAGAGGAGAATTTTTATTCTCCCTGTGTGTTCAGAATATTCAGAAATTCCAACATGAGAGAAAAATATACAGAGTGAAACCCTTACCAAATATTTTATCAAAGCTCCTGATGGTAAATCGTCTCTGGTCTGGGTACATGCATCAGATAAGATCTCTCAGTTGAAATAGATCATAAGGACACATCTGGGTTACCCACCACAAAAATAATATCTTATCTGCAAAGGCAGGTCCATGCAGGATTAAGGGTGTCTACATGAATATAAGGTACTTCCCTCTTCCAAAATCATCCTCAATCTGAGATTGAGATGCGGCGCAGCTGGATTCAGAAAATCAAAGGCTGCTGGTGGCGTTTTTGGACCTCGATTATCCAAAGGTACAGACCCTAATCAAGAAAACATCAATGGTTGTCTCTCATTCAAGGACATTCTTCAAGGCAAATCTGCAACTTCAACAAAACTAGAGCAAGCTCTCAATGCCCCCAACCCATATATTATGGAGCAATTAAACCATGTTACAGAGTTGATCTTAAATATTCCGGAAACAAATGACAGTTTTTTATCTTATGAATTTCAAGCCATTATCTACAGATTCAATAGCTTTTGGCAGAAGCCAATGGAAATTTTCCATTAGATCCTCACAAATTGGTCACTACAATGTGAGATCCACTTATGTGTTAAAGGTTTTTTCATTGTAAAGTTTACATCTTCAGAAGAGTGAGATTTTGTAATACAAGCAGGACCATGGTTTTTGGGATCCACGGGGTTGTTCATCACTCCATGTTTCCAGAATTTGATGCGAATACAATGAAAGTATCAAGAATTCCCGTATGGGTTAGACTACACAATGTTCCCCTTCATTTCTGGAACCATAAAGTGTTAGAAGGTATTGGGAACATTATAGGAAGATACATCAAAACAAACACAGAGAGAATGGAAGAAAGAATCTACACCTTTGCCAGAGTATGTGTGGAGGTGGACCCAAGTAAAGGTTTGTCAGACTGCATACAACTGACACACAACCAACAGAGTTGGACAGAACACTTGGATTTTGAGAATACATCATTTAGATGTGATATTTGTCGACATATATGCAACCTTCAAAATACGTGTCCTGACACCAAGAAAGGCACACGAAAGAAGAAGAAAACAGGAAAGCAACCCAAAGGATGGAAATTTCCTACACCATCGCCACACAAGGAAGAAGAATCAGATCTCCATCCAACTGACGAAAACCATAACAAACAAGAAAACCTAGCAAAGGTGGACACAAACGCCAATGGAGCAGTCTTGACTACTGCCACAGTGCAATCAAAAGAGATCCCAGAAGCAAAAGAATTGGTAGGAACTAAACGTCACCAAATATCAGATAGCTCGGGCTCAGAAAAAAATTATCCAAGAATGGAAAAAAAAAATGAGATAGCAATTATATCTACCACGCCATCTCAAGAGAATGACACAAAGAAGAAAAGAAGAAATGGAGAAAAATATAATTTTTCTTTATCTGATTGTTTTTTGTCGTTGAGAACACCAATTATGTATTGAGTGATATGATGCCATGCTTATGCATATACAACATGTAATTTTACTTTCATTAATAAAATTAAGATTTAAAAAAAAAAAAATTAATAATTAATTAATATTTATTAATTAAGTAATTTTGATATTTAAAAAAAATACAATTTTATTATATATATATATATATATATATTCTTTTAATACCGATTAAATTTAACGAGCATTTAAACTACCCAACCAAACCAAACCATATGAAAATGAAAAAAAAAATGCTTAAATCATAAATTTCATCAAAGAAAGTTGCTGAAAACTTTGACATGTTAGCGATGTTAGCTTCCATTCAATGAATGCATTATCTCTTCCCATAAAGGTGATAAAGATTCTGGATTTTGGATCAGCTTAAAAGGGGGTCTACTTTTAACGGCAAAAAGAGCATCGTAATGAAATTTCCATTTTATTTTCAATCTCTTTCCAAAACTTGATATTTCCAAACACATTATTTTCCGTATAATATGATTGGTGATGAATGAACGTTGAGGTTTTCAAAAGGCCCACCACTTCACGTGGGCGATGACTCAGATTTGGTATTGGGATTTGCTTGTCATATAACATCAGCAAAATCAATATCTTTACTCAAAAAAATTAATCCCGATTCATTTCATACAAAATTATCTCTCATGTTACATTTCATACCACATACAACGTTAGTTGTGAGGTTAAAAAAATATGATTATTTAAAAAAAAAGCATTATTATGGAGTTTTTTTGGTGGAGGGTAATGTCTCCATTTCAAATTTTGAACTCCATTCAATGGACATGTTATGCAAAGTTTGAATGTCATGTGATGTGTTGTTATCATGTTCAAAACTGATTTCAACTATTAATGAGTAAAAATCTTTAAAAAGTAAGTAATGAGTCAATTTTGATGGTTAGATGTAATATTTATTTTAAAAAATAGTAATTCATATGATCACTCAATAATAAAGGAAAATGTGAAGTAAGCTTCATCTCTATCATTCAATGTATATGTTTGTAAGGTGTTCTATCATATAAGTTGCTAGATTCAACATTGAATTTGAATAATGACTATAATAATTCTAGAAATAAAGTTATGGGCCATTCAATGTATATGCTTTCCAAGGTGTTGTGTTATTTAGAGTGTTGTTAGATTCAAGATTGAGTTTCACATGTAGATTAGGGGATTATGAGTCAAATATAATGGGTTGGGATGATGAGTAAGTATAATGTGTTGTTCGATTGAAGATTTATGATTTTATTTTAATAATACATTTTTAAATAACAATTTAATATGAAAAATAATAAACTAAATAAATTTACATTTAAAAAATACATATATTTAAAATTTTGAAATATAAAAATTTAAATTATAAGAATATAGATAAAAAATTGAAATTTTTTAAAATTTTATTCTAATTTTTTTTTTTTTTTTTTTTTTTTCAACAAGTATATATATATATATATGTGAAAACCTATTTCATTTACTTATGGTTAACACGTATTTTTACTCAAATATAGTAATTATAGGTGAATGGATCTTAATGAATTATAAGTATATGTGAATTGATTTTGGTTATTTATGAAAAAAATTAGAAGGATATTTTATTCAAGTTAATATTTATTTATTTATTTTTGTAAGATTTTTAGAGGGGTCAAACTCTCACCCAATCAACTTTACCACAGGGAATCTGACTTTGATGGACCTAAGGAGAACTTTACTCGCGCCCCATGACAGAGAGTCAATGACTTAGCAGAGGGGCTTCAACCAACTGGGATACCCATCAAGGATAATATAGTTAACATGTTTATTTAAAAGAATGCAATTAGATTTTAATCAAATAATACTTAAAAATAAAAATAAATTTAACGATTAACAGTTTTATTAAAAAAGTATATCATAGTAATGTCATGTTAAAAGGTATAAAATGGGGATGGTCTTCAAGTAGCAACTAAAATAACTTTTTGATTAGCTAAGACTTCATCTTTCTTCCACATTAATAAACATCTGAAAGACTTAAGACCCAAAGGTGTGTGGCAACAGTGAAAATCCACCCCATTGCAAATCATTTTTCTTTCTGGTGGCATGGATTTTCTCCAATAATGGAGACGAGTCAACCCACATTCATCAATAATAGCTAGTGATGGTTAATTTTGTTGGACATTGGGTTCAATGCTCCCTGTGTGTTTCACGAGATGGACTTACCGCCTCTCGTGGATCCTAACTCTGGCGATTGTAGAGGAGACTAACGCCTGCAAGTTTTGGACTAACGACAATCATGATTCCAACAAGTGGTATCATAGTGACAGGTCTCGAGTTCGAAACTCACCCGTCTCGCGTTGGGGGGAAGATTTTTGGACATTGGGTTCAACGCTCCCCGTGTGTTTCGCGGCATGGACTAACCGCCTCTCGTGGATCCTAACTCTAGCGATTGTAGTGGAGACTAACGCTTGCGGGTTTTGGTCTAACGACAATTGTGATTCCAACAAAGTTCATTATCAATTGGGAACTAAGTCATAATAAGTGTTGCCACTTTTAAAGAAAATTTATAAAATGGGAATATAATTCTAGTCTGCATTAGTTTTTTTTAATAAAAGGGGTTATGTTATGGAATTAAATAGTACATCAATTCATTTCTAGACCATTGCATTGTGCACTCTCACCTTAAAATCTTATCCAAGCTTGTTTTAGTTCTTATTTTATTATAAATATAGCATTATATACTTCCATAACATGCCATGAATAACCTCAACATGAATACAACCCTATTTTTCATGGTATTTGACCCCTCACATTTGACCATGACTTAAGATTTGACGAAGGGAAATTTTAAGGAAAAAAATTATTTTTAAGTGTACAACTTTGAAAAATCTTACTAATATGCAACTTGTAAAATGTTTGGTGGTAATTTTATAAAAAAATATTTGGACTTCTAATGATTTAATATAATCTGATCTTTAACGTCAAATCATTTTTGTCTTATAATAATTTGGTTGAATAATTTTTTAGAAAAAAATAAATTGGCAAATATTTTTTGGGAAAAAACACGGAAAATAAGTTCATTTGCAAAATTTAGCCCCTATTTTTTTTCCTAAACCTAACACACCAACAATCTAGAATTAGTGCTTGATTTACTATAATCTCAACAAATATATTAGCATATGGATCTACATGCCACCACTTGTTGGATGGTTTTTTTTCACAAGTGTGAGTAAAAACACCCTTTGCTATAGTGTAAATTGTGGCACTATGGATAGAAAAGGTTAGTAGAGTTATACCATACTAAGGATAAGATTACAAGCACTGGTGCAAATTAATTTCCTAGAATAACGAAACAGTTTTTCTCAACATTAATTTCCCACTAGAGTAAGCTTCTTGTTTCAAGCCTACCGTGCACTATCTATGCAGGCCATAAGTTATTACCAAACTAATATTTTACTTTTTTGAAGCATTTAACCATGAAATAAATTCTTGCAAATAATAGATAGGAAAATAAAAAAATTGGGCAGGCAGTCATTACATTTAAACATGCATTTCACAACCAAAATAAGAAGCAAGATTAACAAGACTTGAAAACTTATGCTACAATGGAAATCATAAACCTAAAACAAGGTATTAAGTGCCATATCAAGTCTGCATCTAGTACTATATGTTGAATACCAAAAGAGAAAATGGTTGACTACCATAAATTGAATCCTACATCAACGAGAAAGATATGAAGGTAAACAACGTCAATTTCTTGAATGTAAATGAAAGGAACTAAACTAACTGTATAGAAGTAACCTATAACAATAAGGAATAAATTGCAATATGATTTAAACAATAAAAATTTAGCATTAAATAACAAAACTAGTTATATGGAATGACAATAATCAACACTATACTCAATACTATGATCGACATAATATCAAACATAACTTGTTGATTTGTTACATATTAAAATCGATCCTACTTCAATAGTCACTACTATGAATCCTGTCCCTTGTTATATTCTCTATGTTATACATTTGCCAAATTATTGCAGATTCCATAAAATGATGCTTTCCAATCCCAATTTTGTAACTCAAGATACCCATAGACTTCTTACTTGAGTATCAAGAACCAATTCATAAGCGTTTAGGGGCCATGTACAATGGGAAAAATGAGAGTATTTAAGGTTATGTTATTCCTATATTATGTAAAACATTCTTATCCATCATATCTCAGTTGCATATGTTTCCATTTGTTACCAACTCTCGAAGACATATTTTAAAAACTAATAATGTTATAACACGATTTTTTGTAGTCATGTTATAGATCATATAAAACTATTACAAATCTACTTGTTCCTATGATTTTATATGAATAATGTTGGTTTTCAACATATTTTGTATGGATTTTTCTCTATCAGTCACTACCATGGGTCCTATACGTTGTTATCTTCTCTATGCTATAGATCAACCAAAGTGATACAAATTATGCTACATGATTACTTTTCAGTTCCACTTTTGTAACTCAAGATCCCCATCATCTTCAACCCCTTCTCATGATTAACGATGGCATATATCGAGATATCTACTCTAAAAATGCATTGTAACTTCCTACCACAAATTGAAACCTCCAAAAATGTGTTCGACGTCATCTCATATCACCTTCATATACCTAGTCATCATAGTAAATTATACTACTATAATTATAATTTCATGCAATGCCTATTATCTCGAAAAAGTCACCCTTCCAAATTTTATTCCAAGCTATGCACGTTTTGCAATTTTTGTTTTCTTGGTTAATAAGAGCTATGAAACCTTCCTTCCTACAATGAGAATTAAAATGAATGACATTAAAAATTTCAACTAAATAAATTTCAAATGTGTGTTGAAATTTTTTCTTTAGCAAAATTTTCTCTTCTCCTAACGTTTCAAAAAAAGGGGTTGTTTTCTCTTGTTGGATACAATTAAAAAGATAAAAACAAAATATATGAATTTATTAATAGACATTAGAGTTATAGGATAATCAGCGTTTAGAATAAAAAAAATAAAAAAACATCATTTATGAGAGTTTTGTTAAATGACATTTTTCTAATTTTCAGAAATAACCTTGGATAAAATTGACGTTCCTTGAGAAATATTAGTAACATCACTAAGAGATGTCAACAATGGAGCTCAATTGATGTTAAATGAGGAAAATCACCTAAGTGACTTCAATTGAAAGCTTAATTAAAAGCATAAAGACTAAATTTCACTTTTTTTTCATTTTATTAAATTTTGACCCAAAAAAAATTAACAAATATTGGTTCAAAATGTCAAATTTTGATTCCATATGTAATAGTATTCACATGTATCATACATGAAGCACTGTATATTATATTATAGGACATCACTTTATTAATTTTCTCAGTGATTTTTTATAGCCTCTATGAGCAATAGATACTCCTTTCAAAAATACCACTTTTTGTCATAAACCACAATTTCTCAATCCCTAATTGTGCCTCCTAAATGATACATAGTGGTAAAAATAATAAAACTATTGGCTTAAATATTTTCAAATGCCTAAGAGCTCAAATATTTTCAAATGCCTAAGAAATACCTTCAACCATGAAATGGAAAATTTTCAAAGGAATCAACCTCCTCCACTTGATGGTGGCAGTTATCTAATCATTTGTGCACTCTATAGTGTAGTGACAAGAATAAATAACACATGTGATTCAATCTCACAAAAATTAAACATTAAATTTTTATTTTACCCTACACTCCATAATTTTGAACACTTCATTAATGTGATCATATATCCCATGCTCTCATACAAGTAACCTCTTTCCTCTTGGTAAATCATACGGATTTGATCTTCTCAAAATTTGTCATAGTTGATTAGGATACATCTCATCTCCACACATTAACAAATGACTAGGTAAGGACTTCCTTAGTTGCTCATGATCACCCATATATTTATATCTTCAATACTAATAGAGATACCATATATGCACACCCAATAATCTATTTTAATTTTCTAGACGACATGTTTATTTTCCATGATTTCTAAATTTTTGTAGATATTCAATTGGAACAATTCCTCACAATAGATCTTACAATATTATGAAATGTTTTATTATGTGATATATTAACTTAGATATTAGATTTGTTGCTACTATCTTAGTGATAAAATTTATATAAATAACTAAAATAAAAATAAAATAACAAGAGATTTAACACACCATCCACACAAATAAATATAATATGTGACCTAGGAAACTTGATATGGGAGAAAACCTATCTAGAAGGTGAGGTTTATGCTCTGGTCACATTTTCGTAATTATTAAATACAAGCATAAGGAAATGGTAATTCAATATGGAGTTTCCATTGAAATTATGATCTAAAAGGATACTACAAAATCTTCTACCTCCTCTAATATTCTATAATATCCCACTCCTAGATTCTACTCAATGTAGAAAATCCACATAGATTCAACTTGTTAGAGTCCTGTAATCTACAGTATCACAAGGTGATTGTATACTTTCTCTTTGCAAATGTTTCATATTTTACATAAATGTCAATATTCAAAATTCTTTTCCAAAGAAAGATGAAGAGAAACAAAATAAGAAGAAAGAGGGTATTTAAAAATGAAACGATGCAAAGTTCATACTATAGGTAAGCAACCTAAAAATTGCTTGATTGTTTTCCTACAATCAAACCGAAAAGATCAAAGTTTGCTCTAAAGGTCTGAAAAGGGATGGTTTTTTTCAAGTTTGGGACTTTATGGTATGTTTTTATCCTAAGTCCCTAACCATATTTCATATCCTTTTACCCTGCCCCTTTGTTATTCCTCTTATCCTAAGTTTCATTTTTCCCCCTCAACTCTCATGTCCCAACCCATCTGTGTTAACCATCCATGTTCCCCTAACTCCACATCCAACGGTTTTATATGCTTTTTGCACCTTCATTAGCCTTAGAACTTTAACCATGAATGGGGGTCTGAGATGGGTAGTTTCAAGTCCAACCCCACTCCCACGCGTCAATTCACAGTTATTTCACACCCTCGTTTCACAATACTGCCTACCAACTTAGGACCCCTCCGAAAACCAACCTTGGGTTTTAAGTTCATGATATAACCTTCCAAAGGCGATATGCGATGAAGTAGGACCCATTCACACATTCACCCGCCACACCTCCTTTCCATTTCAATACCCTTAAAAATTCATTAAACCTTACCTTTTTTCCGCCTTTCCGCTTTAGCTTTCCCCTTTATCTTTTCATCGCTGTATCATTGTTTTTCACTTACCTCCAATTTTGATTTTCCTGATTGCGATTAAAGTGGGAAATTCCTCCCTAACACATCACCTTCTCCTAAATATCCATCGCACATTGCATAAAATACCACTTCGCAAATCACATATTATAACTTTTCACATTGCAGCAAAACCTTAACACCTGCTATCGCTGATTTGCGATATATCGCATCATGCATTTTTTAACTTACCATTTGAAGCACCTGCAATGTATTTTGTTTGAATTGCGATGCAGTTGGCCCCACCACAGCAGCTTCGCCCCCTACTCCAGGCCGCTTGCAATACATATCATGTAACATGAAACCTCATACACTTACCGCAGAAACCATTCGCTATTTTATAAAATCTACTGACTTCAGTGGGCTCCATCTGTATCATGCCACATCATCATCCTCTACTAGCACAAATCGCACTTCGCTGATTTTAGTGGTTACCATATTTCCTAAACGCCAAATTCGGCAATGTGCAATAAAACATAATAATTGTGATTTGCGATGCGGGTGGGTCCCAATCTCGTACTGCACTTTGCAAGTTTTAGTCTTTAACCCCCACTTATTATAACAAAAACCTAAGATCTGTGATTGCAATGTGGTCGGTCCCTCTTTCCCCTGCCACGTCACTTACCTTCTCCCCACACTTTGCACTTCGCATCTTTTAGTGTTTACCTCCTCCGCTTACAGCTAAACCTTAAGATTTTCGATTGCGATGCGATCGTTCTCACCTTCCCTCCACATCACCTCCTACTTCACATTGGATCGTCGATTACATTCTTCATAACTTAAACTATAAATATTGTGAAGTGCGCAGATGCAATGCGGCTTCAAAACTAAAATATAAACACTTTCATGTCCGAGTATATTAGTTTTTACATTGTTTTGTTTGAAAAAGGGTTAAAACATGGAAATAAGGATTTGGGTAGCAAATAAACACTAGAGGTCGAGTCAGGAAACAAAGGGCATTCATGCATAATTTTTATGTTATAATGGAAAAAATGAAAAAGGCATCAAAATCATCGACACGGTCACTAATCGAGGAAAGGTAGCTAGCGTTTCACCAGAATTAATTATCCAACATTGGTCTACTGAAGAGAAGAGCTAGATTTCAGAGACACCATTGGTTGCCTCTTCGTGACCATCACAACCACCTCCAAGCTTATTGTTTGATCTTCCGAAGAGCCATCAAAGCGTTTGGATCCACGAAGAGTTGCACTGAACTAATTCCAGAGGTGATGTTGTTGTCAATGATGTCTGATCAAGCCTTGCATGGCCACACTTGTCCATTTTCCGCTAAATTGTAATTAATGAAAGATTGTCGAGTAAGGTATGGAAACAAACTTAGTCTTTAGATAAATACTGCATGCCTTAGTAGTATCAAGGGTTGGAAGGTTGGATATTGTTAGCCCCTGCATTGTAAGAACTACTGTATTGGAGCACTGTAATTTTGGAGTTGGACATCAATAATCAAATACCATTTTCAGGATTATTGAGCTATGTTAAAACGGTGATGTGTTACTTCTCAATTTTAAATATTTTTGTTGTTTTCCCTCCTGTGAATTTGTTCATCTAATTGTAACTCAGAAATTTTAGATTAAAATTTGTTGTCGGAGCACCTTAATTATGTTTGCATTTACAATTTTAACGTTTTATGCTGAAGTCTGATTAAATAATTCTTAACTTCTCTTTAGTCACTACTGAACCTTGCTATTTATTTCACCTCATAATTAATATAGCTCTAAATATCCATTTAGCACAGTTAGCTTGTCATGTGATGCTCTTGAACGTTGATGTGCCATTACAACCTTTTGACTCCATAGCCCAATGGATTAGTCCTTACATCTATATCTGTCCAACCACACAATCAATCAAAACAAACAACCCTCATAATTTATATAACTAACCTAATATCAGTAGTTAGAATTATCAAGCTAAATAATAAAAATAAAGAGATCCCTCTTTGAGTCTAAGAAAGCTAGGTCCTAGACTCCAAAGTGGTTTGATGTTTTCCTCTGTCAATTTTTCTTGCCAATCTTACAAATTACGAAGGGCTAACACAACTAATCCTGTAATATACTAAAATAAAATACTAAATCTATTCTACAAATTTCATAAACCAATTATGATAGAAAAATCACACGAAAAAGGAAGAGAAATAATTTCAATCACACAACACAAATATTTATCTCGGGAAAGCCTTAGCTAAAAAATCCCACTATTTTTATATTTCATTCAGTCAATAACATGAAACAATACATTGTTATTGCCCTTCTTGAGAAACCTATGCATTATTTCTGACTATCTCACTCTGATATGAGCAGGTTTGGTCCAATACTTAACCAATTCCTTGCCCCTGTCTGACCATACTGGCTTACGCATTCTTGAGGGAATTGAACCCCTATTAAATATGAAAATCCCAGTAATTTATTGCACAATATATCCAAGGCATCCTGATGACCTCATGCATGACTTGTACAATTTTCTAATTATACAATCGATAGTCTACTTCCCTTTAACTTCAATATCAACTAGGTCACTCTTAGAATTGACATGCAAAAAATATTTATAGCGAATTATCAGTATCTGATTAATCACTGCATGGGAATTAAATCATATTTAATTCACTTGACCTCTCACTAGTTCCTGCACCGGTTAGAACTAGTTAAATTAATTTTAACTCAAATAATTAACATAATTAATTACAACTCAAAATAAATTTTAACTACCCCCCCTAAAATTAGAGAACACTCTGCATGCCTCCCACCAAACTCTCAACTCGAATTAACTGAACTAGCTAAGTCTGACTTAGTTAACTCATAGAAGTTGTCATGTGATGTGGAATTAAAATTTCCTTATAATTTAATTAAGGGAAAATTAAATTAAAATCCCTTTTGATGCCATTTTCAAAGGAATTCAACTCTATCATGATCTTGTACCTTTGGATTGTTCTGCATGCAACACTTCTCTCTAGTGTTGTTGCTACTACAACTTTTGAAACTAAAAAGCATCCAACCTGAATCAATATGATGCATCCATCGCCAGAGTCTCTGATTGCTACTAGCTATTGGCTTGTCAACTGAAAACTATGTGTTGTTTCTGACTCTGCACTGTTGCCAAATATTCCTGTGCTCCCAGTATCTGATTGTTGCTAATATTTTCATCTGTCACTCTGACATCTAACTGCATCAACCACCACTAATCAATCCTGCTATTTTGTATTGTGGGCTACCGTAGAAAGGTAATGATTCATGAGACAAAACATCTCAATGGAACCTGTTAGTGTTAGAATATGCATTCTTCCATCAGTGATCAAAATCACTCTTTTCATTCTCATTTTAGGTGTCCCACTCTGAAATTTTTATTTCATTCCATTAAGTCATGCTAAATATCGTTTCACTGATGGTAGTCCTAGTCATAAAATTTCACTCTCCCTCAGAAAATCTCATTTTTTGGCCCACCTTCATGTCTTGCTGAGCATAAATCACTTTTGAAAATCTCATTTCATTATGTCTTATCTTAGTCAAATTCAATCATGGAAGTCAGGTCATTCAAGGTCCCATTAGGTCATTAGGTTTCATTTTTCAAGGTCCAAAAATGCACCATTTCATCTTAAAAAATTCAGCCAAATGTGTGAGAGTGACTCAATAAACATATCATTTTCATCTACAGAAGATTATCAGCATGAAAATATGATATTTTTAAATTTGTAATTTTGATTTTTATGATTTTCATATCAAAATGTCATTTGGATATGAAAACAGAGATGTAATTTATTTTTAATTTTTTATGTAATTTTATGCTTTATATACGTAATAATTTCAATCAGTAGCTGCCAAATCAAAACACACATGCCAAAACGAAAGAGAAAAGTGTCAAACTCTAGTAAGTCCATCCTGCAACAGAGAAAAATCAAATGAAAGGGTAATCAACAAATGTTTCAAAAAAGTGAAAAAAAAAGACATTAGAAAAGTGGGTTTTCAAATTCAAGTTCAAATTTAATTTTATATTTATGACTAAAAGAAATCAAATCGAATTCATTTTCCTCTTATAAAGATCAAGCCAACACTCCAAGAGCCAAAAAATTCGAAATTCTAAGCGAAATTGGCAAAGGAGCAGAAATTGAGGGCGCAAATCAGTTCAGGAGGGCGCAAATCAATTTAGGAGGGAAAAAATCAGTTTAGGAGGGTGAAAATGTGTTGTGGAGGGAAAAAATGTGTAGAAATGGTGCAAATGTGATGAACAGGGTGAAAATCATTTGCTGAGGGTGCAAATGTGATGAACAGGGTGCAAATGACCAGCAAGCTTAGAAAAGCATCCAAGTGATCATAATTTCCTTCCAAAGCTCCTCCACTCAGTCATTCACCTCTAGCAATATAGTAAGAGGATTTTTCCATAAAAATAACCTTATTTAGTTATATGTATTGAAGTTTGATGTTGAAGTTGAAGTTGTAATTTGGTGTCTTCTTGAAGTGAAACCCTAGTCTTTCTCCCTTGCACTCATAATTCCAAAATTCCACTTCCCTTACACTCAATACCATCCTTAAACTGTTAAAATTAATTCCCTAAACCCTGTTATCATAAAACCTATCCCTAAGTTACTAATTCCTAAAACCTTAAGCCCTAGGTTCTATTTTAGACTTAGGCTCCTAAATCCCAATTCCCATCACTCTTTCATTCCTATTTCCTTCCCCATTCCTCATATCCCTAAACATTACTCCTTATACCCTCCCCATATCACATATCCCTATCAAATATCTCCATCATTTTTCCTTTCTCATATCCCTTTCCCATTTTCCCTTCCCTAATCCCTAGGGTTTTAACAAAAACACCATGGCAACAGAAGAGGAAAACATATCTTTCACTGAAGCAAAGGAAACAGAGATAAGGAGGTGACATAGAGGAGGAAGAGTGCTCAGAATTGAGCCTACTAAAACCAAAGAACTCTTAGCTTCTCCATCGACTATCACATGCTTCAAACATGTTGGCTACTATGGTTTTTGTGAGAAAATTCAGAGGGTTAAACACCACCCCATACTAACTAGACTATTCATATCATGACTCCATGAAAATCAAGTTAAATTAGTTGGGGTCATTTTTACCTTATCTACTGTTGTCATTTCAGATGCTACAGGGATCCCAAATGTTGGGGAGAAATGGTTCAAGAAAGGTAGGTTGAAGAAACAATATTTTGACTTCTTCCTCAAACCAAGACACCAAAAAAAAATGAAGAGGTTCTTCCTTTTTTCACATCTCTTGGACAGATATGCACCTATGATGAATATTTTAATGAGATATTTTTCATGTGAAGGCATATTTTCAAGGCTCTATTCCTATCACATCCGACTCTTGATGCATTTATCTAGGGTAACGATACTTAACATGCCCTATTATATTTTTTGGAGTATAGAAGATGGCATACATTGCCCAGAAGAAGGGATATGAGCAGCAAATTAAAATCTTAATCCATAATTCCCTTATAAAAACCATAGTCCTCCACCATCTCAATGAACTGAACATTGCATGGATCACCTTCATATCCAATGATATCATCATTGAACCATCCATTCAGTATGCACAACATGTCCCTTCATCATCTCAGACCATGACTCACTCATCATCATTATATCAGTCCCCTTCACCTCCTTCATCTCCATCCTGTTAGCCCCCTTATGAGATTCTTGACAAGCAAGCTGGGGGCTAGATTATTGTGGAGCCTTCAAGGAATGCCTTTCCCCTGAAAAATCATCCTCCTTGAAGTCTCTGAGTGCTTTGCCTTGTATAAATCCCATCTGCTGATCCATTTCTAAAGGGCCTGCATTGCCCCTCATACTCCTGCAAAACACCACTTTTTTACCTCCTTTCCCCTTTGACAAAATCCCTCTTTCCCTTTCTTATTTTCCCTATCAGTCCCCTAAACCCCTCCAAATTCCCCTTCAAATTCTTCCCAAAACCTTTGTTTCCCAAATTCCTCCTCCATCTCCCTATTGTTACCCTTGTCTGGCCTTAAAACACTTTGGAAATGGGCCAAAAATCATAAATTTCATTGAAAATGGGTTAAAAACCCACTTCCGACCATATAATAGGCCTCAGCCCTTTTCCCGTTAGTCCCGCGCTCTTTTACCGTCCACAAAACCCATCACTGTGACTGGGCCCTAACACTGAAGGTCGCTTACTGTATTTATTCATCAGGCGCATCCTCGACCATCGATCCTGACAAATCGGATCACCAGCATTTAATCCCCAATGCCCGCGTCTTCCCCGCCTTTTTTCCACACCGGGCCATCACCGTCTATTTTCCCCACCAGATCGATGTTCCGAAACCTTTCCCGCCGGTGGACCCCACCATGCACTATTCAAAAACAGCCAGTTTCTTTTGCACCACCCTCGCGCGCTTGGTGGTTTTCTCCGATCACCCAACGATTCCACTCATCGTGTGCCACCTGTCCCCTATACGACGGTGAAACCCCTTTCTCCCCGCGCATTATCTGTCGACCACGGATGCCTAGCGAAATTGCTGTCAACCATCAGATCTCATATCACTCATCCAACGGCCATCATTTACCAGAGCTACACACGCGATAGTCCATGTCCTGGCCTGTCGTCCGTCGTCCTCCGCCGTTGATCTCCGCCACGATCAACGGTCCAGATTTGTTCGCCCGCCGCTGACTATTCCACTATCTCCTGGTCCCGCCACGTCATCTCCACGTGTGTCCTCCATACATCCTCCCTCTCCATTACGTATAATTGGTTTATCTTCGTGTTCCCTAAGGTTTTTCATTCGAATGTTACTCTGCGTTCTACCAACCACCCACCAGAGCGTCTTTCACCATTTCTTCTGCATTTTGTCCGCCGAGGTCACCGATTACACGACCATTCTCCTCCTCCACATCATTCACCACCTCGTCCATGATTTTCTTCACAATTTGTGTGTTTTTGCAGGGTTACCGGTGGTTAATGGCCACCATGGCGTACAATCTCTGTCACAGTGGCGGAGAAATCGAAAAAGATCATTTACAGTGGCCGAATTTATGAACAGAGACCCGGGAAGGTAAAGGCAGGACTTTCATTAAAAAATCAGGGTTTAATACTCTGTAAAAAACCTTCCTGTGCCATTAAAGCTCGAGCTAACCTGTCAGAAGCAAAAATGGAGCGACAAAGGATTTCAGTACAAAGCAAAGGAGATTAAGGCACGCTAATGAAGATCTTGAGCCTTAAATCAGTGGTTTAGAAGGCAAAGCATCAGATTGAAGACCCCGAGGACCGATTAGAGGTCCTGAGTGCAAGAAAAAGGTAACATCAGGGTTTTTTCTTCAGCAAGTACAGGGCGCCCATATTGCTTTTATTAGGCACAATGCCCCTGAAGGAATTTCCACCCTAACAGCAGTTTGAAACCGCCAGAGCATTTATATGACAGACTTCTTAGTAGTTTATTTTATTATTGCTCAAAAGCACCAGGAGTACTACAGCCAAAGATGTTAAGATCGTATCCGGAGAAGATCACTCTTTCACAAGGGAGGTGACAGAGATTAAATACACAACAGTAAAAAAGAATGCGTTTCGTCCCTGCATTCATTTTTGTGTTTAATATTAAATTAGTGTTCACCTACCCCCCTCAGTCGATCTTCTGTTCATCCTCTTCTATAAAGCATAGAAGGAAATGTTGTTGTTGTTGTTGATGAGATATCAGAGAAACGCAAGAATTTTCCTCTTGAGACAAGTTCTCTATGTAACATTGTAAGATAGGCTGAGATTTGATGTATTCAGACTGAATGTTCAAGCTATGGGCTATGATGTACCTGATTGGTGTTGTTTTTAATATGACAAGCATATTTCTTTGGATCCTGATCTAAAGCAGCTGGTGATGTTTTCATATCTTTGTGTTTGATTTCATTTCATTCCATTTCTACTGGCTCGCATCAGAAGTTTGGCATAAGATTTACCCTTGATAGGTACCTTATGTTGCTGCTCTCCCAACCCTTTATGTTTTTTGCTTACATGTGTATCTAAATATTGATTTCAATTGATTTAACCAGTGTAGTGGATGTTATTGCTTGCTCTATGATGTATGAATTTATGAAATCTATGTTTGGATGTTCTTGTTAGGATTTAGTTGAATGTGTTGAGAACACTGGGAGGTCTAGAACCTTGTCTCTGCCTCTCTATGATCTTTCCATCCCAATTAAACCTTTCTAAGATCCCTTGTCCTACCTTTGGTTTTGTCCAAGTAGGCCTGGAGCTAAATGACCTCTGGCCTGATCTATAGACAGAGCTGGTCGGTTCTCCTTTATCCATTTTCAGTCCTTAATGTTCCATCTCACCAATCATCTTGCAAGATCCAAACGCTCTAGATGACTAGCCCAACTGAAAGCTTGCACATTGAACACAAGTAAATCCTTTCTTGACTCCATAGCCCAATGGCCTTGACGTTCTCTGAGTCATCTACCTTTTCCTAGTTTTCCTCTTTGCTCATCCTTGTCTTATATTGGACCTTCATTTCCTGATTCCCAACAACCAAACACAAACAATCAAACAAACAAACCACGTGCCTATAACTAGCCTAAAATCTTAACACTTGAGCTTCAAAGACATAAAACCTTTGACCATCATAGAGAGATCCCTCTCCAGACCTAGGAGGGCTAGATCCTAAGGTCTGAAAGTGGTTCTATGTTGTCTCATATTTTGGTCTAGTCAACCTGGCGAAAACATGGGAACCCCAACACATCTCATCATGATTTTGGGTCACCTAGCAGGATAGATGAGATTTAGCCTAAGTGGGCTAGTATGGTTGAGGTTGATCCATTGCCAAAAACCTGCTAGAGAGGCTATAGGCATGTGTTTTTTTCACTTGGAGTGAAAGGGGCCATGCCTTCTTTATCAACACATCAGGTGGATAAAGGTAAAGAGAAGGGCATTTAACTAGTCATTCATGATAATGAAGACAATCATGAAACATAGCATGAATTTCAATTGGTTGACCTAAATGAGGATGAAAATGATAAAATTACAAATGCATCTATCAAAGGTAAGGATGCTAATATTACTGAGCTTCAGACTAATCTTGACAGGGCTAGATATGTTATTCACTTTCTTGAGCAAGAAAATAAGAAGTTGAAGACCAAAAAAGTCATTAATGAGGTGAAGCACTTCACTGCTCAAAGAGAGGCTGAAAAGGCCAAAACCATGCTAGATGAAATAGTGGAGAAGTATGGTTTTCTTGATGAGGAAGAAGAACAAGTCCCAAGGTAAAGACCTAGAACTAGAGGGCTAAAAAAATCTCTAGCTTTAGAGAGACAAAGGGAAGCTGAGCTTGTTGACCAGCTAACCCTAAATGAGCAGCTTGCCATAGAAATCAATTCGAACAGGGAACCATGGCTTGATAGAGCCAATGAACACTTGGAGAAACTGCTAGAGAGGGAAAATAAATATAATGACTTTTTAAGGAAGAATTTCAAACTCCATGCCCAAAAAGAGAAATTTGCATTTAGGCCAAGCTCAAAAGAGCCAATGCCAAAATTGAAGAGTTGACCAAGGAGGAGGAGAAAAGGTTGGAAATACTTGTTGAAGCTTCCCTAAAAGCTTAAAAACACCATCATCATCCATTTAAACAATTTTGAGGTTATTTATAACTTTTTGTCAAAATCTGGAAATCTCTGTGTTTTTTTAGGCAATTAATTAGCAGAAAATTGGTTATTTGCGCAGTGCCCTAGGCGCTACGCAAATAATTGGCACACTTTTTAAAAGAATAAAGGCACCATTGGATTCCTAATGGCTCATACATCTTATAAAACCATGTTTCCAGCCTTGGTTTTCATTTTGGATGGGTGAAAATCTCAAAAAACCATAAAAAAATCACCTTTATGCCCCCTTTTTTACCTTGGCGCTACGCAAATACTAGTCTTGGGAGATTGACTTTTTGAGGGGGGGAAATGGCCTCCATTTCAGAACTTGAGGCAAATTTAGAAAGAGGATAGACATGGCTTTCCAAAAATCCATCTTGGGCCTGATTTTGACATCAGGAAGGCCTCCACAAGTGGCCCCAAACACCGAGGGTGAAAATGACATTAGGATGGCGCAAATGTCAATTTGTTGTTTTTTTTCAAAAATTCTATCAATTTTTTACTTGTATTCAGAAAATCATATTTCTATTCATGTAATTAATCATGGTAAAATGTAATTATGTTTGATATTGCTTACCTAGGGTAGATTCATTGAGTAAAATTAATTAATGAGTCATGATGAATCAGTTGAATGCAATGAGGAGTGAGTCACTTGGACCATCCTACACTTCAGTTTTCAGTTCAGCAATTAGTGGATCTCTTCCTCACCTCATGGATTTTACCCTTGAGGATGAGTGAATATTTTTTTGATGTCTATTTATCCCCTTTATTCACTCTAATAAAGGGTTGGAATCAATTTGTATGTTTTCTAGTTGATCAAGGAAATTTTGTATTCAGTTTGGCCAGCTAATAAAGAGGAGTTGCCGCTACTTTTTGGGATAGTTGTGGTATTGATGTCTATCATTGTATTTTCTTCAGTATCATATGTTTTAATGTATAATATCCATTCTCACTTCATTTCTATGTTATGATCTCTTACAAGTTAGATAATCAGAATACATGTTTGCACATGCTCTGTTTTGGGTAATTGATCACATTTTGTCCACTTTCATTTGTCTGAGAAAAATACATATCATATTATTTTCTTAGCTTTCTTTCAGCTTCAAAACCATTCCATAAAAATCCTTTTCAAGTGATAATAATTGTACCTACCTTTTCCCATTGATCCCTGCAACCCTAACAACTCATTTTCCTTGACCTAGCTTTCCTTGACTTAATTCCTTTATCTAGTGATTCACCAACAAACCAAATCAAAACAACCCCCCGCACTCAATATCTAGCCTAAAAACCCTAATTTATCTAGCCCTCCTAGCTGTGACCCTTTTATAGAGAGCCCTCTCTGACTTGATAGGGCTAGCTATCAAGTCAAAAGCTTGGTCTATGGTTACCTCTGTTGGGATTCCTTCTTCAGCCTTGGAATCTGGCAGAGTGATAACATATTGGAACTGTTGTCGGGGAATGAAAAGACAAAATTTTCCCTGGGTGTATGACAAATATCCATTGAAAATTTATCCCTTGGATGATGGGATCGAGTTTCATAAGGCTAATTTCATAATTATAGTTCCTCAAAAATAGATCTGGCTTCTCGAAAAAGGTATACCAAGTCTACTACTGATCCAGATCCATTTTCTCCCATCGAAGATCCTGAAAGAATCCTAAGGAGGCAAAGATATCATCCAGTTTCAATTTCTTCATAATCTCCTCCTCAAAATTTGGTAAGATCTTTCTCATTACCTTCTGATTTGGTAGCCATACAAAATTTAGTATTTGATACCAAATTTGAGTTATCACTATTTAGAACCAAATCTGAGACTGATTTTAATATAGTAGTCCTTGAACCTTGGATATTAGAGTCAAATACATCACTATTTGAAGTTGTAAACGAGACTAATGTTAAAATATGGAGACAATATTATAATCTAGAAAATTTAGCCAATACCCTAAGTTACACTATCGAAAAGGCCTTTATTTAATACCAACAATAAACCCTTCATATCCCCGAAGTTTCCCAAACATTTAATATTTCATCATCCATCCCATCATCATCTCAACTTCCCCCTCAAGGACCTCCTCAGACTAATCCATCCCTATTTCCACCCCCTCCACCACATTTAGCAGGAATTATGGCTCGTTTTGGACCTTTACTTCTCCCTGGTAATCTTTCTGATCTACCTCAACCATATGGCCAAAGGCTTCCCATTTTCAATGAAAACTTTGAAATCACTACCTGTCAACACATGGCCAAAATCACAACCTTGATAAATATTTAGGAGTTAGATGCAGATGATGCCAAGATGCGAATCAACACACAAAGTTTTTCCGGTGAAGTTAAAGTTTGGCTTCGTGCCCTAGAAGTTAATTCTATTAGGAATCCTGCTGAGTTAACGAATTCTTTCTTAGCCAGGTGGGATGAGAATAAAAACCCTTTACAAATCCTTGCTGAATATGATTCCTTGAAACTTAATCCTAATGAATTAGTGCCTGATTACAATTCCCGATACCTCAGAATCTATAATTCCATCCCAAATGAAATGAAACCACCTCTTGGTTTAGCCCTTCTGTGTTATCTTGATATTTTTGACCCAGAAATGGCCTACTCATTGAGAGAAAGAAATCTCATTACCCTTGAAGAGATGATCAAAAATTCATTGAGTGTTGAAGCTAATCTATTGATTAAAAAGTCCAAACTTAAAACTGAATGCAAAGTGACTATCAAAGAGGAACCTTCCACTTCATCTGATGCTAAATTTGATGCTTTACTTAAAACCATGGAGAGAATGGTTGATAAAATGTCTATTTCAGATAGAAAAACAAAGCCACAAATCAAAAATCCAAATTTTCAAGGCCAACATCAGCAACCTCAGTTCCGGATAAAGTAGAGAGAGCAAAGAGCTCCTGAAACACAACAACAACATCAAATCAGAATACCACTTCAACATAGCTATGCTCATAGTGATGAAGAGGAAGAACCAACAGTAGAGGAGAACATTCTTTTCGCAGCTGATGGTCAGCCCATTTTTCTCATCGAGGATGAAGAATATGTGGAAAAAACAAGTTCACCTAATGATAAAAATTTCATAATGGCGAATGATCATGAGTTAGAAGTAGAATATGATTACTATCAAACAAGATACCTAAATGCATTGATTTCCCAGAAAAGGTAGTATACCTTAATAGGTCATGATATTCCAATAAATCGACCTCCGAAGAAGACAGTTCAGTAGAAAGAAGCACCGCCAAAAAAAGTTCATAATAAGGGTAAAGAGATTGTAGCTCCGAATCAGAATAGAATCAATCAACATTCTACAAGTGCACCTATCAAAGAAAGAGATATTAAGAGGAAATAATTTGCACCGAAATATCATGTTGAGAAGAGGGATGTTATCATAAAATAGGTAGATAAAACTATACCTTTTAATTTAGAGTTAGAAATTTCTAAATTAAATGCCTATTCCTCTTTCTGAATTGGTCAAAATTGATAAATACAAATACCATGTATTCAAAACCTTGAAATTTGACCCTTTATCCAACATGGTTAATGTAGAACATGATCATCCCGAGTTAATATTTGGTCCTGCCATCGATGGTCAGTCTAAAGATAGTGAGGTCCCACCATTTTAATTGATTCTTAAAGTTCATCAATTCATTCTTCATAACACTATGTTAGATTTCAAGGCCTTCCACAACCTCATGCCTAAATCTATCATGGAGAATCTTGGCCTTGACATAACCTTCCCATATCATGATTTATATTCTTTCGATTCTGGTCGTGTCCGTTGCTTGGGTCTAATCAAAGATCTAGTTGTCTCCCTAGAGCAGATCCCAGCCAAAAATGTCCTTATGGACGTGGTAGTTTTTGATATTCCACCATGTTTCGGTATGATGTTGTCAAGATCCTGGGGGGCTAAATTGAGAGGTACACTACAGTTGAACTTTTCCTATGCTACTATTCCTGTCTTTGGTCAAATTAGAAAACTATACTGTGAGACTAAAATGAAATACATGATCAAAAACAAGGAAAGGCCTAATAATCATCCTATCAACGTTATACATACAGACTTAGAGTCCTTCATATTGTACAATGATTCTATATTTTATGATGTAGATTGTCAATTAGTAGAAATAGAGGATGTTCCTAAAGTTTCATATTGCATTAGAACAGTGTTAGAAAAAAAGAAATAAAATTTGCCTATTATATCTGAACAATCATTAGAGAAGGCAGATGAAATTTTAGAACAACATAAAGAATCAGATTGGAAAATTGTGTCAAATTAGAATCAAGAGTTTCAGCACGTTGAAGAGGAAGGTGGTCTTTCGAGCATGGAATTTGATGGTTCCATTGGAAAATATGGGGTTGGCATTGGTTTATGGATCTGCCGCCCATTTCAATAGAAAAATAAGGTCCCAAATAATGTGAGGTTGTGTTCCTAAAAACTAGCATTCGATTGAATGAATAATGAGGCTAGATATGAAGCACTCATTACTAGTTTAAAAATTCTTAAAAATTGGGAGCTAGAAGAATTTTAGTCTGCGGTGATTCAGAGTGGGTTATCTAAAAAATCAAAGGTGAGTATCAAGTTAATCACCCAAGGATGAGGCAATATAGGAATGCAGCACTTGAAATTTTAAGAATGTTTTCAGAATATACACTTAAAGTAGTGCCGAGATTGCAAAACTTTATGGTTGATTCATTAGCCACTTCTTTAGTCAATTTAGTGTCCTAAATTGCTTTCATTAATTATCAAACCAGGGCTAGTAAGCTGATGAAGTGTGGTACACCATATGTGCTTAAGCAACCTATTTATTACTTCGTCATGTTGTGTTTTGTGTTGTTTTTAAGGGGGTTTTTGTTCTTCGAAATCTAAGGATGGTTAATATAGAATTATGAAAAGACTTAAGTGAATATAAATTAATTTTAGAAGGAAGAAAAGGAAGTATACTAAAACTATTCTAATTTTCATAAAAGCAAAAAAAAAGCTAAGGGCTAGTTAAGACCTATTTGATAATCAAAACACCTATCTATTTTGTTTGTTAATTATAATCCATGGATATATTTCTAAAAGGTACTTAAGATTGAGAATTACAATGCCTATCTTTAAATGAAAGCAGAAAATAAATCAACTATTGTACCTTCAGTTATCTCATCATTCAATTGTTAGGCATGACCCTATTGAAATGGAGTTTAGTAACAGTTTGTATTTTAGTCTGCTAAGGTCCTAGAACAGAAAACATGAAATTAAAATGAAAATATCTAAGACTTGTTTAGCTACTCCAATTATTCAATTTGTAAAGAGTGACATTCTTGAGGTAATTTTTGAGTAAGCTAATTACATCTATTGAACTAGAGAACAAGGAAAACTCTGTAAATGAATAACTCATAAATTGTATTACACTTAATCATTCAACCATACCTTCTTATTATGTTCAGATCGATTCCTTTTACAGTGGTTTTTAGGAAGATTTTTGTTTGAAATTAAGTGAGGGTCTTGACAGTAAAAGCATGTAAGATATAGCTAAAATAAACTAAATCTATAATTTAATTGTCAAGCACACCCAAATGTGAAGTGTTTAACCTCTTGAGATGCCTTCAGAGAAATCAAGTATGCTTTAGTCCTTGGCAAGCAAATGACAAAAAGCAAGATAAATTCAACTACATATGTGAGAATTTTAACCATTTAATGTAGAATTGAGCATAATGAAAATGGTTTTCATAAATGTAATATTCCTACTTAGCCTAAGCTAAGAGGAATATTCAATTTTTTTTACTTTCTGTTGCATGAATAAATGAATAAAGGAGGACATGTAAAACTCCTAAAAATACTGAATAAATAAATGACCATGTGAACACAGATAAATCAGGGCCATGTAAATAAATCACTTGCAAGTGTGAAAGGGGTTTGAGCTGGGAGAATGGGTCAACCTTGACCAAATCTACAACGTTGTCTAGGTTCAATGTATCTCCTAAAGGGACAACGCAGTTCCAAAAGGATGCCCCTCATGTGAAAGGAGCTAACTCATAAATGTGGTTTAGGGTTTGCAAAGGCTTTCATCTTATAAAAGGAAGGGGAAGGCAACAAGAGAAGATTGTTGATTGATTATATTTCTGAGTATCTTGTCTGCTTAGACAAATACTATTCTCTGTTGCTTAGTAGAGAATTGTGTTGCTTAGCACTTGAAGTTCCTATGCAGGGATTTTACCTTTTCCTTTGAGGATTCTTGGAGGAGTATTTGCTGATTTGATCCACTATCAGGCTTAAGTCCAAGCTCTACTTCCAATTTCAGCAAAGATCCAGTGAGGGTTTTTCTGCTTTTGCAAGCTGCAGCAAGTGGGATTCTAGATCTATAGAGATCTAGCTTGTTTTGGGAGCCTCTTCTCATGGAGTGTGTCTTTTAACCTCCTGGAAGAGTGCCTCTCATGTTTGCACTTCAGATCTATAACTTGGCAGTGGACCATCAATTTCATTTGAGCTACAACATTGTTTCCATAGAGGTACTGTGTTATTTTGATATGAGATTCTTGATGGTGGTTTGATCACAGTTTTGATGAGAGATCTCTGGTGCTGGGCTTTGCCTTCCACTTTGGTGATCCATGTATTAGCTTGCTAATCCATGTTCTATTTAGATCTGATCTATTGTAATGTAATATTATATTCAGAAATTACTGCATCATTCTACAGATCTGCAACTTGAAACTCAGATCTACTCTTGTTTATGCATGATTTGGTCAAACCCTTAAGGGGATCTTGTAAATAAAACTATCTAGTTTCCAGATCTGAAATAGATTTTATGTTTTGTCCACAGATCTATCCTAGATCTGAGTTGTAATATGCAGCTGCTACAACTCCTTTAAATAACACTGTTGAGGCATTTCTACAAATATACATGTGTTGTAGCTCTCTTTTCTGAGGATTTCTTTCTCTATTGCCTCATGTATTCTATTGTATATTGAAAGTGTCTCATTATAATTCTGATTTGCTTATGTAAATACATAAGATAATATTATTTGATGCCCTCATACTCAGACTATCCAAGACTATGTTATTTCTAAAGCAATTTGTTGTGCATAGCTGCAGCCCCTCTTGTAGGGTGTTTTTCAGCTAGACTAAGTGGTGGGAGATCTGTTTACCACACCTAGTTTGATTTTTTTGCTCCCCTTTTGGATCTAGACTCCAGATCTACTGATATAAGGGATCCAAGGGTTGTAAACTCATTTTTGTACATGAATTTCCCAGGAGTGCATTAGTTCAGTAGGTTTTCTGTGCCATTCTAGATCTGGGATATTACAGTGGTATCAGAGCTCCTTTCTTGGCACAGCCTGCGCTTTCCTTGGAGCACCACCCATGTTGCATTCAGAAGAATATGATCCTCTTACTGAGAGGGAGAATAGGTATCAGAAAAAAAATCACAAGAAGTTTTATTACACTACTGATGATCCTGACAAGGGTCAAGACAAGGGTAAAGCCCCTGAAGCTGTAAATGATAAAGAAGCAGAAGAGTTTGCAAGAAATATTTTGGTGGCCATGCAAGATCTTGCTAAGGAGATCAAAGAGATGAATATGGATAGAGTGAGAGAATATCCTGGGAGATTTAATCTGGGAGAAATCTCTGACATGTGTCATCATGGGATTGGTCAACCAGTGGATCTACCACAAGCTCCACAAGCTACACAATGATCCACTATGCCTACTTTCTTGTATATGGAGAATGAAGGACCATAAGAGAAAGCTTCCCTTGAAGATTAATTTGTGGATATGACTCTCAGAGTCAGAGATTGAAGGACCACTTGAGTTTCCAATATTTTTTCACCTTAAGAACAGAAGAAAACCAAGGCAGCAGTATAAAGATGGTGGGTTCTTTCATCATCAGGATAGACACCACTCTATGGGAAAATTATTTTTGCCCAAATTTTATGGATCATCATCTAGTTCTACCAAGGCATGGGTAGAAAACCTGGATATTTACTTTCAGTTGAATAAGGTCCCTCAGACTGAAGCCATCAAGATTGCAGCACTGCACTTTGAAGGTGAAGCACACAATTGGTGGTTCCATGGGTTGTCTACATTGGGACACATCAATGTGACTACCTATTCTGAGTTTACTAGAAGACTGGTTGAGAGGTTTGAAAAGAAGGATCTTGAAGAACCCTTCATAAGCCTTGCAAAGCTGAAGCAGTCAGGAGATGTAGAGGCTTATATGTCTGAGTTTCTAAGGTTATCAGTCATGGTCCCTGATCTATCTATAGCAAGGACAGTATGCATTTTCATCAATGGCCTGGAGGAACCTTTGCATGGGTTGGTTAAATCTACCAAGCCCATCATTTTTCATGATGCCATTGAGAGGCCTATAGATCTCCAAGATGCCTTGCCAAAAGAAAAGGCAACTTTCCAAAGCAAGGTCCCTCACTTTTCCAAGGGGAAGGAAGGAAAAGTTGCTCCTCCCAAGGAGAGCTCTTTCAAGAAACCTCTTGATATTGATCTCAGGAGGGAATTGAGGAAGAAGAGATTGTGCTTCACTTGCCAAGAGTCATGGGCACCGGGACATAGATGGGTTATTAGAAAAGCACACTACATAAAAGTATTCTCAGATTTTTGGGAGGAAGATGAAGGTGATGAACCTAGGAGGGGTCACAACGCTGATGATGACAAGGAATATCAAACACCATCCAGAGATGGGAAGGGAGCCTTTTCTCTAATGAGTGGGACTCTTGCATCTTTGAGAAGAGTGCCTAAGTAATTGACCCTAAGAGTACAAGGTTCAGTCATGAATCAAAGAGTGTCTGTCCTAATTGACAGTGGGGAAACCCACAACTTTATTGATGCTCATCTTGTGCAAAGGAGAGAAATCCCTACTAAGGCTTTTGAGGGATTTTTTGTTTTGGTTCCAGGAGATAGGACAATGCAATGCATGAAATATGTCCCATCACTCTTTGTCACTATGGGATCCAACACTTTGGTGGATCACTTCTTTGTAGTTGACATACCAGAAACCAACATCATCTTGGGTGTCCAATGGTTGATTACCTTGGGGAAGGTTACCACTGATTGGAAAGCTTTACAAATGGAGTGGGTGGACTTGAAGAGTGGGAAACCACAAATGATTCAAGTCATGCATACTTATCCTTCACCTAGTACTTTCACACAAACAACAAATATGGATTTGCGTAGTGGAAGTAGGAATCTCATAGTTCCTTCTCTCATGTTCATGAGGATGCTACAAGGGACATTCTTATCTCATGGCAAGCCACCTGGAATGCCATCAGATTCAGATCTTGTGGGGAAGGCTCCACAAATTTCTACTCCAAATCTAGATCCAGGAAGGATTGGAGCAATGAGAGACCAAGTTACGATGCTGGGAGGCTTGGGATAGCCCAAGAATGAGGAGGATCTTCTTCCTGCATCACTACCACCCTCTCACTTTTCTGAATCTACACTGTGGGAGGAGAAGAATGGGAGGATCAACCTTTCAAAAAACCATTTTGGCATGTGTAATTTCAAAAAGGAAATTAGCAATAAGACAAGAACTTCCATGGATGTATCAGCAGCGTTGTCATTGTTGAGCAATGTGGATATTTATTGAAAATATCACCTGTTTGTAGAGTATTCCAAAGATCTCCACACAGGTATGATACTAGATGGAATGCATCAAGAAGAGGGCTACTTAGTCCAAGTAGGAGTCATCTATTATCATGGTAAGGTCTTCTTGGATAGAGCTTCTAAGCTTAAGCAGAAGATCTACAAGGAGCATATGAATAATTCTTCCTCAGCCATATGTATTCAATGAAGATAAATACCTTGATCATGAAGAGTTTTGATTGGGAAGGCATGAGAGAGGGCTTTCATCAGCACTTTCAAGAGTGCAATAGCTATGGAGGATTGGGGCAGCCAGTGGACTCTTTGCAAGAGTCATCTCAACCAAATATTCCTTTTCTTGAGAGGAGGGGAATGCTCATGCACAACTCCATGTGTGTGAAGAACTATGATGGTAAAGGATTTGATCATGACAAGCAAGTTGTATTTTCTGATCTATTACATTCCTTTGCCATGTTTTTGCAAGATATGACTCCTAAAGGGAGTGAGAGATCATGTGGATCTCATAGTTTGTTGGGGGGCAATGGAAATTCTGAACTTGGCCACTCCCTTGATGTGCAAAGGGAGATTCCTTTTCATGATGGGTGCTTCCCAAAGGCACCAAACTTATGTAACACCTTTAGCCATGTTAAGGTGACTCATGCAACAAAAGTGTGGTGGGAATGCCACTTGCCACACTTGGATCTGATGAAGACAAGAGATGCACTACGCTTGCATCACATGTGGGATTTTGACCCACCTCCTCAAGTGCAGATTTAAATTTGCATATATGTAGTCTTGCTTCCATATTTGGATGATATAGTTGTATTGTTTATGGGGTTGTATGGATAGAGGATGGGCAGTGTATATGTACCAAATGGTTTGGAACTTCTACCTATACTTCATGATACATGTTTTATATGTAGCATTGCTTCAACCATGTTTATTTTTGTTGAGTTTTTCACTCCTGAAGGGATGGAATATGCACATATTATGTTGGCCTTGGAGGAAAAATTCATGATGAATTGGCTTTTTGAGCACTTGGGTTATGATTAGGACTTGATCCTTGATGATGCCTTCAATGAAGGAGGAGAAGCACTATAGCTCTTACCCTATCAGTTGCTTGAGGACAAGCAACATTTTGGAGGGGAGGACTGTAATATTCCTACTTAGCCTAAGCTAAGAGGAATATTCAATTTTGTTTTACTTTTTGTTGCATGAATAAATGAATAAAGGAGGACATGTAAAACTCCTAAAAGGACTAAATAAGTCAATTCCCATGTGAACACAGATAAATCAGGGCCATGTAAATAAATCACTTGAAGGTGTGAAAGGGGTTTGAGCTGGGAGATTGGGTCAACCTTGACAAAATCTACAGTGTTGTCTAGGTTCAATGTATCTCCTAAAGGGACAATGCAGTTCTAGAAGGAGGCCCCTCATGTGAAAGGAGCTAACTCATCAAGGTGGTTTAGGGTTTGCAAAGTCTTTCATCTTATAAAAGGAAGGGGAAGGCAACAAGAGAAGGTTTTTGATTGATTATATTTTTGAGTATCTTGTCTGCTTAGACAAATACTATTCTCTGCTGTTTAGTAGAGAATTGTGCTGCTTAGCACTTGGAGTTCCTATGCAGGGATTTCACCTCTTCCTTTGAGGATTCTTGGAGGAGTATTTGCTGATTGGACCCACTGTCGGGCTTGAGGCCAAGCTCTACTTCCAATTGCAGTGAAGATCCAGTGATGGTTTGTCTGCTTTTGCAAGCTGCAACAAGTGGGATTCTAGATCTATAGAGATCGAGCTTGTTTTGGGAGCCTCTTCTCATGGAGTGTGTCTTTTAACCTCTTGGAAGAATGCCTCTCCTATTTTTACTTCAGATCTGTAACTTGGTAGTGGGCCATTTATGTCATTTGAGCTACAATGGTGTTTCCATAGAGGGACTATGC
The DNA here is from genome assembly GCA_034641835.2 of Pinus albicaulis. Lineage (NCBI taxonomy): Eukaryota > Viridiplantae > Streptophyta > Pinopsida > Pinales > Pinaceae > Pinus > Pinus albicaulis. The sequence goes on from CM076581.1 coordinate 1,561,238,489, forward strand.
TATTTTTATATGAGATTCTTGATGGTGTTTTGATCATAGTTTTGATGAGAGATCTCTGGTGCTGGGATTTTCCTTCCACTTTGGTGATCCATGGATTAGCTTTCTGATCCATGTTTTGTTTAGATCTGATCTATTATAATGTAATGTTATATTTGGAAATTACTGCAGCATTATACAGATCTACAACTTGAAACTCAGATCTACTCTTGCTTATGCATGATTTGGTCAAACCCCCAAGGGGATCTTGTAAATAAAACTATCTAGTTTCCAGATCTAATGTTTTGTCCACAGATCTTTCCTAGATCTGATTTGTAATATGTAGCTACTACAACTCCTTTAAATAAAGCTGTTGATCCATTTCTGCAGATATACATGTGTTGTAGCTCTCTTTTCTGAGGATTTCTTGCTCTATTACCTCATGTATTTTATTGTATAATGAAAGAGTCTCATTATAATTATGATTTTATATTATACATACATAAGATAATCATATTTGATGCCCTCCTGCTCATACTGTCCAAGATTGCGTTATTTCTAAAGAAGTTTGTTGTGCATAGTTGCACCCCCTCTTGTAGGGTGTTTTTCAACTAGATTAGGTGGTGGGAGATCTGTTTACCACACCTGGTTTGATTTGTTTTTGCTCCCCTTTTGGATCTAGACTCCAAATCTGCTGATATAAGGGATCCATGGGTTGTAAACTCATTTCGGTACATCAATATCCCATGAGTGCGTTATTTCAGCAGGTTTGTTGTGCTATTCCAAATGTGGGATATTAGAATAAACATCTATTAACACAGCAATTGACAACTCTGTTCTAATGGAAATGAAAGATAAGAACAGTAAAGCTAAACAACTATGATTCTTAACACTTCAATCCTTAATTCACTAGTGAAAATAGAGTTTCTATTTTCATGAAACGTTTTGGAAGAGTAAGTATACACAATTGTATTTTAACAGTAAGCTAATTGAAAACTAGAAATGAAGCATAAGCAAAAATTTCTAAACAGAGTAAAGGAAATCTAACTAGAAAACATAATAAAACCCTCCTTCAGGAGCAGGGGCCCTCTGCTACTGAGTTGGTTGACTCCTAGATTATCAAAAGTGCAATCAAGAAAGCATTTGATAGCTGAACTTCTTTATTAAAAAAATTCTGGAGAACAGAGTATTCATTGTAGAAATCTGAACTGTATTGAACTGTCTCTCGGTTCTGTGGAACCACTATTTAAAGAGAAATCACATAACTAATTGCGAGCTAAGTTAGCTATAGGTGTCTAACTTGAATTACAATAAAAATAGGACTATTGGACTCATGATTTTCTTCGAAGAGAAAATTAGGAGTCTATTGTTGTAGGTAACATTCTTTGACTTGTAACTTTGACCATGAGTTTAGGCTCATTTTTATGTCGATCTGGACCATGTGAGTAGGATAGAATCCATGTAGGCAAGATTATAGAAACACCCATGTGGCTTGCTTCCTCAACTAACACCTGGAACGTAGTAAACCATAAGAGTGACTACGGAATGCACAGTTAGCTACAAAACAGGCTGCATTCCGTAGCTAGTTTGCAAAAACTTATCAAAATAGAAAAATCTTGAAAATATAATATGACAATCATTTAAATGTATCCTTGAGATAAAATCTTAGCATTCTTCATTGATTAGGGTTTATGAACTTATGGTAAAGTGGTGGAATGATATGAGAAAAAATGTAAAGGAGAGGGTAATCTTGAGGTTCAACATACCCCAACTGCAAAATCAATGCATGTCCTCATGCAATTTGCCAAAATATGAGTTCTTCTCCCTTACTAGTGCTCAGATACTTCAGCTAGGACATCCAACCTTATTCTTATGTTCCTTTTTGAATTCAATTTCATTCTTGGCCTTTTCATGAGAAGTTTGAATCTGAGTTTTATGATTGTCTATTCAGGCTCTCATTCTTCTTCTTCAATTTCCTATTTTCCTTGTGCAATAGCCCCAACTACAGAGTAGTATTATCATGAATTGCTTTGTATAACTTGTTTTGTTCCTTCAAAATCTCATTTTCCTCTTAATGTGCATGTTGAATATCTCTAATTCATAAATATCTTGCTTAAGAGAGTCAATTAGAGGTTCTTGTGGATTGACAGGTGGTTCTTGGTTCATTGAGGCACTTCTTCTTTCCAATGACTCTACATAATCATATATCTGCTGCTAAACTAGACCTATACTAGGAGATCTTCTACTGGGGCCTTCTTCAAAATGATGAAAATGAGAGTTTTGAGGACTGTACACAGGAGAATTATGAACAGGTGATGGAACTGGGGTTTCCTCTTCTATATTTATGAGCTCTGTCCCTTTGGATGGTGTTTTCTTCATGATGCTTCAAAGTCTAGAGCTCCATTTTAATTTTGGAGGACCTACATTCCCTTCATTTGTAACTTCACTCTCTTTATTTTTATTTCCTCTAGCCTTAATTTGTTTTCTAATCTCTGTCATTTCTTTAGAAATTAATTTCTCATCATTCCTATGTAGTGAAGTTTTAGGTATGTCTTCAACAATTACATCAGTTTTATTTCTTTTACTTCTCCTAACATTTTCTTCTTTGGGTGGTGATTCTGGTTGTTCTTGAAAATGATTTATAACAAGGAAATACTCCCAATTGTCTCCAATGCTCCTTAAGTGAAATTCAATCAATATTTTTACCAAGCCATGATGATGCATAGTGGTCTCTATGGATTGTATTCTCTTTTGTACATTTGAGGCCATTCTTCTTATAATATTGAGCAGAAACAAATGAAGGTTGATTTCACCATTTTCTAGAAAATTAATTAATAAATGGATATGATAAACATACATGGTTCCAAATCTTCCTTCACAAGTTATGAATTTCTGCAAAATCAAAAGAATATTTCTCCATTTTCTTTTCAAAGCAGTACTTGGGATTCCTTTTCTAAAGACTGAGACATCCATACCTGGGTTTTTAAGTATCACCTTCCATGATTCATTATGGAATTATTTGTTCTTGAACCATCTCTCTCCATGCCTTGGAAGTTTTGTAGCTTCAGCCAAGAATGACTCTGTCACTGCAAATTTAATGTCCCCAATCTCTACTTCGGTTCCATCAAAAGACTGGGAAAATGATTTGGTAATTTATTTGTGAAGACCATCAAACTTTTCTATGAACCTCAACCATCCAGCTTGTTGTAGCAGTTATCTAACCTATGGGTATCCTTCCATGTATTTCACCCCTACTGGTTCTGTTCTAACAATCAAGCCCATCCTTCTTCTATGCATAATGGCTTCAATCTTCAAAATTACCCCTCTGTTTTGTGGAAATGAATCGGATGCAGAGTTGATGGAGATGAATTGGTTATGGAAAAAATGGAAACAAATAAGCTACGAATGCAGGGTTTTATGGTGAGTTGTAGGAAATAAGTAAGTGATATGGTCTTGGAGAGACGTAGACAAATAGGTCATGTCATGATCATGACCATTAGTCATCACTCAAGGATATTTAATGATGGACTGTTATGCAACTTTATATGAGGGATATGGTCAAGTTATATCATGATGATGATTTTTAATCAATTCGAATGATAGATTGTCAAGGAACATATGAATGTACACATTATACATATTTCATGTTTTTAACTTTGCTATTAAAATAAATTTATATACCTTACCTCAGAACTTAACCTTATTGTTTGTTGTTGCTTGATGTTGTTCCTTAGGTACTCCTTTTGTAGCATGGTTATCTTCAAAAATATAATCCTTTAGTCCCTTTTCAATCATCATGTCAGAATTGTTGAAGTGGCTACAAAATCAAATTAGCTGCAGAATAGAATCAGCTGCAGAATGTTTTTTGTTTTGTTTTTTAAAGTAGGAAACATGAATGGAATGAGTGAAAAATATGGAATTGAAATGGTATGAATGTGAAAATGAAATGAAAGTGGAATGAAAATTGAGTGTAATGGAATGAAACTGAATTTACAGAATATGAACTGCAAATATGAATGTAGTTTTCACTACTTTATTACAAAAAGGAAAATGGAAAATATAGGGTGTCAAATAATTCTGATTTTCGCCCTATATTTTCTGCATAAGTATGCGAATCATTGATTAGTTTTCATACTTATACACTTTATTTTTTATTTATTTTTTTAATCAAATGTAGGAAAAGTAAAAGCTAAGTTTGTGAAGAAGAAGAATTCTTATTCACTAACTCCATATCAATATTATCTTGAAATTTCTTGACAAACTCTTCTTGTGAAAGTGGTTTATGATATACTTTCAACCGATGACCATTCACAAGGAGAGATACATTTTCTTCATATATTGTTCTGATCTTTACTGCTCCATTATCAAAGACTTTTTCAATCTCATATGGCCAAAGCCAATGAGTATGAAATTTTCCTTGAAAATCCTTGAACTTTGAATCAAACAAGAGTGCCCAATCCCCTTCTTGAAACTTTTTCTCTTTGATATACTTGTCATGCCATTTAGTTCTTTGTTGCTGGACTATACTGGTTCTTTGGACTATATCTTGTCTGATTTCATCTAATTCATTGAGTTGCTCCATTCTATGCTTTTGTGCTTCTGATAAATCAAGTCCCAATTGGATTTCCATCTTGAAGGCCTTGATATGAAACTCTATAGGGAACAGGAATTGCTTCCCATAAACAAGTTCGTAGGGATTATTTCCTATTGTGTTCCTCCATGTAGTTCTGTAGGCCCATAAGGCCTCAAGAAGCCTATCTGCCCAATCTCTTCTATATATATGAACAGTCTTAGTGAGAATACCTTCAATCACCTTATTGGTAGATTCAACTTGACCATTTGCTTGTGGATGGTACGAAGTAAATTTTATGTGCTTGATCGTGTAATATTATACCATCTTTTTCACCATCTTTGATGTAATTTGAGTGCCCTGATCTGTTACAATTTCTTTTGGAACACCAAAATGGGTGAAGATATCCTCAAAAGAAAATTAACTACAGATCCTTAATTAGCAAAAGGTAATGCTTTAGCCTCTACCCATTTAGTGACATAATTAGTACATACCAAAATATACTTCTTTTGTTTAGATGGAGGATTGATAGGTCCAAAAAAATCCAAGGCCCATTTTTCAAAAGGTTCAATGAGTACCTGAGGTTGCAATGGAATTTCATTTGAAGGATCAGATTTCCCTACCCTTTGACAACTGTCACACCTTTTGACATGTTCTTTGGCATCTTTGAAGATGGATAATATCCTAAATGGAGGATTTTATAGGTTGTCCTCTTATCAGAAAAATTTCCACCACAAGGTTCATCATGACATGCCTTAAGAATTTCAGGCATTTCATCTTCTCGAACACATCTTCTAATATTGAGATATGTACCTATATTATACAATTCATTAGTAATCCATGAGTATTTTTCACTTAGTTGAATGATTCTTCTTTTCTCTCCAGAATGCAAATGTGAAGGTAATTTTCCTGTAGCTAAGTAATTGGCAATATCTAAAAACCAAGGGGTCCGAGAAGTTATTGCAAAAAGGTATTCATCAGGGAATTTATCTTCAACTGGATTGTTATCTTTGACATTTTGAATTCTAGACAGGAAATCAACAACTGTGTTTTGTTTTCCAGGCCTGTCTCGAATATTAATGTTGAATTCCTACAGGAGAAATAGCCATCTTATAACTCTGCCATTAGTAATATATTTATTCATTAAATACCTAATTACAGAGTGATCTGTTTGGACAAAGGTTTCATAGCCTGTTATGTAATGTCTGAATTTGTTAATAGCATGAACAACAACTAAGAATTCCTTTTCAGTTATAGTGTAATTCAACTTTGGGGGAGTTAAATTTTTACTTATATAATAGATAGAACAGGGGATCAAATCTTTTTGTCCTAACATAGCTCCTAGAGCTGTGTCTAAAGCATCCGTTGAAATGTGAAAATGTAGTTTCCAGTTAGGCCCTCTTAAGATGGGTGCTTTAGAAACTTTTTCTTTTAAGGTTTCAAATGCTCACTGGCAATCAGGTTTCTAATTAAATTCACAATCTTTGGTGAGTATTTTGAAGAGTGGGGATGCTATTTTGGTGAAATTTTCTAAAAATATTCTATAATAATCTATGAATCCTAGAAAACTTCTAACATTCTTTTGGAAACTTGGAACTGATAACCTGGAGATGACTCAACCTTAGATTTATCAACTTTAATTCCATCTCTTGAAATGTGATGTCCCAAAACAATCCCTTCAGTAAACATCATAAATAAATTTCATGACTTAATGAGAGATTTTCTTCCTTACATCTTTTAAGGACCTTTTCAAATTTTTCTAAAGCCTCTTAAAATGTATTACCATAAACTGTAAAGTCATCCATATATGCTTCTACACAATCATGTATTAGATCAGAAAAAAACCCTAGTACTGCCCTTTGGAATGTTGCAGGTGCATTGCACAATCCAAAAGTAAGTAATCGATAGGCATAAGTTCCTCATGGAAAGGTGAATGTGGTTTTATCCTGATCTTCAAGTGAAACCTGAATTTGATTATAACCATTGAAACCATCCAGGAATGAGAAATACTTCTTACCTGCTACTTTATCTAACACTTGATCTATAGAAGGAAAAGGAAAATGATATTTAATGGTAGCTTTATTCAATTCTTGATAATCAATGCTTACCCTCCATTTACCATTTTTCTTGGGTACAATCACTAAAGGAGAAACCCACTGACGGTATGAAATTGGATAGATGAATTTTACTAAAAACAACTTTCGTAACTCTTCTTTCAAAATTCCCCTAAGATTTGGATTCATCCTTATTTGAGGTTGTCTGATAGGTTTGCAATTTTCCTCAATATAGATGTGATGTATACAAGTCTTACGACTAATTCCTCTCATGTCAGTGTATTCTAATGCATATGCAAATGAATGTTGCTGCAATGTTTTGATTAGCTTCTCTTGTTGTAAATTTTCCAATTTTTTGTTTATGTTCGAGGTTTTCCCTGGAAATATTTCAATTGTAGAGCTACCAAATTCTTCCGTAGAGTAAATAGACATCTGCCTAGATGACAAATATTCAATATTGGATTTCTCTTGAAATTGATCATGTTCATATTCTGGAAATTATTCATAATTTTATTTTGTATTTAAGATTTGGCTATCTTCACTAATGTTTGAAATGGTGAAGAGAGGTTGTATATCTTCTTCATCATCAATAAATTATTTTTCATCTATTTCTGTGATTTTTCTTGCTAGAGGAAACAAAGTAAATTTCTTAGTTGAATTACCATCAGAAATATACATGTGACTAGATCTACAGCTAATGAAAGCATCAATTGTAGCCAACCAAGGTCTTCCTAGAATGAGTGGATGTCCTCCTAGATTGTTCTTAGGGGTTAGAATCATAAAATCAAGAGGATACTCCCAAGAATATAAAGACACTGAAAGATATTCTAACACACCATCTGGTTTGATTGTAGATATATCTGCTAATTGCAGTAATGTAGGTGTATAGAGAAGATTAGGAGGCTTGAGTTGTTCCATGTTCTGTTTGCTCATAATGTTTATTGTTGCTCCTAAATCAATCAATGTATTTGGAATTTAAATTCCATTGATATGTGTTTTGAAAACTGGACTTCCGGGATCTAAATATTTTTGAATTGAAAATTTTCCCATCATTATGTATGTTAATTTTCCTACATGTTGTATTCTTTTTATTTCTTTTATTTTTCTTCCTGGTTTCTTCATACTAAACTCCTTTATTGTTTTAGCTAAAATTGAAATTTCCTTGATGGATTGTAACAAAGGAATTTTGATGCAAATATTTCTCAATTCATCTAAGAAATCATAATTAGGCAACATAATATGTTTTTCTACTCCTCTATCAATTTGTAATCTTTCAGGAAAAGGAGGTGTAGAAGTAGATACTGAAGGTTGATCTATGACATGAGTTGAATTTATTTGTTGTTTTTTATTTTTATCTTCAGAATTTTGGTTTTGAAGAGCTACTTCTTCTTCAAAACTTTTAATGTTTTGTAGAGAATCTTCCTCAAAATTGTCTTGTTCTTGAATGATTACAGAAGGCTTCATATTTTCTAATATCTTACCAGATCTTAGTTGGACATCATTAAGATCTAGAGGAGTAATCATATAGGTTGGAAATTGTTGTCCTTATATCATATAGATATTCTAAGGATTTTTATTGTTGGGTTTTGGTAATGGTTGGGCAGGTAACTGATTTGGTCTCTGAGGGAATGGTAGTGAGAGTTTTGGATTTGGGTTTTGGATTGGAGGTTGTTGATTTTGTTGAGGAACTTGTTGGGGAGGATAATTTGGATATGATGGAGGATATTGATAGTACTGAGAAAATATTCCATATGGATTATACATTCATTGAGCCCAATATTGAGATTTAAATTAAGATTAGGGCCAAGGTTGCTGCCAAGAATTCCAATTTTGTAGGGGCTAAGTATTCATTTGGTTGTTAAACCCTTGAGTTTGTGGCCCCTGCCATGGTATTATAGAGACAAAACAAAGAGATTCTGTAGGATTTGATGTTGTTTCTTCTTGAAAATCAACCTTAAGACCAGGAATTGAAGGACAATTCTTAGGCTCATGACTTTCTGAACAAAGCATACAGGTTTCTATAACTTTTGCTTCAAGAGGAAATTCTCTCAAAGCATGTTTCTTTTTGTATTTTGGACAAAAAATAGCCAAAGCATCATTCTTGGCTTTCTGCTTGTTTTGTAACTTAAGGGTGTCTATTTTTTCACTTAAACTCCCTCAAATGTCAATTTTGAATTCATCAAGCATGTTCCCAATTTCTGCCCTACTCACTGTTCCAGCTGCAAATTTGTTTGCCCTAGCAAGAGTAGGATCTCTTGGTCCTTTCAAAATTTTTGATTTTCGTCTTGAGAGATTAATACATAGCTCCCCAATATCAGCTAATGGAAGTTCACATATTTACCCCTTCCCCATCATGTTAAGGATATCTATCCATTCATCTCTAATTGTTTTCAACAAAAGAGCTTTTAGAGTGTCTTGATCTAGATTTTCCATTTTTTCTATTTTAATATTATAGTTGAATCTTTCAAGTAAATCCTCCAATTTTTCATCATATTTTTGCATCATCTTAAGCACTTCCTCTTTTTGATTAAAAGGTATACAATAGTCCAAATACCTTTCTAGAAATTCTCTCTTCATATCATTCCATGTCCTAATAGACCTAATGATTAGACTCATGAACCATTTTAGAGTTGCTCCTTTCAATGTTGAAGGAAACAATTTGAGTTTTTGAGCATCTTGTAGATAATCGTAAGTTCTGCACAAAAATTCAAATTCAAATAAAAAGGTCTCATGGTATTCACTTTTTAATCCATGAAAGTTTGGGAGAATAGAAGGTGAGATGTCTTTCATGGTAGCATTTGTTTCTTCATCTATGATGGGGAATCCAAAAGAACTCTCAGTACCCCTTATACATCTACCTCCTTCTGCATTTCCTCTAACTCTTCCCCTATCTCCTCCTTTACCTCTACCTCCTCCAAATAGTACATTTTCTCCATTAAAAATTTCTCCTTCTCCCTCTCCTCCTTCTTCTCCTCTTCCTGCCATGATAGATTCTTCAGAGCTGATATAGGGTTCAACTTGCAGGGTTAACTACTCCTCTGGTTCCTCTATCAATGGTATGTTGAAGAAAATTTGTTATTCTTCCTCTTCACTAGGGATTTCTAACTCTTTAGCTATAATATGTTCCCCTGTAGAAGTGAAAAAGGTTACTCCTTTCGTTGGAGTCCTAGGATCTTCCTCCTCTAATATTGCCTCAGTGGCTGAAGCAGGAGATACTCCTAACTGGATATCTGATCTTAGAACTTCTGGAATTCTACGGCCAGTAAAATATGGGATATGAGCTTGAGATGGTGGTGTACTACTTCTTGGTCTTGGTGGAGCGAGTGGTGTTATAGGGATTAAGCTTCTGCCTCTAGCTATAAATATTCCCCTAGAGTCTCTTTCTCTACACATATCATTGTTTTTGGGATGTAAGAAATAAGGCTACCTAGTTACACTTCCCTGGCAATGGTGCCAAAATGTTTAGTCAATTTAGTGTCCTAAATTTCTTTCATTAATTATCAAACCAGGGCTAGTAAGTTGATGAAGTGTGGTGCACCATATGTGCTTAAGCAACCTATTTCTTACTTTGTTGTGTTGTGTTTTGTGTTGTTTTTTAGGGGGGTTTTTGTTCTTTGAAATCTAAGGATGGTTAATCTAGAATTATGAAAAGAATTAAGTTAATATAAATTAATTTTAGAAGGAAGAAAAGGAATTATACTAAAACTATTCTATTTTTCATAAAAGCAAACCAAAAGCTAAGGGCTATTTAAGACCTATTTGATAATCAAACACCTATCTATTTTGTTTGTTAATCCTAATACATGGATCTATTTCTAAAAGGTACTTAATATTGAGAATTAAAATGCCTATTGTTAGTATGAATCTTTTGTCATAAAAGATCACTTTAGCTACACATAAAAAATATCCCTAACATCGATTATGGCTGCAAAATATCTTAAAGTCTGCTGCACAAATCTAGATCTAAGCACAAAAGACATTAAGCAGATAAAATATAATATGGCTCCATGCATCCAATAGACAAGACAAGAACAATGTATTTAAAATAATTTTGTATTATATTAAGTAATGGGGCACCTGAGAGGAAAACAAGAAAGGTGTTTTCCGGTTCTCCTTAATGGGATGGGTTCTTGAAAGTCCTCAGTGTTTCAGATCTAAAATTCCTCTCTCTTACTGGTGTGTAAACCCAGACAAACATAGAACTCAATGGGAGCTCACAAAGAAAAAATGGAAAATGGTGACCAAGAGTAGATCCAGAGTGATCTAATGCAATGGAGGTGACTAATGAATGGGGAAAACCCTTCTATTTATAAAAAAATATTGGGGTGTTCTAGAACTCGGTGCATGAATAAAATATTATTAATCAAATTCTAGAATCACCCTTTAGAAATATTTTATTATATTTTTTGGAGGGAAAAGGTCTTTTGACTTGGGTCAATTCCTTTGTTTATAAACAATAAATAAATAAATGATTTATTTATTATTTTAGGGAGATGGTGCGAATATAATTAAATAAATAATGATTTATTTAATTAATTTCCTTGTTTTGGGTTAAATATGACCAGGAAATCTGGACAAATGTTATTTTACATGGTGAAAGCAATTTTACTTAGGGTAAAATTGGTCTTAGATGATGTACTTGAGTTCATCTAATGATAATGGGTTAGATGACCAAAAAAATGGTGTAACAGATTGCCCCCCAACGTACAAGTGTTAGGAGAAAATCGTATGACTGAAGTACGTTGTAAGAACTCAATCACTAGGCATCAAGAGGGAAGTGAGAGAGAGAAATATAAGATAGTCTAATGTGCTAAAGGACAAGACCCGGAGGAGACGAAACTTACAGGTGCAACAAGTCTCTAGGTGATGGAGTGGTACCACTACGAAAGGCGGCGGGGGAGGCATACCTATGCTCGCCGAGACAATAGTACAAAGAATAAGGCGCCCAGAAAACCACGGAACGCAATAATGAAGCATGTGTTGGCCTAAACATGAGCTAGATAAATAAAATGATGAATCCCACATACATGCGATGCCTGGAATAAACTTCAGGACTTATACAAGAATATTTTAGTACATGAGATACAAATACACCCAAATGCCCCCTACACACGGGGAAGGGCTCACAACATCTGACTAGTTCATGCAAATCGAAGAGGCGCTGCAAGAGGTTGAGGCTGATATCATCAAATGAGAGGAGATGCATCAAGGGCGGAAATGAAGAAGTCATTCGGGCATGTGGGGGGCTACCTGTAGGGCCACCCCCTCATGAGGGTTGAGACATCTCACACACGCCCCAGAATCACCAATAGTTGTTGTTGCATCACTGGACCATCAAGTGTATAGATCATGATCATGCTGAGAAAAGATTGAACCAAGTAACACTACCCCCTAGACCTGGCTTCTGGAGTAAATGAGTTGATGTCGACAGAAGTAGGTCCGCCATAGGTGAGGCAATAAGGGAACCCCAACTAAGGCACGAGGGAAAATAGTAGAGTGACGAAAAGATAGACACTAATGATGATGATGGAATGAGGGATACAGAGGAGTGGTTGGATGAATTCCCTTGTTAGAGCATAATGAGCATGGATGGCTTGGCAACGACTGACGCAGTATTAGGAGGGATAGGGGACAAGGGTACTGAAGGCGATAATGTGCCGCCTAAGAGAGGGACCAAGCAAGAAAGGATGGAGGACTATAGCGGGGTACAAAGGGACGTCGAATGGACTCTATGAATGCGATGATGACTCGACTCGGATGCTCTAAACAAGGGTGACTCGATGGTGCTACCTCATAGTAAGGGTCCAATGGGGGACCATAAAAGCATGAGTACAATAGGGTAGCTCATGACAAAAATCAACACGAACGAAGATGAGTAAGGAGGAAAAGTGGTGCCCCAAGTACAAGTGTCGTAAGTGAAAAAATTCGATTTTGAGAAGAGGTGAATAGACCCTTCATGGACAAAATGTGTCCTGGTGAAGTATCAAAACATGGAAAACTGACAGATACCCATTTGAGTGCTTGGTGAGAGCTTTCTAACGGTGCAGACGGTGTGTCAAATGGGGCTACGGTTTGGTTGCATCAGGCGAAATAAAAAACAGGGGTTTTCTTCTAATAAGGCGTTTTCCCTCCAAAATCATTCATTTGCTTGTGTAGCTGTGGTGAATGTGAAGAGGAGAGAAGGCCCTAAATCTTGTGGCGATCGTAGTGGAAAAACTGACCGTTGGAATCGTGATCCGTCAGTTGCAGGTAAGAGGCCTAATCCTACTCTTTGTTTTTGATGGATTCAAATTGCAGATTAGGGTTTTAAATCTCAGTAACTGCCCCTACTTCATCATTACAGTCGGGTCGCAATTTTTGGGGAAAAATCTATGACCTAGGACGCAAGTTTTGGCCTGAAAAGTGCGACCTGGCCCAAGATTTTCCCAGAAAGTGCGACCTGTTAGATGTGGGAGGTTTCAGTGTTGTTATGGGTTGAGATTCAATTTTGGTGTAAATTAATGCAGGTTTGCTAACCTGTAGACTAACAAAAATGATGATTTTGTGCAGATATGGCAAGATATACAGATCAAGTGGAGAGAGAGGGACTTAGGTACATTACAGACAGAAATCCAAGCGAATCAGGGTGTCCGTCGTGCACTGGCTAGGTATGGGGTTCTGAAATTTTTGGAGAACCCTTTGATGAGGGCTGGAGAGCCCTTGTTGGCCCGGATGATCAGTTATTGGGATCCAAATCATGAGGCGTTTATAATGCAGGGGCACAGGATCGGGCTGACGGTCCAGGATCTGTATTTCTTGACTGGTCTCCCACTATTAGGGATGGTGGGAAATACGCATCCAGTGTTACCACGGGGGCGTAACATTATGGAGTTTTTTGAGCGACATTGTAGACCAGGTGTCCAAGTCAAAGGGACTCGGATATCCATTGGGGATCTAGAGAGGTTGGAGATCTAGGCAATGGCTGTAGTAGTGTTGTGGATCTTTGGCTGCCAGGCGTTCCATCACATCACTAGAGGGTAGATGATGATCGTAGAGAGTGTGTTGGGGGGGACCTACTATGGGTGGGCCCAGATGATGTTGGTGTCGGTGAAATGACAGCTGTCACTATGCAAGTGGCAAGTGAATCATGATTGTGCCTATGGGACAGTTTTGTGCTCTTTCTTCTTTGAGAAGATCCTGACCTTGTGAACTTGTATCCGAGAGAGCCACGAATGCATCGGTGGGGATGATTACTGTGTAGAGAAGGGGGAGGGGCAGTCGGACGGGTGTTTCGAACAGAGTTATTCACCCATTGGGATCATATGCCATTATACATAGATGAATATCCCTATAATGGGATGAGTTATCAAGGAGATCCGGACTTGCCGCTTCCGCCTGGTCGAGTGGGGGGCCCGATGGTAAGTGACGAAAAACTAGTCTATTATTTGCATTTTATATTTTTTGACTAGTATTCATGGTACTAATCTTTATATTTTTGGGAATGTAGATATAGCTCTGGTAAAACCAGCCAGATATATGGGACGACCAGCAGCAGTAGGAGCTACAGGTGCAAGTGGATCAAGGACAACACAGAATGAGGATATGGCCACTCTGTTGGAGGACATCCATCGTAGATGTGAGGGGCTGCTGACCGGTGTGTCGGAGCGTGGTTGGTAGGACATAGACGACCATTACATAGAGTTATGTATTGGGCTACCCTCGAAATGGCGAGGTATCATGCGACGCATGGCGATGGTCGGTCATACTGTGCGTGATCTATGAGCTGCGGGATTAGAGCCGTTGGCTCGGAATCCTCCAGAGAGTGATTAGATGGAGGGTAGGTGGTGTCCCCCAGCGTTTATGTAGGGGCAAGTGGTGCCCCCCATTTTTGTAGTTTTTTTTTTTGTACCATGCTATGGGCATGTCATATGTTTTAGAGCAGATGAACTCTAAAAACACATGTTATATGATATATATGATTTATGTACATTTTTTTGATGATGTGAAATGTGATTGTCTTGTGTGTGATAAATTCCAGTCTAGAACATGATTTGCGATTTGATCTACGTAGTGATTTTGACGTCGAGGGATATGGTTTAAAGTAATGAATCTAAATTAACATATCAAAAGTTTCACTCGTAAATATTGTCTAAAAAGGATAGGGTTATGCACACGATAGACATCATTAATTTGTAATACAAGAAGCAGGGAATCTAAATGAACATGCAGATGGATGATGTGATGAGAGAGGGCATCGGCTAAGAGGCCATGTACTGCATCATATTCGGCCTGATTATTGGTGGCATTACCAATGCAGTTCCCATTTGCAAGAACCAGGGTATGCAAGGGGGTAAAGATGGCCCATGCTGCTGAAGCGAGATTCCGGGAATATTGACTTGCCCCATTGGCATAACCAAGATAATGGGTGGAGGATAGGGCCAATGTAACAGTGCCGCAAGATGAGAAATGGGAGGGATGAGAAAAAGGATGGCAGTGTGAGTAGGGGATAGACATCCACTGACGGCTATGGTAGGGAGTAGTCTGGGTAGGAAGTTTAGGACTCATAGATCGACGAGAGGGAGATGAATGAGAGCTATGGGATGAAGAGCAGGAACTCAGGCTGCGAAGAACATCAAAGATATGGATGGGATGATCATGATTATGGCATGAAATGGAAGGGTCGAGGAGACCATACGATGCTGCAAAGCTACCTAAATCATCAGTATGGGAAGAGAGGCGTAGATA